>JAUBNY010000452.1:440815-460967 GCA_032275445.1 Crypturellus soui | reverse complement strand
TTGTAGGCAGCCTGAGCATTAACTCAGCCGCCGTGGTCCTGATTTGTGATTTGCTTCAGAGCAAAAATAAATCTCTTGCAGTGAGAAATACAAGAAACTGCATGCAGGGGTGTGTGATGTCTGCCATCCTCTGTGATGAGAACAAAAAAAGCTGTGGGTCGCACTATGCCTTATCCTAAGCAAGAATCTGACTTGCGGTACCGAATGCAAATGTGTCTGGAGGAGTCGCTCCTGCTCAGGAGCTTTGAAATTGTGAATAATGCCTGGATTCCAGGAGGTATGATCCCTGAAATAGATTAATAGCCTGCAAAATCTTGTTGGCAAATTAAAAACTATCTTCTTGTTTCTGCCAAAGGGATGCAAAATAGCTCTTCGATAAATGAATAACATTTTGCTGCCCCAGCTCTCTCATCCAAGTGTTTAAATCTGAAAAGCAATTGAGTCAAAGTGTTAGAAAGGGGGAGTCCAACGTGTGCAGCCTGAAACGAAGGAAACAACCGGACAGCTGCCTGGTAGGGGCTCTCCACACCTCTGAATCAGATAAGTGGAACTGGAGTCTGTGCAAATTAAAGCTCCCAGTGAATCTCCTGTTTTCTGCTCCCCTGTTTGCCTAAACAATCTTTTTCAAGGTGCTTGTATTAAATTGCACAGCGCTCTTGATGAGGAGCCCTTACTCTGCAAGAGTATGCGCAGAGGACAGAGGATGTCTGTGGCTTTGCAGGGCTGAATCTGCTTAGGTATCTGCAGAAGCAGCCCGGAGGGTGAATTTTGTAAGGCAAAGCAGGTGTTTGTGCTCCAGTTTTGCTTTAAAAAAAGCTTGACAAATGTGCTACAGAATATCAATGCACACTGTAGCAAATAAACGTGCTGCTATGGGTGTGTGGTGAACAGGATGGGAATTTCAGGAGGAGAGACCAGGAGCCCATAGGGAGTGTCAGGATTAAGGTGGGCTGCGGGAAGCAGGCAGGACTGGGGGCGATGCTCAGGAGCAGCTCCGCGTTGTGGGGGGGAAACCAGAGGGCAACCGCTCTTGCCCTACCTATCAGCGTCCTGCAGTTCATGGGGAAGCCTTTTTGCTGTGAGACAGACAGGGCTATAGGTTTAAACAAGCCTCTAGATCAACCTGCACTGGGTATCTGCCAACTTATATCCCCAAACATGCCAAGTGAGCAGAGAAAGTGAGGAAAAGACTACTGAGTCTCTGGTTCTGTGTCCTCCAGATGTGAAATGCTTCTCGTCTCCTTCCTGAGGAGCCAGACCAGCTCCTAAAATGGGGTGTTTGCTAAACGTAGGTCAGGTTCCCCCTTCCTAATGTTTCTAGGCAAAAGTAATTTACATTTAGGATACTTAGAGAAACTAAAGAAGAACTCATTTACTCATCTTTCCAGCCTTCCTTCCCTTCTCCTCTTCAGCACATTTGTTCCCTTCAGAAAATAAAAACCGCTTGTTCGAAAGATCTCCTCTCTGTTTGCTTTTTCCTTAATAGTTGGGCTGCAGAGTACTGAGTTTCCCTTCAGATGCAACTTTCCTATGCAGAGATGAATGTTTGATGAATGTGAATGTTGAGCCTTTTCTTAATGAACCACCACCTCCGATGAAGGGCCCTCCTCACCCTGGGGTGCTCCCCGCCTGTTTTGAGGCAGGAAGAGCAGTGCAGCTGCTGAGAGGCTGAAAAGGTCCCTCTGGGGCAGCTTAAAGGGCTTTCGTGTGGAAAGATGGACTTTGGGGCTTTGAAAAATGCCTCATTAGCAGCTGATGACTGAGCAAGGCGGATCTTGCTGTGAAAACCCGCAGCGGCCCCGTACTGGGCGCTTGGAACGGCTCTTCCCGCTGTCCCTTTCATTTCGTGTTTGCCGGGTTGGGCACTGGGGCCTCATGGGTGGCTGCTCTTGCAGTGGGTACCGCACTGGCTGCGATGGCAGGATTTGCTGTGTACCCTGGTGGCAGTAGCTCCCCAAGGTGCATTTTAACCACCTCTCTTCTCCCTGCTGTTCATCCTGCCCAGCACGGCCGCTTTTACCACTTGCCCCTTCTCACTTGCTCCCTTGGGCACATCTGCCTTTACCTTGTGTTGACTCATCTCATGGTACCGTAATCCAGGGTAAAGACTGGAGTGAGTGTGTAAGTATTTCAGGAGCATTTGCCCCTTTGCTCCTTTTTACTCCCATTGCCCACTGCTAGGGCAGCCGCTCTTTCGAGGAGTGTGTGACTGCACCAGCCACTGGTGTGAAGTGCAGTTTTCCTCTCATTTTCCCTGCAGCTCCTCAGTGTGTTCGCTGGAACCAGCTCAGCAGTGTGTGGACCTGGGCTGCCTCTAAGAACCACACGGCACTGCTTCCGTTATTCCCTAATACTGCCACAGAGGATGCAAATTACAGCAGGATTATTTTCAGTTCTACAAACTGCAACTAAATCAGCATTGCTAGTGTCTTCGTGGCCAGAATTTGCTGTACGAAGTTTTCTTTAAGCTGTGTAGTAGGCAGTAGTTTAGAAAGGAGCTATGTACCTCTTCTTGACACTTGTGTTGCAGTTTTGCATGGCACCATCAGTGCAAACAAACCTGAAGTCCAGGTTACCTCTCGCAGGATGTTCCTCGTGAAGCCGCTCAGTTGTGGAGCAGGAAGAAGAGAGCAGCTGCAGCCTGAGCCCAAGCTGGAGCTTGTGGCTGCAAGGGCAGGAAGAGCTGCAGCTCCTGCCACACGGTTTGCTGGGCTTAATGTCACCAGTGGGGACCGGAGGGGAAGCTTCCTGACTGCTTTGTGTAAACAACGTGATACACCTGAGCATTTTTAAGATGCAGGATATCCTATGTGGTTTGTCTGGTACCTTCAGGGTGGCTGTATCTGCCCTTCTGCAAGTGCTTCTTTGGGGTTTCCTGTTCTTTTCTCCATTATGCAACATATTTTGCCAAATAGCTTTGGATCTCTGCGGATGCTGGCCTTGTGCTCACATCTAACCCACATGAAACTGTCAGCTCAGTTTTCCAGTTGAGCAGCATTGCTTGTATATGTGTTTCCACCTGGGAAAGACTCCTGCAGCAGGGATTTTTCTTGACCCAGCAGTTCAGCATTCACCTGTTGCCCAGAGCCTGGAAATGAATATCATGGATTTCCCTGAGACACAGCTATAGCGCAGTATTAAAACACAAAGAGCAAACAAGAACTTTTATCGACCAGTACTGTGATGTCTGTGGCAGCCACCTGCCTGCTTTTTCTTGTTACTTCACTAACAGTGACCTGGTACTCACAGGACCTCTCAGCGGTCTCTGTGATTTGAAAGGAAGATAGAACTGGATGTGTTCTAGCCTCAGAAATGCAAGCACTTACCCTGCTCTCTTGATGTCAGCACCTTGTAGCAGTGTTGTCCAAGTGGCACTGTTTTGGAATGCTTCCTTTCAGCCTCTGCCTCTTCCCTGGATGAGGAGGGAGCAGTGCCTGGGATTGCATGTGCTTCCTTCAAATGCAAATGCCTGCCCTGAATGTTCTCATAGTTCTGCATTTCCTCCTGTAAAAGGAGCAGCCCATGGTCGAGTCTCCTCCTAAGCTGATTCATGACCTAGCACATAAATCTGGGAGCTTCCATGTCCAAGGAGCCACCAAAGTGCAGCCCCAGCAGCTGTGGGAATCAGAAACATCTCATTTAGATTTGCAGCTAGCTATTTAGCTGTTACTACTTTTAGCAAAACAAAAAGAGAAACATTTGGTATCATTAAATTTCCAGCATACCTATCTGTGCTTGGTTGTTACAGTTCAGAACTTGATGGGCAAAGGTCACAGTAAGTAAATCTGATTCTGAATAATGAGGGTGGGTGTGAAGATATCCCAGTTTTCTTCCTTGCAGCCAGGTGGTCTCTCCCTCTGGAGTGGCTGCCTGTTTGGAAACCCTACTCATCCCCTTTGGCTAATCACCATGCTGGTCTTTACAGGTCGATAGCAGCTCAAGCCTGTGAAACCTCCAGGAGCTGAGCAGGCTTCCTTTGTGCCGTCCCTAATCTCTGCAGATCAGTCTTGTTTCGCAGAAATGATTTGCTATTCTACTTTGGTATTTACCTGGCACAGTCAGGACTGGTTTGTTTACCTGATGTTATCAAGGTGCTCTCATTCCAGCCAGCAGTCTAAAGTTCACAGGAGGGAAGAAGATTTCAGGGAAATGGCAAGTTTGAGTCGTCCTGATGAGTGTGAGACAGGCTGCTCCAACAGGAACAAGCTCCAGAAGAAAAACATTAAACTGTATTTCTGGCTCTCTAGGATGAGATGACCTCAAGTTTGGGCCTTACCACAAAGAAGGCCCTCACGATCCTGAGAGACCAGTTGTCCGCACTGCTGGAGGGACATCAGAAGGAACGGAAAAAAGTGACTTCCTGGAAGGTGAGACACCAGATAGCACAAGGGTGGGCACTCGGTCTTCCGATCTCAAACATAAGCTGAGGATTGACTGAATGTTGGCAGCGTTCCCTTCCAGGCTGCTGCTGCAGAGCTGCTGGCTATAGAACTGCCAGGGTCCTCAGGACCAAAGCAAGGATTTACCCCAGGGTGTACTTCTGTCAGCCCTGCTCTCCTGGAGCTGCACCGTAGCCTAGCTTGAATTCTGAGGGACTTACAGTCTTCAACATTACATTTGAAAAATGATCTTGATAGCGGGAAGCCCTTATGCCCCTGATGGCAGTGGGCATTGGGCGTCTGTATTGAGTGGAGAGAAGGAGCTGTGGGACTTCACACAGCCTTCCCTTGCCCCTCGGTGTCTAGCTGACTTGTGAATACAAAGTGGTGGTGTTTATTCTCATAATTAAATGTTAAAAATCTTCCCTCTGGGTCAGTCACCATAGGGCAGTCTGGCACAGAAGCCTTTTTACTCTTCCAAGCAGAGAGTGTTCACCCAGACTGCCCAGCTGAGAAGCCATTAGCACTCGGATGACTGATCTGGGAAGCCCTGTGCCATTTTGAGAGGTTTTGCATAGTGGTAGCTGCTGCCATCACCCTTTTGCACTCAGCTTTTTTAAAAAACCTGTCTCTCCCTTTCCTGAATGTTGATTCTCTGCTGTTGTAGGAGGCGTGGAGGAGCAGTTTCCTGTACCATGGTAACCGCTGCTCCTGTTTCCACTGGCCTGGAGCATCTCTGATGCTTCTGGCAGTGCTGTTGCTGCTGTGCTGCTATGGAAGCCAGCCACAGGGGAGGTAAGGAAAACACCCTTTGCTGGTTGGTGAAACAAGGGGGTAGTTTTATATCTTCTCAGCACTGTGTGTGGCCAACTTATTAGTGCTGTCCCTCATTCTGTCTGGACATTAGCATATTCACACTGATACTCTGTCTCAGACAGTCCCCATCACAAAATTTCAGCAAACTTAATGCTCCTTCCAAATGGACTCATGGAGAGAGGAGATTTCCTTCCTTTCCTTTCTTCTGTCCCTAGATCTTATAAAAAATGGTAACTCAAGAAGGATTTTAATACTGAATTGGAGGAGATTGTAGTTCATAGGAGAAGGAACTGTGCTGTCACATGAGCCACATCTTGACTTGATTGTATTTTGTGAGAGCATTTTTGAATTGAGACAGGTTCTTTGGAACTTCTCTTGAACTTATCCTGAAGAAAGAGCATGATAACAGCTCCGCTGCTATTCTTTCTTAGACATAAGTCTCTGGGATATAAGAATAAACAACTGAGCAGGTGTGCATTTATCTCTGTGGGTGGCTGGCAGTGTGTTCTGCTCATGTATTCAAACCTCACCTGCTTTCTGGTTTCTTTCCTTCTGCTGTACAAAGCCAAGGTGCTGAGATAGTTAATGCCCTGGCACTCTTTCTCCTTCTCCTCCTGGATCTCTTCATGATTGGGCGTCAAGAGAGGCTGAAGTGCAGAGAGGTGGAGAGGAGACTTCAGACAATCATTGATAAGATAAACGGTGAGGTCTTATTCATTTGTTTCTCATTTGCATTCTAGATTTTCTCCTCTGTTGGATTTTTCTCCAAACCTGGTCACATATGTCACTGAGCTTACTAGTCTTGCCCAATGTTATATAAAAAGAGGCTGTGAGAATTGTGCTCTGTTCAGGCCCATCCTGCAGAATAGTTATTTTGAGTTGTCATGTGGCCACGTGCTGCCGATCTGTATGTTATCTGTAGGCGTCTGTTATGTCTGTGATTTGGAATAATTCAAAACCTGAATATCTTAAAAACATATCTACCTTCCAGAAGACGACGAGAGAAGAACACGTGAGCTTGTACCACAACACAGAACAGAAGGAAGTAAATTGCTGTACTTGACCATCTTTTCAGCAGGGGCCGTTGAACCACAAGAAAGGGAGGAAAAGCCATCGAGGAGAAATGGAGAATTGTAGAAGATCATGGGAAGTGTGACTGGCCCTTCTAGAGGTGTCATCACCTCATTCTTTCGTGCTGTGTGTTTTCAGATACACTTGGCAAGGAGGTGAAATGGCCAGACTCCATGTACCCCGACCTTCACATGCCTTATGCCCCATCTTGGTCCCTTCACTGGGCCTACAGGGATGGTCATCTTGTGAATCTGCCTGTGAGCCTGTTAGTAGAAGGAGATGTCATTGCTTTGAGGCCGGGCCAGGAGTCGTTTGCTTCTCTGAGAGGGATTAAGGTAACTCACTTGTCTTATTTCTTTGGCTCATGACAATGAAAGATATATTTCCCAGCATTTTCTTGTTAATATTCTAATTTCCAGTGCACAGCCTATTGGTGTAATTAATTTCTTCGAATTTTGAAAGTGATTTGAAACCCTATTTCAGTCAAGGAAGTGCTTTATTAGGCAGACTGTGTCTTCCTTCTGAAGACAATAGACTTTGCTGCATGAGGAAGATTGGCAAAACTTTAAAGCTTGAAATTTACTGGTGTTCTTTACTGTAACTTCCACTCCAAATGCCAGTTTTTGTGAAATAACCAGATGTGCTTTGTCACTGGTCAAGGCTTACAAGCATTTCATTTTGTCTTATTTTGGAAGCAACAGTTTAGTTAATGAATTCCTGAGAGCTGAGAGTGACTGGTGACAAATGTGTGTTGTGTCACTCGCAGTGGGAGGGATCCTGCTGGACTGACCCCCAGACCCTCACAGCAGGGTTCCACCAAGGCCCCAGCCTTGAGACCATCTGACTTCTATTCTAGGACGATGAACACATTGTTCTGGAGCCAGGAGATCTTTTTCCACCTTTCTCACCTCCACCTTCCCCAAGAGGAGAAGTGAAGAAGGGGCCTCAGAATCCTCAGCTGTATCGTCTCTTCCGTGTCCTGAAAACCCCAATAATTGATAATGTCAGGTGAGTTAAATCAATTGTCAAACGTTGAGTTTGAGGAGAAAGATCAATCCACAGTTCCCTGATTGGGGCAGCTTCTGAGGCTCAAGGTCAGGACTGTCGTTCTGTAGAGAAGACTAATCTGGAACGATAATTTTTCCCTTATGAAAATGCTGCTGCTCTAAGGAGTGGGTCTTGTTGGGAAAAGCTAGTTCTGGGAGCAAACAAACCAGGAATGAGCTGTGGAGACACTTATACAATCACTGCACCCATTTCAGTAGGAATGGAAACCACATTTTTGGAAAACAAGAGAATGATGTTCTCTTTCTCAAAGCTATTGAATCTTCAGCTGTTAATAGTTAGGACAGTAAATGGTCTCCGCTGAGGAAAATGGGCTTCCTATTGGAGTATGTGTCATCAGTGACATGACACCCCATGGTCTACTGGAGATGTGGATATGTGAATGTCCTCTCAGAGTACAGTACACACTGAGGCATGGAGCCCTCCTGTAAGTGGGAGAAGAGACCTGGGATGTCTGATTAATGGTACTGCAAATTTACCATTGCAAGTGCAAAGCTGTTAGTACAGAATTTGGCTGCTCTTTTGGAGGATCCCCATCCTAGGGTGAACACAGTATTCTAATTGGGTCTGCTAAGAAGATTACTTGGGAGGGAAGTGCAGGGTTAGGATCTTTTTGAGTGCTGACATCCCCAGCTGTTCTTCCTTTTTCAGGTGGTCTCTGGAAATGGCTTTGTCACGTCCTGTGACAGCCTTGGATAATGAGAGATTCACTGTGCAGTCAGTAATGCTGAAATATGCGGTCCCCATTGTACTGGTAGGTTTCATTTCAAGCATTTACTGTTGAGCAGAGCTTGTCTTTTGTCAATAAAGGTGAAGAATTTGCAGCCATCAACAAGAAATTGTGGCCAGACATTGACTCATGCAACTGATTCTGGTACTGGATAGTTCAGTGGAGCGAAGATGTGGAGCCACCTCCATGTAGTAGTGAGAGGGGAGGGAGGCACTGCAGCTGCCAAACAACTGGATTTCCTAAACTCTCCCAGGGCTGGGGAAGGAAATGAAAAACCCTTCTCTGCAAGCACTGGTAGTTTGCTGACAGTGTCCCCTCTGTTTGAATGGCAGGCTGGCTTCCTGATCACCAACGCTGTGCGCTTCATTTTCCAAGCCCCTGGAATTGCTTCCTGGCAGTACACTCTTCTTCAGCTACAGGTAAGGGAGTGTTTTGAGCTCTACTACATTTTTCCTTCCCAAGGCACCACGGTGGCTAGCTCCTTCCATGAGCAACTCGCTCCATCCCATGGGAGCCTCTTGTGCACGTTGTTCCTCGCACACGTTGGGCCCAGGGGTCCTGGAGCAGGACAGTAACTCCACCCCTGCCATTCCACCTGGACAGCCCTTGAAGTTTTTTGCTTTACATGAAGTTTTTTGCTTTACATGTATGTAAATTATATGTATGTATATAAATAAATATATATACCTCTATATGTTTGACTTTAAAACACTGAGAGTTTCTGCCAAAATTCAGGACGAAAAACAGCAACAAACTGGTGTGATTTGCTCATGTCCTCTTTCACAACAATCCCCTAAGGGTGCATGAGTCTTCTGTGCTTCTCCATGTCTCAGCTTTCAGTGGTTTGCAAGCTGTCTCCTTCCTTTCTGCCTTTGCCTTTTACCCATCCTCTCACTGGATGGAAAAGAGGTTATGTGACAGGCCTGACTCCCTGGTGTCTGTGCTTGCTGGTAATCAGGAATGTTATTTTTCAGGTGAATGGTGTCCTGCCCATCCTTCCACTGCTCTTTCCTGTCCTGTGGATTCTTGCTACAGCCTTTGGAGAAGCCAGAGTTTTGGCCCAGATGAGCAAGACCTCATCCACCTCACTGGTAGGCATCTGTCCACATCAAGGTATTGAAGAGGGAAGGGGCAGGGGATATGAAGGGCTCTGTGAAGTGAGCACAATGAATTCACCAGGTGAAGTCACATAATCCTAATTCTTTTTATTTATTTATTTATTTTGGGGTATTCCACCAATTCCTTTTTTCACAGTGTGACTTATTTTTGGTCAGACATTTCAGTTTTGTTTGTTCAAGGCAGGCGCTTGTCAGCTAAATGTACTCAGTTACAGGGCTCAGATTCCATGTAGTGTCTCTCACTAGGGAGCACTGAGCTGCTGAGAAGGGATGGGCTACATGAGATCATTGGCAGCCCTGTGTTAGCACCTGTGTGCTGCGCAGCCTTTTCCTGAGTGCTGGGGCTTTGCTTGAAGACGTGGCCTTGGCTGTAGGTCAGGGAGTAAGAAGAGTTTTTCATGGTTTTGCTGGTTTGAGGAGTGAAGGTTGGATGTCTGATGGGTGTGTGACCCCAAAGTGACTCCACTAGCAGGTGTCTGAAGTCTCTTGTTCTTGTCCAGTGCAGGGAGGAGTTGCACCATGTTATCTTCTCTGCTGAATTCTGTTATGCCTGTGCTAGGACACAGTTTCTTTCTCCTTTTTGTCCTTCCTTGACCTCTGTGGCCCTAGGTCTGTTTTCTGTTCTTTTCCCTG
Organism: Crypturellus soui; assembly: GCA_032275445.1. Classification (NCBI taxonomy): domain Eukaryota; kingdom Metazoa; phylum Chordata; class Aves; order Tinamiformes; family Tinamidae; genus Crypturellus; species Crypturellus soui. Next base: position 451,155 of record JAUBNY010000452.1, on the reverse strand, counting down.
TAGGTTACACATAACCTTAATACCTGAGTTACCAGTGTCCTTGGAGGGAGGACAGATGTTACTGCTGTCAGTGACATCTCTTTGCCCCTTTGCCATCTCTTTTCACTGGTCTCTCCTCGTTGCCTTTATACCTGTTCTCAGCACCCCTTGATTTCTGTCCTCGAAACCTTCCTCTTTCTCCTCACACCTTGTTCTTTGGCAGGGAAAAACCAGAACTCCTTGGCTTCCCCACTTCATCGTCTCGGCATCTCAGGTTGCCTTCTCACTTATACTTGCACCTCCCTTTTGTTCTTCCCTGTCTTCTTCAGCTCCGCATATGTCCATGCAGCAAATTCTCTGTGACATCTCAGACACGATCCTTCCTCCTTATCCCTGCAGAGCAATCGTTGTGATGTGCTTTGGTCTTTCTCCCTCTGATCAGGGCAGTCTTCTCTTGGCCTCACTGTTTCACACCTTCCTTCCCTCTACTCCGTTCCGAACGTAGCAGGTAAGACCTCCTTCCTCTCCAATTCCTTGGCCTGTGTGACTTTCCTGTCCACCTTCTGCCCCCTCCCATCATGTTCAAGCTGTTTGGTTTCCAGATTTCTGAGGTGATAGGAGGCCCTTTTGACCAATTAATCAGATATCCTACATGACACAAACCTGTGGTCTGTAAAGAAGCCTGTGCCTCAAGTGCTGTTCCTATGACTGGAATACAGCAGCATTCCTTACAGAAAGGAATTTGATGTTTGTTTGGAAAAGTTCAGTACTGCCTTTGATATGTTGCTTTAGGAATTATTTACCTTCACTGTTAAAAATGTACACTCTATTTTAGTGTAAATTGCTGTAGTGTCTGATTTCCAGCCTTGGATCTTTTCACATCCTTTACCCTACATTTAAGAGCACCTCAATCAAACTCCTGGTGTGTGGGTAGCTACTCACATTCCCTTGTACAATCTCTTTGATAAACAGTTTAAGCACCTTGAGTCACTATAAGCATATTTTCCAACCTATAATCCTTCCCTTGGCTTTCTCTGCGCTTTCTGCAATGTTTGAGGATCACTGCAATTACGAGTCTGCAAAAAAGACAAAATATTCCAATAGCAGTATGTTTGCGCTGAATATCGGAATAATTTGGAGTCTACTCCATGTTTCTTCATTAATGCAACAAAGGATCCATTAGACCTTTTAGCCATTGCTTTAAATGACCAGGTCTCATTCATCTGATTGTCTCCAGTGGCCTCCAAGTCCCTGCCAGAGTTGCTGTTTTCTAAGATCGAGCCCTCATCCTGTAAACCCAACCTTCATCTTTGCTCCTGCACAGGCAACCTCATGTTTGTACCTAGTGGTATGCATGGTTTTTGCTTGTTTTCCTAGCAGTCCATATTTTTCTGTAGTTCTGTTCTCTTTATTATTTATCACTGCCCCCAATCTTGTGCAATTTACAGTCTGCCCCAATAATGATTTCGTTTTCTGCTTGAGCTAATAGCCCATCGAAAATGATTCCTCTGTTTCTATTCCATCTGCAAATAGCACATTTTCTAATCTATTTAATATGCACCCTATTGCTCTTGTATTACTCTGATTTTGTTAGGAAACTAATTAGAGCATTTTGTAATCAGTCAAAGTGCCAAGTATTTTACATCAAAACAATTACTTTTATCAATCTAATTTGTAATTTTGTCAAAAATGGTATCACAGTATTTAATACTTATATACTCGTGCTGTTTGGCACTGGTTATGTTATTCTACTTCTGTCCTTTTAATTGAGTCTCATATCAGCTGCTCTGTTATTCTGTCTGAAATCTAGGTCTGTCTGGGGCCCTGTAGTAACTGGTTTATTCTCCTTATCCTTTTTAGGCGTTGGCACAACATTAACTTTCCTCCAGTGCACTGGGACTTGACCCGTGCTTCAAGCCGTGCTCAAAATCAGTAATAATAATCAGAAAGCTGTCTAGACCTGCTGACTTTAAAATGTTTAGTTTCAGTAGCTAGTGTTAGAATGGAAAATATTTCATAGTTATCATATGGTATATCACGGAGTATGGAGTACCAATATTTATTTAACATGTCTGCCTTGCCTGTAATATCGTTTACAATTTCACTATCTTCACGAAACAGTGGACTGGTGTTAATGAGATACTGGTATGCTTTTTCTTATTTTTATGTTAATTTTTATTTCTATTTTCCCTTCCTCTCAAAACCAGACTTCTAAATTTTTGATATGGAGTTGTAGCTTTTTATAAAAAAAAGAATAAATTTTTTTGTAATAAGTTCCCAATTATCTTTCAGAGATTTCTGTTTATAATATTTCTATCAATCAGCTTTGTCTTGGCTTTTTTTTTAAAGAGTTTTGTTAAACCAATCCTATTTAAAATGCCATAGTGGTACATTATTATTTGTGGCATTGTTTTGCTCCATGCAAATGTTATTGTCATGTTTACTTATCCTAAAAAGCTACTTAAATTTAACCGGATTCTCAAAATTGCACCTACTGTGGAATCCCTTTGTACTGGGTGCACAGTTTTTGAGTTACTAAATTTCTCACTGTAATTCCAAGAAGCCTGAGGTGGTGCCCTGCTGTAAAGCATTTCTTTTTGTTTCCTATTTATATTCCATTCACATTACTTCATTCCTCTGTATCTGTTGTGTTCCAGATACCCCACTTTTCCAACCCCTCTCTTTAAACTCTTTTTTTTTTCTTTTTTAACAGACACATATATCTTAAATCTAGATCGTTCAATACTGGTTCTTTCTGTTTTAAAATAACCATTTAGAAAGAGCCTCCTCTCAGTCTAATAACTATAATTTTCTCTCTAGACACTGAGGTGAGGACTGTGTCTTCATTCTGTGATGTACAGCACCAAGCAATTCGCTTGTGCCTCACAAATAGACAACGACATAATCCTTTGCTTTGATGGACTGGGCTGGTCTGTCCCAGCACAGCAATTCCCCCACTGCAGGACTCAGGCTTTCTTCGCTCTGGAAAGCACAGTATTTAGGGAGGGATGTTCCTCATGCCACATTTCTGAGCACAATTATAGTAACTGGTCTCTTCTCTTGCTGCAGCTTGCTAAGTTTTCAGAGGACACTCTCAGCAGCTACACAGAGATGGTATCTTCTCAGGTACTATTATTATGAATTGTTTTCTTCCATCTTCACTGCAGAACATCATGATATACTTTTCCTTCCTTTCTGATCTCCTGCTTGGTCCTAAACCCTTTAGCTTGTGCCAGTTGTCTATTGTCAGTTATTTGCTGCTTTAATTTGCTATGCGTGCAGGTTGCATGTCTTTCTCCTGCACCTTCCCACATAAAAGCTGCTCTATTGACCAGGGATTGAGGTAACTTTGATACTGAGTCCAGCTTTACTCTTCTGAATGTTGCAAATGATTTGAAATCAACCTTTTCTGTTCGGAAGAAGGTGCCTCTCAAGTCCTGCTGTTCAGAGCTGCTATGGGAATGAAGTAACCTTTTTTTTCTGGTGTGTGTTAGAAAGCAGAGAAGTATTTTGCTTGTGCCAGGAAAATCTCCTTTGTCAAGCCAGAACGAAAGAACAGAGGGTATGGGGGCAGCTCCAAGATCAAATGTGGAGAGGGGAGCCTGGGATGTCTAAATCAGTAATTAACAGTCTGTTAGAGTCTTTTTAAGAGAGGAAAAAAAAATCAACACCCAACCAGTTATCTGTGTCTCACAGAAAGAGACCTTTATCTTACAGTGTAACACTGTGTTGAACCTGTACGCAGGTAATTCCATATTCCATTCCTTTTTTTCTCCTCCCTCATCTTGCTCCAATGAGTCTTTAATTGCCTGATATCCTCTGCTTTCCTTGTCAGGAAATGATACGCTGTATCTGGAGCCACTTCCTGTGTGTCTTAAAAGGCAAATCTCCAACTCTGAGCTTCACCTCCAGCTTGCTCCATAGTTTGGGATCCGTCACTGTGAGTATTGCTGGTGTGTCCGAAGGAGAAGCCCTGCACGAAGCTTCATTTGCTTCGTTCAGGCTGTCCTTGCCGAGATACAGACTGTTAGTGATCAATTCACCATGCTCGGAGTGGAGACCTCTCGGGCACTTCTCTTTATAGAAGAGTTTACAACTGTCTTGTCCAAGCAGCGTATTTTAAAGACAAAAGCACTGGTTAGAGACACTCTGTGGTATCTAATAGGAAATCCGTATTTTCCAGCTCTGATTTTGAATCTTTTTTGAGTACTACTGGTTCTTGTCCCAATAAGGTATTAGCTGGTGAAACAGGTTCAGCAGTTTCTTTCTTCCTTAATCTTACAATAGCTTGAGATAAAACAGGTGTTAAACAACCCATCAATCCTGCTAGAGCAGGGAACTCTCCATTAGGTAGGGTTTCTTCATGCAGAAAGTGGTTGGAGAAGTGACTTCTCTCTCCTCCCTTGTGTTTGTTAAACTTTTGAGTATTTAAATCTATGCATAAACACTGAATCATGTTTTTACTCTCTTGTGGGTGTTGTGGCATATTCTAGGTGCTCTGCTGTGTAGACAAACAGGGGATTCTTTCCTGGCCAAACCCCAGCCCAGAGACTGTTCTATTCTTCAGTGGGAAGGTGGAACCACCTCATGATAGCCACGAAGACCTGACTGATGAGCTCTCTACACGGTCCTTCTGCCACCCTGAGATGGAAGAAGAGGTGAGAGTTATGTAATCTATGTAATCCATCAACATAATTTGATTGACGTACTCAAAATAGCCTTATCGGGTTCCTGAATGTGGTTGCTGAACTGGGGTTTGTGGTTGCATAGAGCAGAAGAATCTCTATGCTTGTAGAGAAGTCCTGTGACCATAATCCTTTACTTGAAAGATGAAAAAGCAGTGAGGACCAGATTCTCTTCTCAGGAGTCCCAAGGCAGCGTCTTCTCTTCCCTTTCTCTCTATCACCACATCAGTCCATTTTGCATGTGAATCATTTGTGGTTCTTGCTTAACCACCGAATCTCCACCATTCCTTTAATTGGTCTCTTGCAGCCCCATGAAAGAGATGCTTTGCTCTCTGGCCCCCTCGCAGACACAGTCCATGTCACCAATGAGCAAGAGAGAAACAACTGGTCTAGTGACCCTCCAAAGGCTCCCGATGCCCATGCCCACCGAAAGCCAAACAGCAGAAGCAAGCATCCCTCTGGGTCCAATGTGAGTTTTAGCAAGGACACGGAGGGTGGAGAGGAGGAACATACTCAGGTAAGTCAAACAGAAAGGGTACAGTCAGTCTCTTGTAGGGCTTTAAGACAGAATTATACCTGTGGAGTCTCCCCTGTTAACTGGAAAATTAATTGGGAGTGCCTTGTGGGATTGTAGGCTGAGGAAGACAAGCTGTATTCATTGTAACAACTAGAATTTTCCTACCTGTTGGACCAGGCTGCTGGTGGTGACAGTGAGGTGCTGGCCTGTGAGGCTGAAGACTTTGTCTGTGACTACCACCTGGAGATGCTTAGCCTGTCCCAGGACCAGCAGAACCCTTCCTGCATCCAGTTTGATGATTCCAACTGGCAGATGCACTTGAATTCTCTCAAGCCTCTGGGCCTGAACGTGCTGCTCAATCTCTGCAATGCCAGTGTGACGGAGCGGCTGTGCCGCTTCTCCGACCACCTCTGCAACATTGCCCTGCAGGAGACTCACAACGCTGTGCTGCCTGTTCACGTGCCCTGGGGCCTCTGTGAGCTTGCCAGGCTAATAGGTAAGCAGAAGTGGAAGGAGTGGACAGGGAGAAGTCAGAACTGTCAGCAGAGAGATGGCTGAATCCATAGAAGGTTACAGAACTAACTCATTTGGTTTTGAGCTGCTAAAAGAGTGTGTTAAAGAGGTTGCTTTTGGCAAGTTCAGCTATTATGGATGCTACCAAAGGAACATATTTCCTCAAGGATGCCTCCAGCCAGCTCTGGTTCTTTTGACTTGAGACTACCAATCTTATCAGTAGACAAAGAACAGCTCCTAATGAACAGATAGGTGACCTTGTCTTTACAGTACTGCTTTATCAGCATGTTAGGTACAGATGATATGAAGTACCTCAGTTCATTTTACAGATGGGAAAACTGAGGCACAGAGGACATAAGAGATCACAGGCAACACTACGATTAGTATTTGAAAGCTCTGAAACTCTTTTCTATGCCTGTTCTTCAGTGTCACAATTCCTCTCTTCAGTGAACCAGAAGAATAAAAGCTGTCATTACTAATAACACCTAGTCATTCTGTGTGCTTTTCATCAAAGATGTCGAACCATCTTGATGTAAATGCACAATGAGAACAGCTCATCTCCCTATTGCTAAGGAGATGTCAGAATAAGAGAAAACTTAAATGGAGGGTGTGGAAGAAGGAGGGAGGACTTGTCTTGTGCTTTGGTTACAGCCTAATTTTTCTGTTCTTCATGTTCATATTTAAGGTTTCATGCCAGGTGCCAAAGACCTTTTCAAGCAGGAGAACTATTTGGCCTTGTATCGCTTGCCGAGTGATGAGGTGGTTAAAGAGACGATACTGGGGAAGCTTTCGTCCATCACGAAGAGGAGACCACCTCTGAGTCACATGATTAACCTGTTTGTGAAGGACACCACCACCAGTAAGGCTGCCTCTTCTTCAGGCATCAGGCTCAGGAGGGAAGGATTTTTTCCATAGGAAACCTAGGAAATATCAGACTGGAACAGTCCAGGGTCCCTCTGGGGTGATAGCCTTAGGTCATAGGAAACCTGTTTGACTGTGCGATCTTTTCTGTGACCAAAGAGCAGAGTAGAACAAGGTAATTCTTTAATGTGGTTTTGAATAGACTTTGTTACTGTAGAGAAACTGATACTGCACATGGTTGAGTATTGCCCCAGATTTTACCTACTGTTGCCAGTCTGTCTAATAACTAAGATAATAAATCACTATCTTTGTAGTCTAAGCTAATACATCACACTACGTGCAGCGCCTGAGGCCATGCTGACTTTTCCATTCCTTCTGCTCCTTTCTATTCTAACAGGAATGGGCTAGGATGCATGGCTGGGCATGGTGAAGTCTTAAAGCTCCTCAGCAACATTTGCTAACTTACCCCCCCAAGAGCTCTTGGTCTTTTAATAGTAAATGAATTGACTGATCTTGGGTCTCTAGAGTTGGCATCTGTTTTATGTTGAATCTGAAATATGGTTAATCTGTTTGCGAGTTCTTCCTCAACTGTTGTCGTAATGCGTGAAGAATCTTCTTCGTTTGTCGTGATGGCTTCTGTCTTGCATTTTGACTAATTTTTTTCCAATGGAGAGATTCTCAATGTAGAGAAAACCTCTTACCATTGCCTCATTTCAACTCCTTATCCTCATTTTTAAACGGTTTAGTTCAGAGGCTGGAGCTCAGACGAGTACGTGTGTGACCTGGATTATACTGTCTAGAGTAAATTGTAAAAGGAATTTTACCAGTGGGGTTAGTTAACCATTGGCACACCTTTCACATAATGATGCAGTAGTGTTTTATCACTTGAAGTTTTCTAGAATGCTTGCAGATACAAATAATGGATTATGCAGAGATTATTGTGTGAAAACACATGGCTGTTTTAATGTGGAAGAGTCAGATCAGATGATTGTAATTAACCTCTCTTGAATTAATACCTGTGAACAAGACTTGGAACCCATCCACTCCCATGGTGTGCTAAAGTTAAAAGGAGATATGTAATAAAATCTATAGTTTATAGGAGAAATAAGAGGTAATTCATCTGTATGTTCCACTGAAAAATGTGCTTGGCCATCCAGCATTGTCCCCATTCCTTAATATCCACATGGAAATAGAAGGTGGATATCTTCAGTGGAGTAAAATGACTTGATATTCCCTGTCCTCCCTCGCTATAGCTGCACAGCTCAGATCCCAGCCCTTGTGAGTGGATGGACATCCCCCCAAGTGCCCAGGGCATAGGATTTGTAGGAATCAATGAACATCCCTTGTTTCTTCTTTCCCAGCAAGAACTATCTGAGTGTAGCAGCAAGGTGGAAAGCAAGGTGTTTATATAATAAAATTAACCAGGGCCCCACACAAGTACTTCTTTGTGCCCCTGAAACAAGCTCCTTCTTTCACACACTGCTCCCTTTGGTTTTGGAGGTTTGTTATGCTGATAAACTTGGCGTGTGATGTCTATTTATAGTAGAGAGCAGAGAGCTGCTGTGTTTTGGAAAATCCTCCAGTGTTCCTGAAGGTCCCTGCCTGATTTATGCTAGTGGGTATTCTTGGCTCTTGATTTCACCAGCTAGTGTGAGCATTTGCAGTCAGCAGCAGTGCCTGCAAGAAGCCTTTGGGCTCATTTTTCTTGGCAGTGATGTTTTTTTCATTAGATCAGCTTTGAAGCTGTTGGGGTCAAAATCACAGAGCAGCTGGAGGAGGGAACCTAGACAGGGAAGTCTACGTGCATGCAATGTTAATGTAGCAGCACAAACAAAACAGGAAATGTGGAGGGGAGGCAGCCCTGCATCTTTTACGTTGTGTCCTGTGCCTGGGTCCTGCATCAGACAAGTATCATCACACGCTTTTGGGTGACCCTTTGTCACCCAAAGCCTCCAGCCTGCAAGAGGGATTTGAAAGTTGTAAGTCTGTATTAAAGAATAAAGTAACAGAAGCAAAAATAGAACAAGCTCTGGAGTTCATTGATTTTCAGTGCTCCCGCTGGTCAAGATGTGAGTTATTCTTTTATAGTCTGTTATTTTGAACTTTTGACCCATCCTCATTTAATTGGTTCCCAGAATCCTTTGTGAAACAGGCTGCTGTTTAACATATCACATTGTTAAATCAACTGCCACCTAAATGGAAGGTATTCGAGAACGGTTGCTACCCGTTAGGTCCATTCCCAGACTAAAATCGAGTGCACTTTCCTCTATTGGCAGACTTTGATTCCTATAGTCTCATCACTGCTGCTTATCCCATCACAAGGAGAAGCCCACGAGGGTATCGTCGTGTTTGTTGTACTGGATAGCAGAACAGCTTCTGTAGGAGGAGGACTGTTACACACTGTAAGGGATGAATAGGAGCTGACTACATTTGTTTAAACTCCTGGCTGGGCAAATAACAGCTGAATACATCTCATCCAGTCCTGAATAATTTCTTGCCAGGGATTTAAAACTCTGAACAGAGGAAAGGGGATGTCTGGAGGGGATCCAGGCACTTTGTGGGAACACTGTTTTAAGAAGTAGAGGAGCAGTAGGTGTGAAATCCCTTGCTGGGAGCCTGCAGGGGTGCTGCTCGTGACTCATTCTCTCCTACTTCAGGCACCGAGCAGATGTTTTCTCATGGGACAGCCGACATCATCCTCGAGGCCTGCACGGACTTTTGGGATGGCACTGACATCTACCCCCTCTCTGGCTCTGACAGGTGGGCAGCTTCACTCTTTGGTGCATTCAGAAGTTTCTGCTAATCTGCAGAAGGAACCTGGTCACCCTGTATTAAAATGCTCGCTTTACTGATGCTTGCTAAGCTATTTAACAGAAGCTTGAGGTATGTTATGAACATGAGCAGTCTCTGCTTATAATCCGCTGTTAAAAGCATAGCAGTGTAAAGGATTAGACAGCTACAAGCAACCTGTTGGACTGTCACAGTAAAACATTTCCTGCTGCATCTGTTAACATATCAACCCCTTATAAATGGAAACTGACTGTACCATATAGGAGGACTGTGGTTTCTAGACAGGTCATATGCTGATGGCAAGGAGTTTTGTCTGTTCCAGAAATGCCTTATCTTACATTAAATGCAAAGTGATCAATTCTACATGCTGATGATAGTTTCAAACCACTCCATACGACACTGCATCCTTTAATCCCTGCAGTGACATCTGACAGTCTGTCATATCTTCATCTATAGGCTGAATTTATGTTCCTGCCAGCTGAGCAGACCAGTATATTTGGCTTCACTGAACAGCAGCACATTGTTCTGCTAAATCTGCTTATCCTTGCTTTGACATAAGTCCAACTGGTCCTTTTTGGAATATTTATCATCTTAGAAGCCAAAGAAAAATGCCACATTTAGGGAGTTTTTGTTGTGAGTTCACCATAAAGAAGGAAATATACACTATTTCAGGGACTGAATATTGTATATTAAGGGACTGACTAACTGGAGACCTCAAATAAAATACCTGGGACCCAGACTATGAAGGATGGAAGAAGAGTAGGTTATTTTAAGTCTCTCTGGTATGGATGCTCTTTTCAGGGTTGTCAGTTCCTTCCTTGGTGTTTATCTGCCTACAGATAAACTTTCTCTCCGATAAATTAAGCCTCTGCTGTCATAAGTGAACTTCCTGAGTCATCTGGCAAACATATAGAGCATATTATATTAATAAGTATATTCAAAAAGTACTGCATTCATATTCATCCATTTGGCAAATGAGCAGTCAGAAATGTTCA
>JAUBNY010000452.1:402199-440715 GCA_032275445.1 Crypturellus soui | reverse complement strand
GCAACACATTTCTCCAGCTTTGTCTGCTTTTTTGTCTCTTGTGCAGGAAGAAGGTGCTAGACTTCTACCAGCGGGCCTGCCTCTCGGGGTACTGCTCTGCCTTTGCCTACAAGCCCATGCACTGTGCCTTGTCCTCCCAGCTCAACGGCAAGTGCATCGAGCTGGTGCAGGTGCCCGGGCAGAGCGCTATCTTCACCTGCTGCGAGCTCCCCGGGACCACCCCCATCAAGCAGAGCAGTCGGAGGAATAGTTGGAGCTCGGATGGTAGGTTCCTCCTCTGGTCTCTGTGCTTAGGGCTGCTGCTAGGCCAAGTGCTTTCTGATCAGTGTAGAGCAGCGACAACGGTGTTCCTCAGAGCAGCACATGGAAATGGAGAACTAAACTTTTCTGTGGTAGATGGAGAATTAAACTTTTCTGCAGTAGATGGAGAACTGAACTTTTCTGAAGTAGGTGCAGTTCCAGAGGAAATAATGATTTAGCTGCTGGCAAGTATGTTGCTAGCTAAGTTACTGAAACTTGCAAAGAAATACTTCTAGTTGTGGGAAGTCTGTTCTTTAGAGCAGGAAAGTGAAATTCAAGACTTCTAAGTATTTTGATGCTTGGCTTGCTGTTTCTCCAGTTTTGTGGAAATCACACACATTGGGTTTTTCAAAGGAGTTAAATGCCTTATGGTATGTGACTGCTCTTCCCTGATGGATTTTGTTGAGGGGCTGAAGGGTCTGATTCCAAGTAGAACTCAAATAGTACAACATCTCCTCCAGAACAGCAGTAAAAACTGAGCAATAAATACATACCATTGCATAGCTCCCAAGGCTCCTTTGGAAAAATCAGTCTTGACCTCTCTCTGCCTTGGTTTCCCATTCTGTAAAATGAGAGTAACATCCTTGAAGATAGCTGGGAGGCGGATACGACTGAGTGTTTCCAAAACACTTTTAAGTCTTACATGCAGAGAGCTTTGTGTGAAATTTTGTTATGTTGTTCCTCATGCTGCATCCAACTCCCATTCACCGCAGGCTGATCTGGTGATGGTGAAAGAGCCCTGTCGTCCAGACTTTGGCAGACTCTAGGAATCTGTGCACAGTTGCACTGGAGGGAACCTGATCCAGTTCCAGTTCCTTTGCATCAGGTCCTCGTAATCTGATGCCTGTCTGCTTTAGACAGACTTCCCATGTTGTTTAAGCACAGTACGATGTGTTTAAAATGCACATGTGAATGTTATGCAGCATAAATCCTTTACCTTTCTGCCCTTTCTCTTGTGACTGATCCGTTTTCTGTTTTGTCTTTTCCCTTTCCATGCTCCATGTTTCACACATGTATTTTTGGTCGCATCTGTGGGGATGTTCTGAAACTGCTTCTGGGATTGGGTATGCTGGGACAAATGGATGTCTCTTCATTTTTCCCTGTGCGTGTGTTTACCTGCATGTTCTTGTGTACCTGGAAACTGTGTCCCTGTGGTGCTATTTTGGTGGTCTCTGCCACCATGTGTGCTGCTGTCTGCACGCACATACGGCCACCCGTGTCTCAATGTGACTGCGTGTTGTTTGCATGCCTGAAGAAGGGATTGGGGAAGTGATGGAGAAAGAAGATTGTATCCAGGCTCTGAGCGGACAGATCTTCATGGGGATGGTCTCGTCTCAGTATCAGGCCCGTCTTGACATTGTCCGCCTCATTGATGGATTGGTCAATGCCTGCATTCGTTTTGTCTACTTCTCCTTGGAAGATGAGCTCAAAAGCAAGGTAAGCCGTCTTTGCTGAGCCCCCTGAACTTGCATGTCCCCTGCATGTCTGACTGAAGACTTTAACTCCTGTGCAATTTAAGGTTAATCTGATTCAGCTAGCTAATGGGTCCAGAAGGTACCTAAGGCCCCAATATGGCATTGGTCTGTAAAGCTCTGGCCTGGACAGCTCCACTGAAATCTTGTGTCTTCTCTCCTGCAGGTGTTTGCTGAAAAGATGGGTCTAGAGACTGGCTGGAATTGCCACATCTCTTTAACACCCAATGGTGATGTGCCTGGCTCAGAGATTCCTCCCTCTAGCCCCAGCCACGCTGGCTCTCTGCACGACGACCTTCATCAGGGTGAGAGAACGGCGCCTAAGCCCCTTTGAATGCCACGTGTTTCCTGGATGGTTCTTTTAAAACCGTTCGTAGGTTCCTGTGTCCTCACCAGATACCTGATTCTTCAGAGCTTTGAGCACAAAACTGGATGGGCCTGAGGTGTGTGTATGTGTGAGCGAGAGTTGTGTATTCACAGCATTTCTACCCACCTCAGTGAAGCAGTTGTTGCAAACAAACCTCCCTCTGTGCACCAGCAGTCATGACTGTACAACTGTTCATTCTGTTTCTGGTTCTTGTTGGGGCTCTGGTCAAGCCACTGAGGGTCGGTCTTTTGCCTGTGAGTTACTCTTTTTCCTTACTTCAAGGGTGATTTCTTCCCTCTTTTTTCCCTGGAAGAAGCAAGCAAGATGAGCAGATAAACTGTCACGTCTCAGAAGAGCAGAGACTAGACTCACATTTCTACCTCTGAGCAGATTACTCATCTAAAAATACTGCATTTTATATGACTGAGTGGGATCTGAGCGTAGCTAACCTAGAAAACCAGGCCTCACGTTTCCTGGCTTCTGCAGTGCCATGTGAATATTCCACGTGGGTGTGACACAGGGGTGGCAGAGACAGGTTTGTGCTTACTGTTTATCGTGTTTCTCCTCTGCTGCAGTTTCTCGAGATGACGTGGAGGGGCTTCTGCTGATGGAGGAGGAAGGGCACTCGGATCTCATCAGCTTTCAGCCGACAGACAGCGACATCCCCAGCTTCTTGGAGGACTGCAACAGGGTGAGGCTCCCTTTTCCTACCTACCTCACGCTGTTGCTGTGGCCAAGAGCATTGCCCTCTGAGACAGTGCCTCTCTGAAGCCGGTTGATTGAGTGGGTCTTGTTGGGAATCCTGATTTTCCCCTTTTCACCCCATCTTAGAAGCTATTGCCTGGGAAGTCTGGGATTCTCTTGGTTCTTCCCTGCTGCTGAGCTGTTCCTTTCTCTGAAGAGTTCAGGAGATCACCACATGGAGCAGCCTTGAGAGCCTCATCTCAGTCCATCTGGGTCTTCTCATGTGCTCAGCTCGAGGTGGAAACATGCATGTATTCCAGGGAGGCAGAAGGTAGTTCTTCTGCCCTGCAGCCCCGAGCTGTGGCTGGTGCTGCCCATCAGTCAGGGTGTGGGACGTGCTCTTCCTGCCTCGTGAAAACTCAGACACACTTAGTGGAGGTTACAGAAATATCAGAGAGATGCAGATTAAAATATATTAAGCCTATGTTCATAAAGCAAGAACTCTTCTGGATGTTGGTGTGGCTGCAATTGAAAGAGCAGATCTAGGTGTTAGGAGATTCTCAGAATAACTGCTCCTCACATGTAGAGGTTCCTTAGAAATCCCTAGGCACATTTAATCATGCTGATCTCACAGACCCTAGGGGAGAGCACAGACAACTTGACATGTCAGCAAAGACATCAGTGACGTGACGCAGCAGAAGACCTTTTACAGTGTCTCTCTCTGCAGACCTTCATTTGTATCTTAAAGTTGCATTGGGAGAATTGTAACTCTCATTTCAATAGTTCCCTGCTAACTACTTCCTCCCCACACATTCCTGCTTATTCTCCTTTCTCCTTTTCAGGCCAAACTTCCCCGTGGGATTCACCAAGTGAGGCCTCATCTGCAGAACATAGACAACGTGCCTTTGCTGGTGCCACTCTTCACAGACTGCACCCCAGAGAGTAAGTGGGATGGGGACGAGGTCTGTCCTACCCTGCCTGTGAACCCTCTGTTTGCCCTGGCTCTTCTGGAGCCAGGAATGTGGAAATGGATGAGGGGAAAGGGATATGCTCCAAAAATCTAGAGGGACATTTTGATACTAATGACCCTCTGTGCTTCCTTTTCATGTGACTGTTCCCTAGCTGCAGAACTGGGCTAAGAACCACTCCTCTTTCCATTTGCATTCATAAGAGACACAAAAGCAAACATCCAAAATGCAACTGCCTTTTATTAAATAAGCTTTATCAGTGTGCTGGGAGACTTTGATCTCTGCTCACAACCCTCGCTTCCTTATATAACTCAGAAATCACTTCCCAGAAGTATTTTCCTCTGGCAGTTGCTGTTAGCACCTTTTGCTGCATTATAGAGATTTTGATCGCAGAGACCAGAAAGCAGAAAGGACATTTTTTTGTCTCTGAGAGATGCTACTTTACCTAGGAAAGGGGCTCAGTGCTCAACTGGCTAATGCCTGTGCAATCTACAGTAAAATCATTACAATTTGGCATTTTAGATACTTCTTGGGCACAGCTTACAGGAGTGCCAGTGAGAGGCAGCTACAGCCCAGCCTAGGCTCTCAGCTCCTGGGTGTATTTTTGTCTCTTTGGTGGGATTGGTCCTTCCCTGCTCCATCTGACCCCTCACCGCACTGCAAATCTGCACCCATCATTCAGATAAAATATTTACATAAGAATCTCTGCAGAGATTCTGACTTATTTTTGCATAGAACATTCTAGAAAATTCATTAGAGCACTATGCAGAGCTACAGAAGGAAAAGTGGATCAAACAGCAGCTTTGATTTAGAAGCCTCAAGAGGATGTTAATGAAAAGCCTGATGAAGGTTAGAGGTAGTGCTGGGAGTGCAGGAACTGCTGGCTCTGAGTGAAGCTAAGTGTGGCACTGCTTTTGGCCTGAGTTCTGATCTGATAGAGACCTCTTGGAAGCAGAGGTCTCCTCTGGATCACAGTTCTGTGGATTCCAGCTCAGCTCCTGTAGAAGGCAGGTGCACAGGGCTCTTGGACTGCAACTAATTAACTACCTAGTTGTGTCATCTAACTTTGAATCTGACTGCACAAGACTGAGGAATCGCAGGGTTATTTTAAAAGATCTGCTGCTTGTTTTCCAGACTGGAAAATACATGCAAAACACTGCTCATCTGTGTGCACAGTGAGATAACATTCTGTTTTTGTCACCTTGCAGCCATGTGTGAGATGATCAAGATCATGCAGGAGTATGGGGAGGTGACCTGCTGTCTGGGAAGCTCTGCTAACCTGCGGAACAGCTGCCTTTTCCTGCAAAGTGACATCAGGTGGGGCAGGATCCAGGGTCCCCGTCTTGTCTTTCTCTTACAGATGACTCCTAGCTCCCTTTGCACACCCAGACATTTCCCTCCATCTTTGAAATGAAGTTTTTAAACTTTTGCATGCTAGAAGATTGTGCCCCAACTGGCAGTTGTAGGTGCATCTCATTTGGGTTAAAGAAAGAAAATGCCACTTTGGATCAATCAATTTGTTGATTTTGAGCAAAGCACCCAAATAGACTGACTAGCTGTCTGAGGGGAAAAAATGATGGAGAGCCTGGGGGATTGATTCTGAATTCCTGCAGCAGCTCAGGACTTTTCTACCAAGATAGATAAGTAGAGAGAGGCATCAGATCCACAGAACATCACGACTCTACAGGCTGGTCTGCAGTGAAACGTGGTTTCTTCCCTGGGATGGGGCCTTTCCCTAATGCTCTCAATGTTGTCCATGCAGTATAGCCCTGGACCCTCTGTACCCATCCCGCTGCTCCTGGGAGACCTTTGGCTACGCCACCAGCACTACCATGACTAACAGCTCCGAGGAGCTCACCCCGCTGCAGCTCTCAGGACAGCTGAACAGCCTGCCTTGCTCCATGTCCTTTCGCCAAGAAGAGAGCACCAGCATCATCAGGCTGATAGAGCAGGTGAGCCAGGCACATTCCCTCCCTAGTTCTCTGGCCTTCCCCGCTCTGCCTGAGGATTGTGAGGATCAAAACCAGGAGCCCATGTTGGCATTTTTGTTGAGTTGTCCTCCTAGCATTAGCTTTGCTCATGCATCCTGGCATTTGCTCAGGAAGTACAAAGGAAAGATTCTCCCTGCCTGACCCTACTGGTCCAAAGATTGTTTGAGAATGGTGCTACGTGGCAAAGGAACATAAATATCATTCAGAGGTAGGAAGAGGAATGGTGCTATGTGGCAAAGGAACACAAGTATTATTCAGAGGTAGGAAGAATAAACTTGCAGAGACCCCTGTGCAGGAAATGGTGCAGTGCTAGGGAGGAGCATCACGCCAGAAAAGCCAGGAGGTTTAAACAAACTTGTTCCTCAGCTAAACTCTGCTCCTCCTTCTCAGCCATGGCAGGAGACCTTCTTTTTATGTTTACACCGAGTCCAAATCCTCTCCCACTTCTCCTGCGAGCCACATGCTCTGTCCCTCAGTGCCCATAGCTGCTCTTGACTGATAACTGCTGCCATCGCAGGAGGGCTCTGAGGGCTTGTGCTTCCTTCCAGGCCAGACACGCAACGTACGGGATCCGCAAGTGTTTCCTCTTCCTGCTGCAGTGCCAGCTGACCCTGGTCATCATTCAGGTGAGCCTTGGCCTGGCTGGGAGGGCAGAGATACCAGAGGGAATGAGGGTGGCTGGAGGGGGGCAGCCTTGTGAGGGAGGGAGGTGACCTCCAGTCAGGCTCCTACAGCATGCGCATCCCAAGACTGGTCTCATTTACACTGATTACATAATAGTGATAATCAGCACTGCTTTGGGTAGTTACAGATAGAGCCTATGTGGTCTCAACCTCATGTTCTTTCTCACCCCTTTTTCCTTGAGGAAAAGCACCCCCTGCAGCAGCTGCTGCACGTGGAGGGACTGCGCAGCGGCTGCCTCAGCAGCAGCTCGTCCGTGTGTCTGGGGGAGGATGGTGGTGTCTGGGGTGACAGGGCTGTCCTACCTTTGCTCACGCTCTTCTCTCTGGGTTGTTCCTGGTCAGTTCCTCTCCTGCCTGGTGCAGCTGCCCCCTGTCCTCAGTACCACAGACATCGTGTGGCTCTCCTGTTTCTGCTACCCGCTGCTCAGGTGAGTCTGCTGGGCAGGGTGGGATCTCCTGCCTTAAGCTTCCCACCCACAGGACACGTGGGTCAGTCTCCAAGGCTCCCTGTGTCCAAGGTAAAAGGAAGTTCATGTGCCCCACAGCACACTGGGGAGGCTGGAAAGATAATTGCAAACACCTGCTCTGAGCTCAGAAGCACAGGCAGGAACTTCTGTGTACTGCTGCTTAGCCTGGCCCACAATCACAGAGCCTCTCTTATCCTGTGGTTTGGACCCCCAGCTGAGAATAATCGTCTAATCCTGACACTGTTGTGTTGGTTTGGGTGTGATGGAGAGCATAGGGTGTCAGGCAGAGCTCTAGATACTCTAGGCAGATTTTACCCCATCACACACTGACAGTTTATCTCTCCCTGCTTGCATCTGCCATGTATAAGATCTTCTACAGCATACACGTGGGGAGGGAGTGCAAATATTCTGCACAAAAAGAGGCCAGAGCAGTGCCAATACTCCAAGCAGTCTGAGGAGGCTCCTTGGGCTCAAACACTAGAGATCCCCCAGAGACAAAGTTCTAGTGCCCGATCTTGTCATTGAGACTAACCTGCCTTTCTCCAGCATCTCACTCCTGGGCAAGCCCCCCCACAGCTCCATCATGACCATGGCAACAGGGAAAAACCTGACCTCCATTCCCAAGAAGGTAGGTGACACTTCAGCTCAGAATTGTTCTCTTCCCTTTACTGCTTTGTCCCCTACATTGGTGCATAGTTGAGGTCCTGCCCTAGCCTCCCAGACCCCTTGGAAAATTCTGGTCTGTGGCATCTAGCCCAAAGCCTGGCATGGCCAGGATGGGAAGCCCTTACTGCAGGCTCACCCACACAGCAGTCCTCAGTGGCAGCGTCTCAGCTCCCCAGCACCCTGAAGGCCTGTGCTGGGGAGGGCAAGACAGACATGCCCACGTCCCTCCTCCCTCTTCATTCTTCACAGACTCAGCACTACTTCCTCTTCTGCTTCCTGCTGAAGTTCAGCCTCACCATCTGCTCCTGCCTCATCTGCTTTGGGTTCACACTGCATGAGTCCTGCAAAGAGGTGAACACTACCAGCCTCAACCTCACCGCCTGCTCCTCCATCATGCTGTACAGGTGAGGAACAGAGCCCAACACACCCTGTCCCTCCAGCACCTGCCCCTCTCCTCCTTCTTAAGTGTCACCGATCCCCAGTAAGGAGCTTCAGGCTCTGTGTGACCCAGCAGCATCATCTCTGCACAGGGCTGGGAGCTCTCACGAGTGCATCCTTGGGGCAAGGTCCTGCCTCGCTCCCTATCACCTCCTGCTACTAGGACAGCACCCATTTCCCTCGCAATTGGCTGACTCTGAGCTTGTACCTAGTTCTCTCAGTTACCAGAGGATGTGGCCCTGCTGGGAACGGGTTAGCCAGCAGGTCCCTGTGGTTGAGCTCTTTCCCCTGTCCCCTCATTTCCTAGCAATGCCGATGGTGCTCCTGACTGGTTTGGGGCTTTTTCCAATGCCCTTCTTGTAGCCCAGAAGCTCGCGGCCGGCCTCATCGTTCTGCACACAGGTCAGTCCCTGCTGCCTCCCCTCCAGTCTAGTCAAACATACAAACGCCACCCTGTGAACAGCACCCTCTGCTCACCTGCAAACCAGCTAGTGGCATCCTGCAAATCTCCAAAATGCTCCCTGTCTCAGGAGTCCTAGTACCCCTGCTGACATTCTGTGTGCACCCACTTTCCTCCCTGCCAAGCAGCTTTTTTTGGGCTGAGAGAGCCTTGGGTCTGGAAGCCTTTTTAAGTCCTCTGCAGGGGAGGAGACCCAGGTCCCGGCTGACTCGCAGCACCTGGGAGCAGTTCCCTGGCAAAGCAGGGCCAGCCAGCAAATGTGCCCAGCAAAAGCGGAGTGAAAGCGCTGTCCTCTGTGGACAGCTCTAGGTCTAATGAAATGTCCTCCCCAGGGCTGGAGCTTTGTGCTGCTGGGGGTTTGCAGTGTCCTAGTGAGGAGGGTGACCCCTGCTTCCTGGTGCTGGTCCTTTGCCTGATCTGCTTTTAGCACCAGGCTAAGAGCCACCCCAGACATCCCTGCCCCTGCACAGTCCTGCTGCAGCAGCCCCCTCTGCACATCCAGGGACTTGCCTGGCACTGCTGTGGGGCGCCTGGTATGCAAGGACCTCGAAAGGAGGGTTGGGTGAGGGACAACAGCCCCCCCTCCCTTGGGGCGATAGCTCTTGGTGTGTGTTGTAAAGCAGTTACCTGCGCCTGCTGCCAGATAACTCCCTGCGTCCCCCGCAGTGTTCATATCCATCACCCACGTCCATCGCACCAAGCCGCTCTGGAAGAAGAGCCCCCTCTCCAACCGGTGGTGGACGCTCACCGTGGCCGTCGTGTGAGTACCGCGCACCCCCGGGCCTGCTCCGGGACTGCTCCGGCACCCGAGTTCGCTGGCTCTGAGGAAAAGGCCGGCGTGTGGCAAAGGTTTTCCACTGGCAACCTGGTGGAGGGGCCCCTGTTGTGAGCATAGAGGTGGGACAGCTGAGCCTACACCCTGACCTGCAGGTCCCGGGAGCCTCTCAGCACTGCTGACCTTTGCTGTGTCCCTCTATGACCCTAGGTTGCTGGGGCAAGTGGCACAGACTGCGCTGGACCTGAAACTCTGGGAAAACCTCAGCTCTCCACTGACCTTTAACTCCGTTCCCATCTCCCCGGTCTCATGGCTCCTGGGTTTTCTTTCCCTGGTCCTCGTGGTTATCATCAATGAGATCGTCAAGCTGCATGAAATCAGGTAAGGAGGGGCTGCGGAGGGAGGGCTGGGACCTCGTGGCCGCCCAGCCTTGGGCAGCAGATGCCCTGGGAACAGGGTGGGGAAGAGAGGAAACCCGATGGTGGTGTGTAAATCACCTGGCTCTCATGCAGGCTCGTGTTCCACCTCTGCGGGACTCAACAATGCAGGGGAGGAAAGAGGGTCAGGGAAGGGCAGCGGCAGTGATTGGGAGCAGGAAGAGAGACCAAAATTCCCTTATCTCGCACCAATGGGAGGGAGAGAGCCAAAGCCTACGAACCGCCAGTTATAGGTCAGAGAGGGCTGTGCTCTGCGGCTTGTCCCATGGGGCCGGAGCGGCATTGAATAGCGGCGGAGGAAGCGTGTCCTCACCCAGCGCCTGGGCTGCGGGACGCGTTTGCAGGGGAAGTGGCCGAAGCCAAAAATTAACAGCAGGAGGAGTGACCAGTGCTCCTCCGAGCACGGGGAGCAGCCGGAGCTGGGAGGGAATGCTGACGAGCAGCGATCCGGGAAGGGGTTGGGGAGGAAAAGCACTGGGGCGTCAAGGGAACCGCGATGAGGACAGAAGCCTCTGTCCCTGGGAGGAATTTTTGGACCTTTCTCTGTTGCTCCTGAGAGGCTCAGAGAAGGCCCTTGGCTGGATAGGGCAGGATCAAGGCTCTGGGTCCTGCTCTTTCCTGGCATCGTAGGGCCCAGGTCCAGAGCAGATGCTGCCCCTCTCCTCAGGAACCGTCTCTCCTGCCCTCTTTCCCCCATGCTGATTCTTTCCTCCACCTCCTCCAGGGTCCGAGTCCGTTACCAGAAGAGGCAGAAGCTGCAGTTCGAAACAAAGCTGGGGATGAATTCTCCGTTTTAAACCCCACCAGCCCGAGCTCCCTGGGGCTGCACAGCCACATCCCGCACGGGGACGGCGGCTGCACGGGGGCTCCGGGAGTTTCCCCTCACACGTGCAAACCAGGTGGCCTCCCTGCAAACCCACACGAGCACCTTCCAGGGGAGCGAGGCAGGGCCCTGCTCGGGGTGCCAGCGGGCACGTAGCCCTCCCCTGCCCATGCTGGCAGGAGCCTGCAGGCTGCCGGCTGCCCAGGCTGCGCTTCCTTTATTTATTTATTGCTAGAGGTTTTTTGTTAGTATCGTGGTGATGCTGAAATGAAGCGATTCCTTCCCTCTGTGTGAGCAGATGGGGTTTCCTGGGCCTGCCAGGAGAATCTGGGCCAGCAGGGGAGGCACGGGGCTGCCCAGGCACGAGAGCTCAGCTGAAACCCTTTTCCTCCCTCCTCGCGCGCTCCTGGATGTGTGTGCACATGCACACGCCTGTGCATGGCCTCACCCGCCGCCCCGTCCCGGGGTGCCGGGGCCGTCTCTCCTGCTGCCCCTGGAGCGCCAGGTGAGGCCGGAGCTCCCCGTCCTAGCTGGAGGCTGGGGAGGCCTCTGGCACCAGGCCAGGCCGTGCCAGCCCTGCTCTGCACGGTGCTGCTCTTGCCGTGTGTGGCTCTTGTCGAGAAGAGCAGTGAGGCAGGGCCCTAAGAACAACTATCTGTGTTTGACCCGTGTAACTGGGTGTGCGGGGAGCTGGAGGGCAGCTCTGTTCGGCTGTAGGGAGGCAGCACGGCCCAGCTTCCTGCAGCCCCCTTGCATCTGCTCCTGTCTCTTAGACGAGCTGCCACCAGGCAGGTTCGGGGCTGGCCTCCTCTTGGGTATTTACCTGAGGGGGCAACAGCAGTAGCTGTAGCTGGAGAGGAAGGCTGAGACCTGCCTGTCCTGCCCTGGAGGAAGGGTCTTCGCAGGCAGCGTCTCTGCATCTCCCAGTTGTAAAGAACGAGGAGCTGGGGGGTGCCCCCTCCCCAGGCTGGTGACTCTGCAGCGCCCGTTCCTGCTCCCCAAGCACAGGGAACCCCCCGCTATCAGCTCCGCGAGAGCTCGGAAGGCTCCTGCCCCTGTGCTGCCCTTCAGCTCTTCCTCTTTCCCTGCAGGGCTCTTTCTCTTCTCCTCCTCCGGGGGGAACCCTTCCCGGGGGCTGCGTGGGTGCGAGCCCTGCTTTGCACCACGCACGTGCACTGAGGATGTCAGAGCTCTCTGCTACCCCGGAGCGCTCGGGCCGTCCTGGTTTGGCCGTCGGGGCCACAGGAGAGCTCCTAGGCTTGGATCCTTATAGCCAGGGAAGCCGTTTACTCCCTTCTTAATTCTGACTCACTGGGGCAAATCCTGGCTCTGTTTTTGCTTCCAATATAACTCTACACTACACGGCCGCTGTTTCCCTCCAGCGTGACACGACCGAGCGGCTGCTGGGCCTTCCCAGGGAGCTGTAGGAGCCCGGCGCAGCCCTCGCGCTCGCCCTCGTCTTCCTCCCGTTTGCGCAGGGGCAGGGAGCCCGCACAACCCGCGTCTCCAAGCAATACCCTCCTCCTGCCACAGGGCTGGGGCAGAGCCAGGGACGGCTCTGGGGTGCCCACAGCCCCGGCCCCAGCTCCTCTCCCCGCACTGAGGGCCGGATCCAGAGCTGTGACTGCTGGCACCGGGAAAGCGGCCGCTCTTTCCGCTCCTGTGGTTGCCTGGCAGGTAGGACATGTAGGACATGTAGGACATGGTGTCCTGTGTGGCTGGACCAGAGGCACTGGAGGCACCGAGCCACTGAGCTGCTGTTCTGAGAGCCACAACCGCCCCCAGACCTCCTCTGGGCCACTGACTTGTAGGTGACAACAGGCAGCAACCCCCGGGGCATCCCGTGTCCAGAGGAGGCACCTCGAGGTCTCCTTCTCTGGGTTTATTTTATCCCACCCTCCTCCCCTACTAGATCTGGATGGAGCAGAGGTGTCTGAACGGAGCCTTCTGGAGGGTCCTGCCATTGCCACCCCTCAGGGCGGAGGGCCGGGCTGCATGGCTTCGGAAGGAAATTTCCTACATCAAGAGGTTTTTAAATGGTGTATATTTTATATTAAATTTTTTTGGGGATGTATGTAAAAAAAAATATTTGATTTGTATTAAAACTTGTAAATTGTATTAAAAAAGAACAAACCCCATCCGCAGTGTCCGAGTGGCACCAAGGAATCGTCTTGGATAAGGAGCTCAGGGAGAGTGGGAGGGAGTTGGTGCCCAGCAAAGCCGGGAGGTGGAACCCGCGTGGCTGCTTGGGAGTGAGGGAGCAGGGACGGGGAACAGGGACAGGGCCGGAGGACGGCGCAGGGAGCCGAGCGCAGGGAGCGGCGGCTCCTCGGCTGCCCCCAGCGCCGGCCACGACAGGAGGGCTCAGACCGCGGCCCGGCCTGAGGCGACAGCAGGACCCTCGCGGCCGCTGCGGCAGGACGAGCCGCGGGGATCCCGGCGGGACGCGCGCCCGCGAGACTCGAGTGAGGGAGACCAACAGGCAGAGCTATCAAAAGGGTAAAATAGGCCCCGCTGTTTAATTGAACTTAAGTCTTAATGGATGTTAGTGGAAAACAAAAAACACATGATTAACACAAAGAGAGCAGATGGTTTAAAATCTGTTGTCAGTCTGGTGATTACATGGGCTATTTTTTTCCCTCGCTGCCTTGCTGCATGGAGCAGGTGCAGCCAGGGTCAGTTAGTCCCAGTTGCAGTGTACATAACTTACATACACACCATACAGTAGCTTCAAAATAAAGATCTAGAGCTTAAAAAATAGTCTTTCTTCTGCAAAATCAAAGGCTGAATTCCCTTATTGACAGAGAGCAGCGTGCTGCTGCCCTCAGGTGGCTCAGACAGCGACACGGCTCCACCCCAGTGTCCTCTTAGCCCTGACCCTAGAGTACAAGACTTGCAATTCTGATTAGTAAATATATATAATAAATCACATTTAAAATATATACATGGCCTTAGGAAAAAAACAAGACATTTACAGTTTATCAACATTGGAGGAAAAAAAAAAAAAAACCCTGGGCTCGTCCCAGGTTGATTTCTGTAAGAGTAAAAAATCAGTTTTAAAAGGTTTCTGCAAACCTTTTGATAAAGTGCCACTGGTTGCAGCTACTTAAAACAGTCAGGTTCAAGACGTAGCACTTGTCTGTCAGACACGGTCGTTTTAATACACAGTGTGACGTGGAAGACACAGAGGAACCAACTCGCCAGGCTGTAGGTGCTCTAAGCACGTCAAACTGACCTCCAGTCCCAGCCAACCATTATTTAAAAAACAACAGTCCTTTTTTAGGGCCCGTTTCCTTTTTGGGGCTTTCTTGTCTTTACCTTTTCACCGAGAGGCCCGGCCGGCCTCTCCCGCTGGCACCGCTGCAGAGGCTCCCTGGGAAGCGTCCAGGCGGCCTCTCCGCTTCCCTTTCAGTGCAGGGGGGGCTGCAAAGAGTCGGCTATTCCGGCTGCAAACTGCCCCCCAAAGCAGGAAGCAACTGCCTCTCCAGGCACCTTCTCCCTCCACCATTTGCTTTTGTGTTGGTAGGGATTTTTTTTTTTTTTTTGAAGTGGAAGGTTGGATTGCCTTTTGTTTGGGATTTTTGCAACAAATGGCACTTCAGTACAATCTTGGGTTCCCTTCTGCTGCTCTGATGCTTTCATTTGCTTGGCATGCCGAGCACAAGCCAAGTTCGGGGCTCTTGGACATATTTAGACATGCACTACTAACCAGACCCTGCCAGAGAGCTGTCTGGAGCTGCGCGGCCGTTCCTAGCGCTCGGCTGCAACGGGCTCTCGCTGCGGTTCCCACCGCGGCCACGGGCTGCAGCCGGGGCGGATTCCCGGGAGCTGCTGCCGCGCTGGGTTCACCCCGTGCACGCAGGGCCCCTCTCCCGCTGCGCGTCAGAGCCAAGTGCCACCCGCAGCTACTGTCACAGCTGGGCTGGGGCCAGGATCTCCCTGCACTGACAACTAGGGGGAAAAGGGACCGTTTTCTCCTCCCAGAAAAGGAGCAGGAGAGCAAAATAAAATAAAATAAAATAAAAAAGCGCTAAGCCCCTTGCTGTGTCCCGTGTGGAAGCGGCCGGGCTGGTGCAGAGCAGCAGCCTCCAGCAGCCGCGTGAGGGAGCTGCGCCCCGAAGCTGCAGCCCCCGTGCCGGGGCCGTGGGTCCCGCCGGGGGTCCGATCCGCTCGGATTACACGCTGCCTCGCGCTGACACGCTCGGAAAAGCAACCAAGAAAGCAGGAAGGTTCCTTCTCACCCTGCGAGCTGCCAAGTCGCGACAAGCCCTGTCTTCTTTTAGCTGCTGTCAGGCTCTGCCGGGGCTGGAGCCGCTCGGTAAATAGGCAGCTCCGCGGCGCTGCCCGGGGAGGTCTCCACTCTGACACATTGTTGGCAGGGGATAAATAACACGAGGCGGGACTCAGCCATGCAGCGAGGGGAGAGAAAGGTCCCTTGTGGAGGCTCTTGGGCTCCGCGGAGGTTTTCTCGGGGGCCTCCAGGACTGCATGTGCAGCCCCTCTGGGCTCTGCCGCTGCTGCTGGTCTGGTGGGAAATGCCTGACCCTCTCGGGAAGCTGCCCGGAGCAGGTGACACGGAGCCAGGCAGCTCGGGGGCCGGCGGCGCTGGGTGGGTGAGGAGGGGCTGCCGTGTTCCTGACCCTGGTGTAAAGTGCAGGATGGGAGGCAGCTGGGAAGACCTGGAGACGCCGCTCAAGAGCCGGATCTACTCTCCCCCGTCACCAGGGCACTTGCAGAGCAGCCGGAGGCGGCGAGGGGAGGCGGGGAGGGAGCCTCAGTCCAGCATCGCATCCAGCTGGTCGGCCAGGTCGTCAAACATGTTGCTGATGTCCTCCAGGATGTTCTTGGCCGAGTGCGCAGCCCCGGGGTGACTGGCAGGGAGAGGAGACATGGTCAGAGACTTGGGGACCCTTGGGGTGCCAGGCTGGCCTCGACCCTCCTGCCCGCCGTCCACGAGCCCTTCCCTCCCTCGCCGGGCTGCCCGGTCCCACTGCGGGGGCCTCATCCGTGCGCTCTCCTCTTCCCGCCATCCCGCCCCAGGGCTCTCTCACCTCTCCGCCTCTTTGGCCGTTATCTTCTTCTCGGCAGCCTGCAGCGCGGCGGCCAGCGTGGAGTTGGTCTGTTCCAGCCGCTGCTGCGCCAGAGCAGCTCCCAAAGGCCTCGCCAGGCCCTTGCTGGGCTCCGGGGTCAGGGAGCCGGTGCCGGCCACGGGGCCGATCACATCCGGCACCGCCTCGGCAGCCGCCCAGGGAGCAACAGTGTGACGAGAAGGCTGCAGGACCTGCTGGTAGATGGTCTTGGGCCCGGAGAACACCAGCTTGGTGGAGGCCACGGACGTGTGCTTGGCCGGGACATCTGTAAAGGAAGAACCCTCGTTGCACTTGGCAGCACAGGCTGCCTCCTCACCCCCAGCTTCCTGGGGACGCGGCACCCAACGCAGTCGACGGGAGCTGCGGGTCCCGCCAGCGCCGTAGACCCCCGCAGTGTCGGGCTCGCCCCCTGCACAGACACCCACCTGGTGTCGGTGTCCTCAGCACGGCGGTGCCCAGCAGCTCCGAGGGGCTGGGGGGTTTCACGGGGCTCGCCGCCTTCTTGATGCCCTTCTCCAGGGACAAGATGCTCTTCTCGATCTCGGCGATCCTGAACTCCACGTTGTTGTCGTCAAAGGCATCTCCTGCGAGGCTGGCGGGCAGCTCCGGCCTGTGCGTCGCGGGGCCCGCGATGCTCACGGCCTGGGCCTGCGCGTACTGCGGCGCCGGGGCCGCCTCCGCCTGCCCCGCCAGGCTGAACGCCTTGAGCACCGTCTGCAGAGGCTCCCGCTCCTTGAAGCGGGGCCTGCGTTTCACTGTGTCCGACTCGGTGAGGTTGAACTCCAGCACGGGGGGCTCCTTGGCGCCAGCGGGTGCCCCGGGCTCCTTCTCAGTGGAGCAGGGGGGTTCCGTGGCCTGGGAATTCGGCTCTGCATCCAGAGCTGCTGCATCAGCCTTGAGGTGCCCGGCGGGTTTGGGCCGCTGTTTGATGGTTAAGTTGCCTTCTTCTGCAAAGGGGATGCACTCGCTGGAGCTGTTCTGGGAGGAGGAGGTGGACACCTCTGCTCTGGTCTCCTCCTCTGTGTCTGAGCAGGCGTCTTCCCGCCTGCCCTGCGCAGCCTCCGTCATGGGCGCGCTGGGCTCACTGACCGTCCGTCTCCGGGGCTTGCTGCCCTCAAAGGCGGCCTCGGAGAGCCTGGCCCGGCCGGAGTCGTCAGCGCTGCAGGACTGGCCACCCTCGCTCGCTCTGGAGGGACAGTCCTTAGCCAGGGTCAGGGGCTTTGGGGCCAGGAGAGGCTTGGGCGGACTCGCCCCGGGCGGCCCCTCCAGTGCCGCCGCGAGGCTCCTCACCGTCCTGCTGGGGCCGGCGTCACCAGGGGACACAGAGACAGCAGCCGCCTCTGGGACGGCAACAGGCGGCCGTTCGGGCTCGGGACCCTGCTCAGCGTCCGCCTCCGCAGCCAGGGTGCTCGACACAGAGCTGAGGCGCTTGGGAGGCGGCGGCGGAGGGCCCTTGCGCTTGGCGCGGACGGCGAAGGACTGGCTGCGGGCGACCTTGGCCTCGGCCTGCGCGTAGGCCCGCGGCATCTGGCTCCGTCCCGGGCGCCGGGTCAGGGTGGCGTAGGAGCCCAAGGTGCTGGTGGACACCCCGTCCTCCTCCTCGTGCTCGCCGTCCGACAGTGCGTAGCGGTTCAGGCTGTGCGACCGCTTCTTGTGCTTGAAGCCTTCGCCGCCGTTCTGCTGCTCCGGGGGCAGCTGGGTGCCCGGTGTAGTGGCTGCCTCCGCGGGGCCGCAGTGGCTGTGCAGGTAGGAGAAGGTTTTCTGGGCCGACGTCTGCAGGTTGCTCTTGTGGCCGGGCGAGAAGGAGGGGAAGGGCTGCGCCAGGCTCCTGGGCTGCTCTGCCCCCAGCGAGGAAGGGGCCGTTGGGGATTTCAAGGAGACGTGGGGGTACATGAAGACGTAAGGGGCGGCCGCCTTGCCGGGGGTCTGGGGAGGGGTGCAGGGGGGGACTGCTTGTGGCCCCGGAGACACAGCGCCTTTGGGAGCCGCCGGCCGCGAGTGCTGCTCCGGCACCGCGGACACCGACCTGCCTTCGGGCAGGTTCCTCTCCTTGAGCGGGCTGCTCCCGCCGCCACCGGGGCCATCGGGCCCCTCCGGGGAGAGGAGCTTGCCGCAGGGCTCGGGCTGCCCCGGCAGGCCGGCCGGGCTCTCCTTGCTGCGGGGCGGCGCGCAGGACTGCCCGCTGCTGCCGCTGCTCTCCCCGCTGCCCAGGCTCTCCTGCGAGGGGCTGGAGAGGCGCCGGGACAGCACGTTGTCCTGGGAGTGCCCCGAGCCCCTGGAGCGCACCCCGATGCTCTCCTGGCTCCGCGACATTCCCTGGCTGCTCTTGATGCCGAGCGCCTCGTGGCAGCTGTTGGACATGGCTGTCTGGAGCTCGTAGCTGAGCTCGCTGTCCTGGAACGTCGTCATCTTGGGCGTGTGCGGGGACTGACATTCCCCGTTCTCCAGTGACTCGATGGTGACAATGTCCAGGGCACCGGGGACCTTGCGTCTGGCCAGCGTTGCTTCCGCTTGGTTC
Source organism: Crypturellus soui (assembly GCA_032275445.1). Taxonomy (NCBI): domain Eukaryota; kingdom Metazoa; phylum Chordata; class Aves; order Tinamiformes; family Tinamidae; genus Crypturellus; species Crypturellus soui. Next base: position 422,576 of record JAUBNY010000452.1, on the reverse strand, counting down.
AAGCTTTTGCGGAGGTCTCTGAGCTTCTTGACGGCCAACATGATCTTCTTCTGGTGGCCTGTGGGAAGGTTGTGACAGAATGGGGACGTTAGGTCGGCTCTGCCTCTCCAAGGCCTGTGATTCCTGGCCTAGAAGAGCTGTGGTCACGTCACCAAGGCAAAGGCCTTTGAGTTACCCAAACCTTGCCAACAGGAGGAGACAAACTACAGCCAGTGCCCACGTGGCATTGGCTGGCACCAGGCTCCAGCCTGCGTGTGGAATCTTTGGAAACTGCCCTGAACCACCCATTTTGGGTGTGCAGGCCGTGCCGTGCACTGCCCGAGGGAGGCCCGTGCGTTCTTTGCCAGGAAACTTGGCCACTCCGTGTCCAAGCCAGGGACGCTCCTGTCAGCGACTCACCCAGCTTGTTGATGCCGATCTCCTGCAGATCTTCCCAGGTTAGCTCCGTCACAATGGTGATGGAGTCATAGCCGTTATTCACCAGCTTTTTGTGGTACTGGGGCAACCCGATGGCACTGAGCCAGTCTATCAGGTCAGCCTGCAAAGGGAGTGGAGATGCCAGCATGAGCATCGAGGGACAGGTCACACTTTCATCCACTCCCTCCCTGCCAGGAGACCTTTTTAGCTTTTCTTGGGGTCTCTTTGGGTGCACTGAGCCATTCACTCACAGACCTCCATCCCATCCTGTCCCGGAGCAGGGGCAGCTCTGCGGAAAAGCCTGGGGAGAAGAGGGTGCTGCACCACAGCCCCGGGGCCCAGCCACTCACCGGGATGTAGCTGGGCAGCCACTCGGAGATGCTGAGCTGCCCGATCTCAGTGGAGATCTTCTTCCTGTGTCCCGGTTTGGTGACACCGATGGCGGTGAGGTCCTAGTGCGAACAGAGGGGAGCTGCGGTGAGCGGCAGCAACGCGCGCGTGGGACAGCAGGTACCTGCTGCTGGAGGCCCGGCAGGGGCACAGGCTGTGCGGGGCTGGGGGAAGGAGCTGTCACCTCGGGAGTCATGCGGCTGATGGTGGGGACGTCGTAGCCGGCATTGAGGAAGTTGGCAGTGTAGGACTCCAGCTGGAACTCCCGCAACCAGTTGTAAATGGCTTCTGCGTCCTGCAGGAAGCACAGAGCAAAAAGTCACTGGTGACAGGGGCTGCAGGGGTAGGAAGGAGCTGGCTGCTTTGTGCAGGACGACAGTTCCTGCTTGTGTAAGACCCACTTGTCCCCATCATCCCCAAGACCCAGTCCCCCATGTCCCTGGTGCAGTGAGAGCTGAGCTTAGAGCCCCAAGCACGTCCGCATGGCCTCTCCTCTCCCAGTGTGACAGGCCCTGCCAGGAGAAATGTCCCCTCCCCAGTCACGTCCCCAGTTACCTTCCCCTCGAGGAGCTGCTCAGGGCGCAGGAACTGGTGGGAGAAAATCTTGTCTCCAGGGGGGCAGCTGCCAGGGCTCTGGTGCACCAGTGGCCCTGGGCAGAAGGGAGAGGGGAGTGTTGGGGATGCTGGTGCCACACTGAGTCCACGGGAGCCCCGTGCTGGCGGGGAGCCCATGTCCTGCACCGCGGGGCAGCAGGATGTCCCTCACCTGCCGTGGAGCCGAGCTGCCCGTTGCGGGGCTCCGATCCCACGAGCTGCTGCTGGAGGTCGTCGATGGTGGAAGGCAGCGGCTGGGGGACAGAGGAGGAGACTGGAGGAGGGATTCCCACCTCCTGGGTGCCAGGTCCAACTTGCACCCCATCTCCGGGAGGGAGAAGGGGAGGTCACCACCCTGGGCATGGTTTAAGCTCTAGGACTTATCAAGAGATCTGTGGGGCTCAACGTGGGGAGCAGGAGGGGGGAGAGTTGGGGCCCAGCACCTACCCTGACATTCTCGATGAGGATGCTGGTGCTCTGCCCGTTGGTGCCCTCGGTGCTCTGGCCGCTGCCGGCGCTGCGGATGCTGCCGATGCTACCCTCGCTGCCCACGCTGTTCCTGTCTCCTGCTGTTTGGGGCAGGAACAGGGCACGTCAGCCAGCCAACCCCGCCGGGACCCACACACAGAGCGCCACAAGGCACAAAGGTCCCTCCTGCTTCACCGGGTGGCCGTGGCCTCGGTGGACTGCGTGGGAACAGGGTCAACTCGGAGGCACCAGTAAAGACCAGTGTCACCCGAGGGCCCTCTGGCTACCAAGGATCCATCAGTGCTTCCCACCTCCCAGAGCACGTGACATGGATGGGACAACCTGGGAACCGGCAGAGCTGCAGGAGGGGCAGTGGGGACTCAGCCGGGTCGAGGACGCGGGGCAGGAAGAGGGCTGCTCTCTGGGCTCCCCTAAACTCCCCTTCCCTGTGGCTGCTCCCCTCTCCCGAGGCTCCTTCCCTGCTGCGAGCCAGAAAGTCCTTCCGTGTGCGGCTGGGCTGGGCACAGGGCAAGGCCCCCAGCCCGTCTTCCTCCCCACAGCCCCCCTGACCTGAGCAGTCAGGGCCCGGGCCCGTCCGGGCGAGGACGAGGAGGCCGCTCGGGGCTGCCTGGTGCGGGGCCTCGTCGGGGAGGTGCTGCAGCCCCCCGGGGGGGCCCTGGCGCGGCGGCGCGAGCGCCGGGCGCGGGAGAACCGTGCCTGCGGGCAAACACAAACACGCGTGGTCAGAGCCGCGAGGCCGGGCACGGCCGCCAGCGTGGGCACAGCGGGCACCAGGGACACAGGGACGGCCACAAGTAGTGGCAGTGCTGCGGCCTGGGGATGCGCCCGCCACGCTGGCACTGGGTCCCCTGGCCCAGACACTGAGCAGATTCCTCCTGCCCCTGGTATCCAAGCTTCGGAGTGCAGATTTCCACCACCGCTGATCGCACGAACCCTCCCTCCCACCCCACGTCCTTCTCTTGCCCACCCTAGCTAGCCAGGGCTGCGGGGACCTGTCCTAGGGGCAGTGCCAGGAGGGACGGTGTGGTCTGGCAGAGGTCCATCTCAGCACGCCCAGGATGTGTCCTGACCTGTGCGCTTGCTGATGACCTCGGCGATGGAGGGGGGGAAGTATCCGACGCGATCAGTGCCTTTCTGAGCATCGTGGATATGTCCCTTCCACCGGCCGTCCGCGTGCTGCTCCAAGACCTGTGGTGGAGAAAGAGGGAAGGGGTTGGCACCCTGGGCTGGGTGGTGAGAGGCGAGGGGAGACGTATGGAGCCTGGGCACCCCCAAGGCCTTACCGTGATGACATCTCCTGCCCGCACATTGAGAGCAGTTGGGTCATGGAGGTTCCAGAAATCCTTTAAAGCTCGGACCTTCAGGATTCCTGATGCCTCTGACGACAAGGGATGGAGAGAAGAAAGGAGGTGGCAGAGAGCAGGGGAGCAAGAGAAGAGTTTGGAGGGAGAATAGTCCAGAGGAAAAGTAGAGGGGGAAAATAAGCACAGAGAGGGGAGAACATTAGTATGGCTGGAAGGACTCCATCCCCGAGGATCTCCCACGCTGAAGCCCATGGGAGGACGGCAGTATGAGGGGTGGCAATGACTACACTCAGAGCCAGGCCAGTTTAGGACAGGACAGGAGGATTGGGAGCACCAGCAAGACCCTGTCGGGACTCTGCTTTTGAGACCGACTGGCCTCAGCGCAAGCCAGCCCTGTCTCACCTCTCAGCAGCTGCTTGATGTCCTTGCTGGCGTGCGAGGTGGTGAACTGGTTCACGATGTCCAAGGCTGTCTGGTTGTAGGTGTTCCTGATGTTCACGTCCACGCCACCCTGCCCAGGAGGAGATGCCGTTTGCACCAGGCCATGGAGCAAACGCTCCCCCGGGACGGCGGTGGCTCTGTCTCTGCTGCAGTACCACGATCGGCATCAACGGGCACAAGCGCCAGCCGGACCCCGCAGCAGCCGAGCCTCAGGGAGGGGAAGGAGGCGCTGGGGAGGACGCGACGGCCACAGTGCCTTCTCGCGGGGCTCACCTCCAGCAGCAAGCGCACCACCTCGGTCTTGCCGTAGAGCGCGGCCTCGTGCAGCGCTGTGCCCGTCTTTGTCTGCTTGTTGATCTCGATCCCGGCTTTCAGCAGCTGCCTGTTGGGAATGAGGGAAAGAGACAGAGCTGCAGAGCGGGGTGTAAGCTGGGGGACAACGCCAGCGGTGCTTCGAAGATCCTCTCCATGCACCGCGGTCTTGGAGACAAGGGATTGAACTACTTAAGAGGGAAGGTGGGTTTGGGAAGAGGCAGGGGTCTCTGGTGGTGGCTGGGGCATGTGGGGCAGGGTCAGCAGTGAGGACAGTTACCTGATGATCTCCTTGTGCCCGTTCTTGGCCGCGAGGTGCAGTGGGGTGGTGTAGTTGGGGTCAGCAGCATCCTTAGACTGGCCCTCCAGGAGGGCGACGCATAGGTGACTGTTCAGCAGTAGCTGGGCCACCTACGAGGGGGCGACGGGTGAGAAACAGGTCCTGAGCCCCCCGCCTGCAGCCAGGAGCTCGCCCTGCCACTTGCTGCGCTGCCCTTAGGGCTCCAAGTTCCCCCAGAGCCTGTCCTGCCTGTCCCGTCCGTCCTGCAGCCCCCAGCTTGGCCGGACACGGACGGCGCTTGCGGAGGCCCTGCTGATGCGAGGCCACAGGACAAGGGCTCCTGAAGGTCTTGGCAGCCAGGAATAGGCTTCCCATAATTGGGCTTTTCAGACCAAGCCCTAAAAAACTCCAGTCTCTCCAGGCACACAGTGGCAGTCAGGATCTCGGGGCAGCCCAGCGGCACAGAGCAGTTATTTTTACTGCCCTGTTTATAGCTGCAGATATTATAGATGCTCCAAAAATGGAAATATCCCCACGGTCCCCTCCCTGGCGGGGCATGGGACAGTCTGCCTGGCTGTGCTCCGGTGCAGCCCCGCGGTGCTAGGCGGGCTCGGCTGGGGTCTCCTAGGGCATAAGGACTTCCATCCCCGCTGGCCGAGCAGAAGAGGCTGCTCAGGGCTGCTGGGGATGTGTGAGCTCAGCCTGGCTGTGCTTAAACGGGAGCAAAGCAGGGAGGAAGCAGCGGAGAAGCAGGAATGAGGGCTCCTGGATGCTGGCCCAGCTGGGTGCTGCCCTGCTGTGCGGCGGGAGCGAACCCTGCAGCTCCTGCACTGGGAGTCGGGAGGAGGCAGGAGCTACCAGCAAAGCACCAGGGCCTGGAGAGCAGTGTTGGACGGGCCCAGAGATGCCCCCTCCTGCCAGAGCGGCCCCTCAGTCCCACTGTGACTCCCGGGAGAAATGCTGGGCTCCCAGCACTCACCTTCAGCCGCCCGAACTCGCAGGCCAGGTCCAGGGGGGTCTTCTTGGCCTTGTTGACGAGACAGGGGTTGGACTGGTGCTGGAGCAGCATCTCCGACTGCGGGGCGCAACGCGGGGCTCAGCAGCCGCTCGCCCTGCGCCCGCCTCTCTCACCGCCAAAGCGCCAGGTCTCGACCCAGATCTGGGGCACCGATCGCGCTTCCGCGGATGCCCGTTCTCACTCACCACCTCGTAGTGGCCGTACTGCGCCGAGAGGTGCAGCGGGATCTGCCCGTCCTGCGAGGCCATGTTGACAGAGGCCGCTGCCCGCAGCAGCACCCGCACGGGCTCCACGCGCCCCTGCCAGGCCGCGTAGTGCAGGGGCCGCATCCCTGCCGAAACGAGACAGGGGCTGGCAGGGCCACACGGGGACCCGGTGGGACGGCCACCTGCGGCCTCTGGTGCATGGGGCCGGGCAGAGGGTGCAGGGGCCGCCCTTACCATTGCTGTCCTTGATGTCCACGGTGGCCTGCGCGTCCAGCAGCAGGGCGAGGAGTTCCAGGCTGCCGCCCAGGGCCGCGTGATGCAGAGCTGAGAACCTGCAGGTGTGAGACGTGCTCAGCCCCAGCCTGCCCCCCAGGACTCGCTGAGGGAAGCGTGTGGATGGCCAGGCCAGGGACTGGGTGCTGGAAGCACCCAGCAAACCCACTGGCGCTGGGGGCAACTTCTGCTAATGCCCCCGGTGCCTCTGTGACGCCCGCAGCAGCCTCGTCGCCCTGCTTGTGCCAGCAGGGATGCCAGGAGCCCACGGCAGGGAGCGGGGCCAGCGGTGATGAATGGGCCCTGTGTTTCGGGGCTGTGGAGGACGCTGGTCTGCTCAGAGCCTCCCCAGGCTGCCTCATGCAGGGCCAGGAGTCCCCAGAGCTGGTGCCTCCTTCCAGCAGCGGCCCAGGGCTCAGACGGCTTCAAGGTGCCCAGGCCGGGGCTGGGGACTGATGTGCTGCCATGGCCCTTTTCTCAGGCCCAAAGGTATCCATTGGCTCCAATCAATCCGACCACAGTCTCGGGACACCCTCAGAGCCCAGTCTGGGGCCACGGGGCACATTCCTGCGTGCCCAAACCTCGTGGTGAGAGCGGCAGCTCTCTGGGGCAGAAGGCAGCCCCCATGGCCAGTCAAGGGCACGCGGAGCCAGGGCCCTGGTCACAGAAAGAGCCACTCCATGAAAACGCTCCCGCTCCTGGCTCTGACTCCAAAACGCTTCCCTGGGGCCGGGAGCCGGTGCCCGGAGCATCCCGGGGACCGCGGCAGAGCCAGGCTGCTGCCTCCAGCGACACAGCCACCGCGCGGCCCCTGTGCCACAGAGCCCACGGCTGAGCCGCCAACTAAAAACCAAAAAAACAAGTGTGGAAAATCCACCACCTCTGTCCTGACCCTGCCAGATCTGCCCAAACGCCAGCTCTGTGCCTCGTTTAACTAGATCTACACTTCTATTACTGCATTTTTGTACATTAAGTTACATCTGCAGAGAGTTATGTCGAGACAAAGCCCCGCTGCACATTTCAAACCCCCCATCGGCCAGCTCGAACTCGGCACCAACTGACACTTCCTACCGAGTCCTCCGGAGGAAAACACACAGAAATTAGGTACAACACTAATGCATAAAACAATGCTAATACATTACGGGTCAGAGTTAATTCGGTAAGAATAACGTGCTTATTTGTTTTACGGGCCTTTGTGGTTTCCTTAACTCTCAGCACTCAGCTTATTAAGTGCTTGGATTTGGGAAGTGATGAGCTACACAAATATGCTGCGGTCACTCAGCAAGCTCCTCTTTTCTTTCTCTGCCCCCCTGCATGCAGGGATTTTGCTCTGGGGCTACGAAACGCAGACACAAGCACGTGCTGCGGCCAAGCGCACGGGGCACCGCGTTTTACTGCCTTCCTCAGCCAGTGCCCCCCAGGGGGATGCGGATGGGTTTTAGGAAGGATTCTGCTGTGAACGTGCACAGGGAGGACGGCTCGAGCGCAGCCCCGAGTGCAGATGCAGGGGGGTTTGGAGCTGCTCCACGCGGATCAGGGAGCAGCTCTGTCCCGGGATGCTGTTGTGTTCCCCAAGGCTGGCACCGCGGGACACAGAACCTCCCGGGTACAGGAGAGCTGCGCTGTGACCCCCCCGGCCTCTCCGGAACCACAGCAGAAAGCAGGAGCTGAGCAAGGTTAGTGCTGACCCCGCAGCATCCCTGGGACGGGGCCGCGCTGAACTCACCCGTCCGCATCCTGGTAGTTCACGTTGAGACGTTTGGCAGATCCCAGGAGCTCTGCAGAGAGAAGGGGAGAGGGTCAGAGGAGTGGACGGGCCGTGCAGCCCCAGCAGGACCCGCGCAGCTCCCCCTGCCCTGCCGTGGCGCCCGCTCGGTGCCGCACGGACCTGCCAGCGCGCAGGACAGTGCCTGCCCCATGTGGCCTCTTTACTCCGCGGCCTCTCGGCCTCCCCTCCGCAGAGCAGCCCTGGCTCCAACTCAGCTCCCTGCCCTCCCTCCAGCCCCCTGGCAGCCCCCTGTCTCCGCAGCTCCCATCGCCACCAGGCACCGCAGTGGTGCCTCTCTTTGCGGGATGCTCCCATTTATAAGGAGCAGCACCCCGGCCGTGCGGAGCAGGGATGTTTTGCTCCCCACTCACCGCTCCGGCACGGCCGCTGCCAGGCCCAGGCCCACGGAGCACGTGGTTGGCATTTTTACGGTCGTGAATAGGAGGATTGTGGCAGCGCCGAGAGCCCCGTCTCCCATCTCGTCCTCCTGCCCGGGGGCTGCGGAACGGCAGAGGATGCTCCCCCCGCACTCGTCACAGGCTCCCCACTCCTGCCCGCAATGAATTCAAATGAATTCTTCCTTCCCACACAGGGAGAGGACGTTTTATTCTCCACCGAGGGGCTGCATGCGGATTAACATCTCTGGAATTCAAGCGCGAAGTGAAAAGGCAAAGAAAGGAGGGAGGAATGCGGGGGGCAAGAGATGCCAGCGCGGCGCCTCGGCTTTGCTGGGCAGCCACAAGGCCACAAGAGCCGACGGATTTGGTGGGTTGCTGTGGTGCTTCCTCTGGGATATTACAGGCCGGGAATGAAAGAGCTGCCTCGGACCCACTGCAGTTCCCTGGGATAGGGGAAAAATCCTTCCAGGCACCCAGAACTGAGCACAGCTCCTGCCCCAGCTTTGTATCCACCTGCTCCTCTGCCTCTGCCCCTCTTCTCCTCCTCTCTCATCTTGCACAAAGCTCCCACACAGGAAAAGCTCCAGGGCTAGCAAGAGACATGGCCTTTTCTACAGGAAACAGGGGCGGCCTCACTTATTAAGCAAGCAGATAATTAAAAGGAAACCAAGTACTGGTGTGTTCATTACTGCAACTTAAAATGTTTAGTAAACAGGCTCGTTAATGCTGAACGGCCCTTGAGTGGCTGCTGGGGGAGATTCGGGAGCAGTCCTCGCAGCAGTGATCAGGATAGGATCTCCATAATCAGCATTTCCAGGGGCTTTTCATTCTCAAAGCGCGAGGCAAGGGGGCAGTTTCATGCTGCATTTCGGCTTCATCCAGTGCAAAGTTCCTGGAGGAACCTGCTCCCCAGGGCCTGGTGCTCAGCGCTGCTCTCGGTTGCTCTTTCCATCCCGTTATCTCCAGCAAGCCGGAGATCGGGGTTCCCCGTCAAGGAAAAGCGGCTTCCCGCAGGCCGGCTCGCTATTGGATTGCACCAGCACCCCCGGCGCTGGAGCAGGCGAAGGGAAGTAGTGCCGAGCCGGCCCTTCCGACGCCAAGCCGGGTCCGCGCGGCTGCCGCATAGGAAAAAATAACATCTCCCGACTAACCCAGCTGCTTGTGAGTCACAGAGAGACAATAAACACCAAACCCCACGGTGCCTGTTTTACAGAGCTGTTTTCTGAGCCAGAAGTGCACTTTGATCGCACAGCAGAGCCGGGAAAGCTCCGCTTCAGCGGGGACAGACCTCATCCTGCCCCGCTCGCAGCCTTGGGACTCACCCTGCCGCAAGCCACGTTTCCAGGGACGCAACCGAGAGGAAATCAAGGATGAAATCAAGGCTTCCACTACTGCTGTTTACCAACATCGCCCTAAACGGCTCAGATGGAATCCTAACCCAGCAGCGCTCACTGCCACGGAAGCGCTACAAATCCGTCCTTTCCCGACCCTCAACGCCGCTGGCTTTGGCTGTGGGCAGAGGGATGAGGTCGGGCAGGGACCGTTCTGGTTTTCGCGCCGGGAAAGACGGGTCTGCAGCAGCGCGGAGAGGCCAGAGCTGCGGGCACAGCAGCGTGAGCGGCAGCAGAGCTGGCAGCAAGGCTTTCGCATGGGCCTCCAGCTCACTCGTCTTTTAATCAGTTTATATGGCTTCTAATAGTTTTTTTTTCCTTTTTTCAAGGAGGCAGCAGGCCTTGAACCTGGAGTGGAGAGCTCAGCTCTTGCTCGGGAAGCAACGGCTCATGCTAGTGCTGGGAGCTGAAGCCAAGGAGGGACGGTGCAACCACCAGGAAGACGCGGGAAGCCAGTGTTGGTCGAGCACAGGAGCCTCCGGAACAGGCAGCAACGTCCCCCAGCGCCCAGCACCTCAGGCAGCCACAGAGCCCAGCTCCTCCGTTTCAACCCTTCTCCCTGAGCAATGTTCCTCCCATTAGCTCCTCGCTCCAGCAATCCCACCCTCATGGAGAGGGATCCACATGGGACATGGGGCGCCAGGCCAAGCTGCACCCGCAGCTCCGCAAACCATCACGATTTCCAGGGAAAAACAAGGCTTCGCCCATCCCGGGAGCATCTCCGCACGGAAGCTCTCCGCGCGCGGCCCCGCTCCCGCCGGCCGGGCAGGACGCAGCTGCGGATGGCGGCCGGGGTCAAGCGAGCCCGCGGGGGAGCTTCTGTGCGGAGAGCGGCTGCCAAGCGGCAGGCAGGAAACACCTCCGGAGAGCGCCGGCAAATTGCTTACAAATGCAGGGCCACGTGCTCCGCGGGACGGCGGCGGCCGCAGAGGGAGCTCGGCCTCCTGCTGTAGGCAGCGACCCGGCCGGCCGCGAGCACCCCGGTGCTGTGGGTGCTCCAAGCATCCCAGCACCATGAGCATCCCGGCACCATGAGGATCCCAACGCCATGGGCATCCCCCTTTCACCGCTGCAAGTGCCCAGCCAGGTTGGGAAGCAGAGGCAGGGAGGCTGGCAGCACCTCCTGCGAAGTCTCCCATGGATGTGCTCGGGCCGCAGGAGCCCTGGTTTCTCCCTCCTCCCTCCCACTTCCCCCCAAGCAAAGTAGGAAAAAACACGGAGCTGGCTGAGCCCAACGGGAGAACAATGGAAGGAAGAGGCAGCTCGGGAGGCTGCCCCGTCCGTCCATCCGTGCAGCTGCGCGGGGCGGTTCCCAGGGAGCTGCTCTGCTCCATAGGGACCCTGGGAGAGGCAACATTGGAGAAGCCTTTTGGAAAGGGCTGCCTGGATTCACCCCTTCCTCGGGGGAAGCAGAGGAGCTGCTACCACTCTGGGATTTGGGCCCGAGACAGATCTGAGGCTCTGGGGATGGCAGTGGCCATCACTATGTTTCGGGCATGGGGCCTGTGTGGGTGCACGGATTCTTCCCAGTGACCCCAGTTCAGCTCCCAGCGCCTCACAGGGACCCACACAAAGATGCTCCGCAGCCAAGTGCAACCTGGCGGGACAGGGACCTCCCACTCCCCACGGAGCCGAAAGCCCCACTCCGCAGCCCCCGGCCCTGCCGGATGGAAACAGCCGGTCAGGGCGTCAGGGTGGGGAGGCCGGGCGGCTCCGTGGAGGCTCCTCGCGCAGCTGGCCGGGCCGTGCGTTACCGGCCGGTGAAGTCACCGTCCCTGCTGGGAGCCGGCTATTCCGCTCTGCAGGATGTGAACTCAGTGCAGCTCTATTTGCCGAGGGAAGAGGTGGAGCCTTTTCCATTTCCCCCATCCTTCCGAAAGGACAGGACACCTCCCGGTGCGGGAAGAGATGGGGCTGATAGGAAGGGGGCCAGCAGGCGAGCGCGGCTCCCTGCGGCCGCCCCGGAAAGGCTGGCGCGCCGAGGCGCCCATCACGGCACCTGCCCGCCCCGCGGCACCGAGTGTCACCTCCAGGGCTGGCACAGCACCCGAGCCAGCACCCACCACCTTTCAGCTCCCCTTCAGTACTTGCTTTGCCTCTGGGACCCGGGAAAGGGCAGTGCTCCAGTCCCTGTCCAAGCAGCCAGGCGAGGGTGGCTGCATCCCACAGGTTCCCTCAGCATATCCATGGACACGATGCCACCTACGCGGGACATTCACCCCCACGTTGACGTTGTGAAGCTGTTGATGAGGACATAGGAATGATACAGAGGGACACAGGGAGATCAGGAAGGTGGTGGAGACATGACCAAGGCCGGCTCGACTGCGAACTGCAGCTCCTGGGGAAAAGGAGGCTGATGGAGACGGAGGGGAGGTCGGAGATGATGTGAGCGGCCCAAGGGCTCGCCGGGCAGTGTGGTAGGGCCCAGCACTGGTTAACTCAGGAGAACGGGCAGGGACACTGCAGCCACCCACAGCCCGAGGCTCCTGACACTAGAGAGCAGCAGGGAACTCTAATTTTTATGGTTCTAACAACAAGTTCCAGATAAAAGTGATAACAGCCAGGAGCAGCCAGCAAAACCCCGCGAGCTCCAGGGAGTGAAAACAGGACATGACTCCAACGGTCACAGCGAATGCAGGGCCGGTGGGGAGCGGACAAGGCCTGGGGATGGAGTGGCCCTGAGTTGCTCCGTCGCATTCCCACGAGCCGCCCGCGTGTGTGGGGTTCCTGCGGCTTCCTGGCCCTGCAGCGTGCAGCAGCACTGGGGCGGCACAGACACTATCCCCAAAACTCGGCCTGGCTGTTCTGGCCACAGAAAGCACCGCTCAGCCTGCGCCCACAGCAACCCCATCCTGCTCTCTGCGTGCCCCACTGCCAGCTGTCCGGCTAGCTGGACACGGCTGGGAAACTGCAGGAGGAATTGCCTCCTTGGAGCATGAAGCAGCTGAGTTTCCTCATTCCCAGCACCGGCTGGTTTTGCCCAGCTGTGGCAGCAGGGGAGCCCCATGGTACCCGTGCTTGGGACCCACGGGGACCCCACCGCGTGCCCGAGGCGGCAGGGGATGGAGCAGAGCCCGCAGCGGCGCCCCAGTTGTGCTCGCTGCCTCCCCCACGATGGCGGCCGAGCTATTCCGGGCACTTTGCTGCTGCGGCGCCACCTGCTCCGGCGAGTTCCTCGCATTGTCCGGCCGCGGCCGGAGCGCCAGGAGCCACCAGCTGCGGACAGGGTGGCAGCTGCATGGGGACCGCCCAGGGACAGGGGCCTCGTGGGGCAGCTCTGGACCCCCAAGAACTGCAGAGGGGCATGGGCTGTTCTGCGGCGAGGTGGGATGGAGCGGGAGGATGAGCCCTGCTCCAACCGTGCTCTGCGGTCGCAGCGAGGAAAGAGGCCGGGGAAGGGGGACGGTGCCGATGGGGAGGCCCTGCCCTACGCATCCCCCCCTGCCACTGCTCCCGCACCCCAAACGGGCCGAGCGGCGCTGGGCCACAAGCCAAGGCCTGCCCGGCTCCCTGCACCGCTGCCGGGAAGCTGAGCCGTGCGGCTGCGTGTCGGGAACGGCCCCGGCAAGCCCAGCTTGGCGGAGGTGGCGGCACGCGGCAGCCGAGTGCGGCAAAGCTGCCTCCTCCTTAGAAAACCTGCCTCCTCCTTGGAAAACCGGCCTCCTCCTTGGAAAACCTGCTTTCTCCTCCTCCTCGCAGCAGCCCCCAGAGGGCATGAGCTGGGAGGCACCAGGGCTGTAATGAGGGAACAAGAGGTACCCGCATGCCGCAACCCTGGCCCCAGCCAGGGTCTTTCTTGCTGCCTCTCCAGGCTCGGCCGGGGTGCAGCCTCTTTCAGGAAGGCAGCTCTGCTGAGGACGGAGCAGCTCATGTCACTGCTGGCCTGGGGCTTTTCAGCTGCCTCCCATCTCAAGCCGTTTCCCTCATGGGGAGGAGCCTTTCCCTTCTTTATCACCCACCAGGACGCGCAGGCCCCAGGTTGGGGGAGGCAGGTGGCCTCATCCCGCACAAACCCCACCCAGAGGCAGTTGGGGCCGAGCAGAGCCCGGAGCAGCTGCCACAGGAGCCCTATCCCGAGCCTTGCACTACCACGGGGCACCGGGTGCCTCCCTGCCACGGCCTGGGCAATGATTAGCCACGGCGCAGGACTCTGCCCCTTCCCGAGGCCGCAGGATGAGCAGCAGCCAGGGCTGTGCCAAGAGGCAGCGCCGGCGCCTCCCGCGGGGCCGGGTTTGGGCACAGATGGTGCTGGGGGGCGCAGGCAGCGGCAGAGGCCGCCAGGCCGAGGCATCTCAGAGCAGCCCGAGCGCCTCCGGGCGCGCGGGTGACTCAGCGGGACACGCGGGCTCCGGCTGGGGCAGGGCGGAGGAGCCCGGCGCCGCTGCCGCCCTCTTGGCCCACGCGTTGCGCCCGCGGCGTCCCCAGGCTGGCACGGGGCCTGGCCTGGCGCTTTGGGAAACACGGCCGGGCGCTGCACGTGCGCACACGCACGCAGGGCCCAGCCCGCGCTGCGGCCTCCCGCCTGCCCGGCCCCGCAGATCGTCCCCCTTCCCCTGCTGTCACTTGGCCTGCGATTCCCTTCGTGCCCCCTCCTGGCGCAGGGACCTTGTCTCCCCTGGGGCGCTGCCGCCGGCAGCCTTGGCTGGCGCCCAAGCGGGTCGCGGCGCCCGGGAGGAACCGCTCGTCCCTGCGCCCAAACAGGGCCAGGACAGGAGGCCGGTGCCCAAGGGTGGAGGAGGACTCCCCGGGGAGCCTTTCTAGGTCACGGCCGAGATCCTCCGAGCCGGCTCGTGACACACGAGGAAGAAGAGGAGCACAACGAGCTCCTCAACAGGAGGCCGCTTCTGTGCTGTGCCGGTGTCCTGCACAGTGACTTGGGGGGCTCGATGGGTCCTGGTGCCATGTGGGGGGGTTGTCCCCAATGGCGCCCTGAGTCCCCGGTACTGCCACCTCTCCTGCCGCTCCGTGGCACTGTCCCCATTACTGAGCGCGCGCCAGGCTGGCTCCTGCTTTCCCCTCCCTGCCTGCTGGCATCCAAAGCAGCCCACGCTGCTGGGCCAGGCAGCTGGAACGGCCCCACCAGCAGCTCCCGGGATGGGGAGCAGACAGCAGCGCCTCCGACCAGCAGCCCAGGGCTGGGGCTGAGGCACCCAGAGATGCTCAAGTGATGAAACCCCTCTCTCTTCCCAACCCCAGCGTTCTGCTGTTCAGGAGCAGCGCATGCCAGGCGGGAAGCGGTAGGAAGACCGGCTGGGCACGCAGTGACACGGAGTGAGTTAGTGTCCCAGCCCGTGCGGCCACTGGCCCCGGGGCAGCCTTTCCCGCTGGGGCTGGGCACGGCCTCCCGCGCTCCCGGGAGCTGCTTATCTCCCTCCATGACACCGCTTGCTCCCGGCTTATCTCCCCCTGCTGCGCTTTGCCCCGCGCTGGGGGCGGCCTGAGCCCAGGTACCAGGGAGGCTGTGGAGTCTCCTTCTCTGGAGATCTTCCAACCCACCTGGATGTCACCCTGTGCCACATGCTCTGGCTGTCCTTGCAGGAGCAGGGGGTTGGACTGGATGATGTCTAGAGGTCCCTTCCAACCTCAGCCATTCTGGGATTATGTGAGATACGGCCCCTTTCCCAGCATGAGCCCCAGCAGAGGCCAGCTCCATAAAGCCACCCTGGATTCAGGGCACCGGCACCCGAGTGCCGGAGGGGAGGAGAACGAAAGGATTCGCAGCCCCCAACACGGCGCAGCCGGGGCGCTGTCCCGGGGGAGGCGGCCGTACACGCGGGAGCCTTTGAAGCCGCTCGCGCGGCCGCCCTTGCGCCGCGGGCCGCGCGCAGACACGTTGCGGCAGGCCGGAGAGGCGCGCGGCGGAGCAGAGAGGAGCCCTCCCGCCGCGGGGCCGCCCCGCCGCCTCTCCCCGCGCGCACATGCCAGGCTCGCCTCGAGAGGGAGGTTTGGAGGGTCCAGGTGAGTTTCTGGGCCCCCCGCAGCTGCGGCCAGAGGAACGACATCGTTCAGGACAGGAGCAAAGTCAGCCCTGAACTCAGCCTTGTGCAAAACGAACCCCAAGCCACAAGAACAGGGAAAAAGGAGATGTTTCCCACCTAGGCGGGTAGCTCTGGCCATGGAGAGTGAAGGGAAAAGCCCTGCTAGATTCACAGGGCCAGGATTTCTGCAGACACCAGGACACAGAGCACAGTGGCAGAGGGTAACAAATACCAGTTTAATCTCTCTCCCTCCTGCTCCGGCGCTTAAGCTGATACAGCTACTAGGGATTAGGAAGAAATTTAAGTAGGGGAAGGCGAATTATCCCACATCTGCCTCCCACAGGCTCCTTGGGCCTGGCCCCCATGGTGCAGCGAGCACCGGGGCCACCTGCCCTGCTGGAACCCAAGGGCTGTGACCACCTTGATGGGACACGATGGGGAGCTCCGGGAAACCTTCCCGCTCTCCGCACTGCTGTGCCGAGGGTCCAGCCCCAGGCACAGAACGAAGACAGGACCCAGCAGGGGCCCTGCTTGCCGGGAACAACTTGGCACGTCAGGGCCTGAGCCCAGTCGGGTGCCCGTTCCTGGGGAAGCAGCACCCGCTCTCGGCCTCCCACCAAGGCACCCGCAACACAAGGGCCAGGGAGCCGCCACGGAGGGCGCAGCAGGGAGCGGCCAGGCCCCCCTCGCGGTGGGCGGGCGGCGCTTACCCAGCACCCGTTTGCTCAGCTGCCGCCCTCCCTTCGTGCTTGAGGCGCCCTGAAACAAACAGCTTCCCCGCTCCCTGCGGGAAGGCAAACAAACAACGGGGCAGCCCCGCGCCGCCCACACCGCTGCGGCCTGGGCACGGCTGCGGCTCCCCGCGCGCCCTTCACGGCCCTTCGCCTGTTCAGGCACTGCTGCCATCAGGATGGGGCTGCACGAGGCCCGCAGGGCACTCAGCTCCCATGTGGCAGCCACCCCTTCCCGGGAACCAGGGCCTCGATTCTGCCTCTCGCTTCCCGCGGGTGCCCAGCTGCCCTCTTTGTGCCCCGCGGCCGCCCCGGCCCCAATGAGGGGCTTTGTTGCCAGTCGGGGCAGTGATTGATCACCGGGTAGAAAGGCCAAAGCCGCAACGGGTCGTTTAGCAATTTCAATTAAATGCTGCAGCGCTCCGACTCGCAGGGGAGGGCAGGGAAAGGCGCAGAAGGGAATTCAGAAGAGGGACGTTTCCACGGCCGCTCCCGGGAAACCTCGGTCCTGGCTGGGGCAGCGGGACCGGTCCCATCATCATAGGTGCCCTGACCCACTTGTACACGTGGCCGAGGGCCGCGCATGGAGAATATTAAGCACCGCGTCCCCGATGTTGCCGCTGCCGCGACTGGCGCTTGCTTCTTGCTTACGTGCGGTGACTTTTTTAGGCACAGGAAGTCCCGGAGGGCTAATCACAGAGCCGCCGCTCCGAATCCACCGAGACAGCAGAAGGCCTCTTAGAAGGATTTTAAAAATCAGCATCTCCGCCTGTCATACGGGAAAGGCGCTCTAATGAGCGGCGAGCGCAGCCAGCGCTCCGCTCAGCCCGGCGAGAGGAGGTAGAGCCGAGCGCGAGGGCAGGGAGCCCCAGTGCTGCCGGGCACCTTCGGCCAGCGCCCGCTCTGCGATGGGTTGAGCTCCGGGAATGGGGGTGCAACTGCCTCTGCCGACATCCCAACACCTGGGGGCTCCTCCAGCCCCAAGGCGTGCGGCGCTGCTGCACCCTGTGTCCTGCGCGGGATGCGGCTCCTCAAGGGGAGCAGACACACACAGTCCGTAGCTTGGTCAAGGGACCAACGCGCCGGACACCTCCATGCCCATCACTCCTCCCGCAGCCGCAGCCCCAGCAGCCGCACTCATGGTTTTGGCCCACTCAGAGCTTGCTGGTAGCCGACCCCAGGGAGTTTATCCTCTGCTCACATTCATAATCCCCAGCCAAACTTGCATTTCTCTGCGCCAGGCTCGCTACCCTGAGCTGCTCCTAATAAGCCTTAATGCTCCTTTTCCTGCCCGATTTCCCCTTCTCTCTATTGGGGCCTGTTTTTCTCCTCCATTTTCCTACCAAGAGGCAGCTTGGACGAGGGGTCCCACAGCAGCACCAGGCCCAGCCGGGCCTCCCACGCGGCTGCTGCCCCAGCCCTGCCGCTCGCGGTGCTGCCAAGCGACGGGGAGGAGGATCCTCAGTCGTGGTTTTATAAACACCTTGTGCCAGGGAGGTGAACCCGGATCCGCCTGGCTGGGACTAACGTCCCTCCCTTGGCCTCCGGGCCCGGCTGCAGCAGCGCTTGCTCCGTGCTGCACAGGAGCACGCGGGTCTCCCCGGTGCCTCCGCAGCTCCTGCTGACACCCCACAGCCCACCAGGGCCCCAGGCAGCCTGGGAGCACCCCTGCCCAACTCCAGCGCCCCAAGGGACGAGCAGCCTGCCCCGTCTCGCAGCCCGGCCCACCAAAATGCTTGGCACAGAGTGAGCCCCCTCCAGCTCACGCTTGCTGCTGACCTTCCAGGGAGCACATGGAAGAGGGCAGCTCTGCTCGGGGGTTAAACATTACCAGACTGAAATTCAAGGCTTGGCAATTGGTTCCAGTCGACCGGCTCGGCTGATAATTTTTCACAAGATAAACATGGTCAGGAGTGAGCGGCAATAGCTAAAGACCCTGTGCAGCAGCATCCTCCAAGCAGCACCACTTTCTCCCCACTGCGATTTCCTCTCACCCTTCGGTGTCCCACGCACCAGTCCCCAACCCGAAGCCCAGAGGGACCCTAAGTCCTGCTGGGAGGATCATTTACAGCTCAGTTGTTCCCTGGCAAGGGGCACATTCACAACCCGTGCACTGGGTTCAGAGGCAGCAAAGGGCAGAGATGGGCAGCAGGACGGAGGGGACGCAGTGGGGCCCGCGCAGTACTTACTGCTCTTGGACGCTTTGATCTTGGCCACCAGTTTCTGCACGCCAGGTACATCCCCGTTTTTCACGGCCTGGATCAGCTCCTGCTCTCGCCCCATCATGGACAGGTCG
Source organism: Crypturellus soui (assembly GCA_032275445.1). Taxonomy (NCBI): domain Eukaryota; kingdom Metazoa; phylum Chordata; class Aves; order Tinamiformes; family Tinamidae; genus Crypturellus; species Crypturellus soui. Next base: position 404,290 of record JAUBNY010000452.1, on the reverse strand, counting down.
GAGAGACAGCGGCACAGAAGGAAGAAGTCCTTGGATCCCTGTGGTTTATAGAGCCATGGGAATCAGCCCACTGATTCCTTAAAATACACTAGGATGGGAGGTGAAATCCAGCAAGAAAGATGCTTTGCAATCCCATGGGACATAAAAGAAAGTTGCCGTCTCCCACAGTTGCTCACAGCGACAAAGGCGACGCTTTCAGCTTCAGGAGGTGGGAGCTGTGGATGGAGCTTTGCTGAAGAACAGGCGAGCAATGAAAACTGGGACTAGTTCAATGCGGGGCCCGGCTCCCGGCAGCGGCGGCCCCCAGCACAGAGCAAGGCGGCTTGGGGCACGGGCGCCGGGACACTCGGCATGGGGACGATCAGCTGAAGCTGCGCGACGCTCCCGCAGCCCGAGGTGTCATGTTTTGCTTCCCTCGCCAGGCTGTGCTGTGCTGACGAGTCCCTAATTCTTCCCAAAGGGATTACGGGCTCCCAGCCATCTGGAAGTTATAGATCCTCTCTCTCCGGGGCTCATTCCCGCCCGCGGTGCGGCATTCCGCTCGGCGACAGCGCTGCCAGCCGTGCTGGGGACTGTGACAGAGCCCTGGGCAGGGGACAGCACAGGGACCCCGGTACCTGTGGAGGGGAAGAGCAGAGTCAGGCCTCAAAGCAGAGTCCCTTTCCGGCGCTGTCGGGAGGCTCCATCGCGACAGCGTTTGCACCCGCGCCGGAGCACAAATACTTTGACTATATTTAGTCCTGGCGGGACTTGGCTCGGGCGCTCGGTGAATGGAGAGGGAAGAACCTGCAGCGGAAGCCCCCAAAGCCACTGCCACTGCAGGGTGCCCCGTGGTGCATGGAGCCGTCAGCAAAGTGACGCTGCGGCCAGGTCACAGCCTCGTCCCCCTGCTCCCCCATGGAGAAAGGGCTCCCATTGCCCCAGAGAGAGGAACCAGGGACCTGCCGCAGCCAGTGGCACCTTCCGAGCCGCTCCTCTCCCTCGGCACTGCTGTGGCCAAAGCAGATGGAAAACTCTCCTGATTTGGAGCCACACGTCCATGCAGGGAGGGATGGGGAAGGGGACACATGTCCCACAAGTTGTCACCAGAGAGCCCTGCGACTCCAGCTGGGTCTATCCGGGCCACACTGGAAGCAGCAACTGAGGAGAAGCGCCCCAGCTCCCCTGGCCATCGCTCCAGCTGTCCCTTCCCTGCCATCGCCCTTCCCAATGCGCTCGCGCTCGTCCCCAGCCATTTATGTAACACCCAGCGTTGCTTCCTCTGAGCAATTGAGGTCATCGTTTCGAGGAAGGAAACGTGCAGGGAGAGGGAAGGCAGCAGCAGGAGGAAAAGCATCCAGGGGTCTCGGGAGGGCGGGGGGACCCGGGTGCCCCCAGGCCTCTGCGCCTGGGGCTGGGGGACAGGCTTTGCCACGAGCAAGGGTCCCCCCCACGATGAGCTGTGCACAGGGCTGTACCACACACCAAAGCCACTGCCTGTCACCTGTCACCTCCCGCAGCCCGGGGCGCTGGGATGCCTCATCTTGGCCATGACCAAGTTCTGGTTGCTCCACTCAAGCTGTCTCTGGCCACAGGTGCGTCGAGCCCTCCAGCGCGGCGCTGCCTGCGAGCGGCCTCTGGGGCACCCAGCACCCTGCCCAGCGCCGGGGCTGCTCTCGGAGCCCGGGAAGAGCCGGCGCAGGACAGCCAGGATACCTGCTCGCTCAGCGAGGGAGCCCGTGAGGTCTCCCCTAGGGAGCAGCCCCTGCTTCTGCCGACCCCTCCGGTGTCCCCAAGACTCGGGGAATAACCCGGCGGTACCGAGAGCTCCCAATCCCGAGCTCCCAATCCCAATCCCACCTCTCTGCCTCCTATGAGCGCGGCGGCAGCGCGGCGAGAACACACAAAGCTGGAGGAGCGGCAGGGAACACCGCTCGCAGGCGCCGCGCTGCCTCCCGCCCGGAATCCACCTGGGGAAGCCGGAGGGCTCCCGCGGCCGGCGGCGGCAGCGGGGTAAAAACAGCCCCGCGCCGCGAGGGAAGGGGGAGGATGATGAAGAGGAGGGGGGTGGGCGCGAAGGGCAGCGCCGGGGGGGTCTCGCCGGGGGCCGAG
>JAUBNY010000452.1:367652-380888 GCA_032275445.1 Crypturellus soui | reverse complement strand
TTCAAAGGGCAGAGCTAAGGGAGCAAGAAGGTAAGTCTTGATCCTGACTGACTCACAGCATCCCCATCCCTCACAGACACTCATTTTTACCCATCTGTTTTAGACGGCAGCAGCTTTGCTGCTCAGCAGTGCCAGACACCAGCTCTGGTACTGACTGTGACTCAGGTGTTGAAGAGCCAGGTTGTTGGTTCAGCTTTTAAAGGCGTGAAGTTGGAACTTCACATGCTGAGTGGGGTAGCTGAGACTATGCACCGCTTAGGAACAGAGGGCCCAGGTGTGTTTAGATCTTCATCCCAGCAGGAACTTCACAGGGCAAGTGTAAAGGCTGACGCCTGTGACGCTGCAGGTGATGTGCTCCGAGGTACTGGTGGGGCAGCTCCGGCACCTGCAGCAGCGGAGGTGCTATCACAACCCACCTGAGATGTGTGAGCAGCCAGGCCGTGCTCCAAAGCTGCCCTGGCCACCACACAGGACCGGGCGGCCTGGGCAATGGGGCGGCAGAAGCAGCATCATCCTGGAGCAAACGGGGAGGCATCAGACACACCACTCCTGCACCAGCACTGGTGGCCTTCCCTGTGTGAAATTCACTTTGCCAGAGGAGCTGGTGATTATTAGTTCAACCCAACCCCTGGGAGCAGATGCAAAGACTGCTGGAAAGACACTGTGAATGCTACAGACTGTAACTCGAACAGGGGGTGAGCGTTTTCATGGGCCGGGAGGTGCCGGCCACCACCGAGGGCCAGCACTTCCACCAGGGCAAGGTCCCGCGGCTCATGCTCTATTTTAGAGCAGGCACCGTCACCGCAGGCTGCGCGCGGGCTGCTCAGCAGCACCAGGGTCTATAGTGCTGGTTTGTCTGCGCTGAGCCCTGGGGTGTCCGTGAGATGATGCTTTTACACTGCAGCTTGTGTGAAGTCCTTCGTACCCCGCCAGCTCGCAGCCAACATGAAGGAGGAGTTGACAGGAACCCCCGATATGGCCCAGAAGTAGCCAAGGTTCCCAGCTTCTCCATAACCACTTAGATCCCCTTCCTAGCAGCAGAGCCTGGCACAAGTGACCAAGGATTGATTCCAAAAGAAGAACTAGAGTGCCCTTATCTACAACGCTGAGAAAAGGAGGGTTAGACAGCTGGATTTGTATTTAAGACATATAAAGTTGGAGAAGACTGAAGGCAACAGAAGAATTGTTCATTCTTTACCACCTCCCTCCCCACACACCCAAAAAAGAAAACAGTTTAATCGGGATAAAAAGACAACAAAAGCTGTTCCAGAGCCCCTGGGGAAAGAAGGCCAGTTATGAAACCTGCTTTGGATTTAGCAGACAGCTGCTGGGAAACCTGTCAATTTGAATGAAGAAAGAATTTGGCTGGAGAATCACTGGTGACACAAGCAAGGAGAGCTTCCAAGCTCCCCACCTGAGGTCAACAGCAGTATCTCCAGCTCTTCTTTCTTCGCAGCATCTTGTAGTGCAGTTGGAGCTGCAGGATGGTTGCCCTGGGGAGAGGAGTGCCTGGCTGCAGCAGAGCCCTGCCCTCCATCCCTGCACACGCTGCGGGCAGGGTCGGGCTGAGTCTGCAGCAATAGGACCTTGGCTGTCTCCTGCCACCCACTGCCCAAGCACCCTCATTTGTTAACATCCCGTGCGCTGGCCACATGCATTTCAGCTTTGAGTCACCCTCGATGTTACGTGTAGCGTTGGGACGATTGCACACGTCTCTTATTCTGCACAGTGGAAGGAAGGGAAGAACAAGGATACACGAAGGGCTGTCCAGAGTCTGGCAAAACTGGAGCTCTCTGTGTGCTGCAAGAGGGACTGGCTTCATCGTGAACTACACAAACTGTTCCCGAAGCAAGAGAGCAGCCACCGAGGGAAAACCATCCCAATCCACCTCCCCTCTCTCTCACACACACACACACACACACACAGCTCAGACAAGGATTCTCCCTCAAGGGCACAATCACATTTCTGGAGCTACAGGATAGCCAGGAGGAAAGAAAACAAGGGCTTGCCACCCATGGGGGCTGTGTCAGCAGGCTCGCATGCCTGGTCCCAGGGAAAGTCACTCTATTTTCTTGCAGCTGGGACTCATTAAGGCTTATCCGAAAGCTTCCCAGCCCCAAGTGCTGCTGTACCCCACTAGTTTTCCATCCCACTCCATCCCTAAATATAGGGAAGCTCCGTGCTCAGAGCTGGAATTCCTCCAGCACTGCAGCAGGACAGGGAACACGGGATTAGAGGTGGAAATCATGTTGCTGCCTGCACGCTCCCCTCTGAGCCTTGCTGCGTGCTTGGAGCTCGTGGTGGAGATCTGCTTCATCACGTGTCTTTCACCTCCACTTCGTAAAATGGAACACATGAACTTCTTTATTTTATCTGATCCTCTAGGGCTAGTTCTCTTGACTCCACTCAGCAAACCCACTAGCAGTTTCTCCATCTGCAGATATGTCATTTAAATGGGATTACGCCAGTAGCTGGCATCGTGCTGTTCCATAGCTGTGCATCACAAGTGGCTGCAAACTGGTTTAATTTCAAACTCTGAGTTTCTTCACATCTGTCAGTACGGATCCTTCAGCTTTAGCGAAACTGCTGGGTGCAGCTGAAGGCAGGATCTATCACAGAGCGCTCCGGAGATACCAGCAGCGCATGAATAATCTGGATAAAATGCCCTTTTAATGGGAACAGCCAACAGAAGGAACTTTTCTGCTCATGTGTGCAAGAGCACATCCTCCATCCGCTGCCTCCAGAGAGCTCTGCACCAGGCAGGACACTCTTGCTGCTGGCTCTGCCACGCTCTGGGCACAGGAGATGGAAGAGGTGGAGGCCACAGCAGGGACACCAGGTCACCTCATCACGCGGTTGACGTATCACAGCCCGCAGGAACAGGATGGCCACACGTCCGAGGGTGGGCAGGAGCCCGGAGCCCTTCAGCGCAGCAGGTCAGTGTCCTCACGCTGGTTCAGGAGCCCCCTTCCCAGGCTCTGGTGCAGGGAAGCGCCTCCTCTCCCCACGCAAATGCCCACTTGCCAGCTCTGCCAACTGGTTTAACTAAGGTGCAAGGTGGATTTGGCCAACACGTGCCACCCCAGCAGAGACAGCACGTCCCCTTTGGGCTGAGGTAACAGCAAGCTGCACAGTATTTCAATCTTGAGCTGGTCTGATTTTATCCTTCAGACAGGCTCCCATTGCAGTTTTTTTCTTTTTCTTTTTTCTTTTTTTTTTTTTTTTTTAAGATTAAAGAGCTCTCTGCTATCTGGGAAAGTACTTACAGCGTAATTAAGTCATCCAGTCCTTCATTTGATAAGGACTAAACAGATCGAGTTCTCGCACCCCCTCCCTCCGAGGCACTTCTCAAGCCCTTCCACATGCCTGCCAAGTTCTCCATATCCTTTTAAAAGTCTTGATACACTAAAATTACTCATATAGCTTCAGTATCTGGTCTCGCCACTGCCCTAAATAGCAGAGATCACCTCCCTGCCCTCACTCTTTCCTCTTTGATTTCCTGTATGTCCAAAGCTCATATTATCCCGTGTTAATCTGCTCTCAGACCTGCAGTCATTCTATTCCCTTGGCCATCCGAAGCACTTGCTCAGCTTTTTCCACAGAGCAGACTCCGGGAGTAACTCAAAACAACTGCGATGATCTCAAATTCCTGCCAGGAGCAGGGGCCTGGTTTACAGCAGCAATGCAGCACCCACCATCACCTGCAGCGAGCTGATTTGGAGGGGAGGGCACTGGCTCCTGCCGTGTGGCACCAGCGCCCTGCTCCCACCTCGGCACCTGTGCCCAGCTTGCAGGCTTGAAGCACGATGCCAAGGTCCAGCCAGTGCTCCCTGTGCGGCTGTGAGCACTGGCTTCACAAGGACCAGCTACCTGCAGGCTCGAGCCAAACAAAACACTCAAAGCACCAAACACGGCTGCAGAGGTCCTATTTCCATCAGGTCATCTACTCCCCATTATGGACGATGCTCAGAGAAGTCTCTTCACTCTGATTAAAGACAAAAATACAAGTCAGGTGCGACTGTACAACTCAACTCCATCATGAGAAGCAGCAGGTTGCAAACTGCCCTGCACAGCAGCCAAAAACTCCTCTGGTGGCCTCTGCTTCTAGGCAAGCACGTGTAGCAGCTCCCAGAGCACGAGCTGTGAATTTCTTCCATTTTTTTAAGAGCAAGAGAGGAAAAGAAAAGAAGAAACAACTTGGTGATTTATGTGGGATCCCAGCAGCACTGGCCCTGCAAGACCTGAGGCCATGGGACACAGCTACCCAGTCCCTGCAGGCAGCTCGTGTGTGTTGCTGTGCACAGCACAGCCCCAGCGGGTGCACAGTCTGCTGCCAGGGTGTCTTTAGGGGGCTAAAAAGAGGCCATCCCGCCTTCCCCCTAAACCAGCTTTGTTGAGCAGGGTGAAAAAATGCTCTGTCCTGCAGCATAAAGCCTTGTTGAAGAATCAAAAGCAGAGGACTGGATGGCCAGGCCCACCCCAGCCTCCTAAGTGACTTGCAGAGAATTAACAGGCCAGCAGCTCAGGCACTGCTGGGCCCCTGCTGTGCTGCAGCACGGAGCCCAGAAGGGATCTCAAAGCAGGGGCTGCCCATGTCATGTTGCCACCAATCCCCCAAACACTCACGAGTCACTCGGGACTGGGCACTTCTCTTTATGTCATTTCACTCCGTGCCGCTTTCCCAAACCATCAGAAGATACCAGCGGACAACAGCGAACCTTTACACATATTAGTTATATGGTAGTACTTAATATCCAAAGTCAAGTTTTTAAAAACATTAGCTTAGTCTTAAAAACATAGTCCTTAGGCCTCCCAAGTCCGGCCCTGACACACTGAACAGTTTTACTCAAGAAAGTTTTTCAGAAATCTCCTTGCTGACCACAAGGCGCTTCCCAGTGCTCTGAGAACCAGGAGCTGCTGGAGAGGCTGAGCGCCTGGCTCTAACGAGCACCAGAGCCACCTCGAGCATCCTGCAGCGGCAGGAGGGTGCCAGAAAGCCCACGGGAGCCAAGAGCAGACACTAGTCCTGCAGGTAAACTGCGGCATCACACAGAATTATCTGCTTTCTGTAGGAAATCCGGGACTTGCCCCCGCCAGGCTCTACCTTTACCTTCTGCTTGCGAGCAGCAGAGTCCCAGAGGGGCCACCTGCACCCAGCTATGACCTGTGGTCGATCAGAGGGTGTTTAGAGGCTCCAGCTGGGGACAGCAGCGAGTCCCATGGGGACACGGCTGCGCTGGCACCTCTGTGAGGAACAGGCTCTCCTGTGACAGCTACAAATCTCGGTGTCGAGCAGAAACGTACACTGGAATTAATCTTGACGTTTCTAGGGCTTGCAATCACAGCGGGTGACAAAAGCAAATTCTGGATCAGAGTCTTTCCTGCAGCAATTTAAACATATCTATTTTAAGGGAAGCCTGAGTTAAACAAAGAGGTGACAGCCTAGAAGCTGAAAGCAGCAGTATGTGGTGTCCTGGGATTATGTTAAAATCGAGCAGGAAGAATGTCCTCCAAAATACGTATTTTTAGTAAAGCAGGGAGCAAAAGTGCCGCCGCTTGCCACAATCTCTGCGTTCAGTCACTGACTTTGCTCCTTTAGGTTGAACTGATTAAACTAGGGGCTGGAGGGGTTGGGGGGGGCATGCACCCAGGGCTCCCCTTGGTGGGTGCTGCACAAGAGCCCCCCTCACCCATCGTAATGGGCCAGCGGGTGCCCCCAACCACAAGCCCTTCTCCCCGCCGGGTACTAGGGAGAAGCAACGCTGAGCAAAACCACCCACCTTCCTGCAGGAGGGGTAGGGGACAGTTCTTGGAGTGGGGAATAACATGAAAATCAAATGGTTCAGTGGGAAATACGGAGGAGCGGGTTTAGCATCCATCTCCCTATGGCACCAACGTGTTGAGGTACTAAGGAATGGTAGGAGGAATCAGGGACTTTAGTGGGGAAAAAGCTGCAGTTTTCTTACTTGCGGATAACGAACGCTTGCGAAACACCCCGTGGTCCCGGGACGGGGGCTGGCGGTGGCAGCTGAACTCGCCAGGGCAGCTCAGGCTCCCTCGGCAGCAGAGGCGGTTTCGCCAGAGGACACAGAGACGACTCGGCGTGCAGTTCTGCTTCCAGAGGCAGCGGCACTCGGCCGGCCTCCGCGCGGAGACGGATCGGAGGAAATAGTGACACCTGCCGAAGAGAGAGGCTGCCTTCCCCGCGCCAGGGCTCGGCCTCGGGGAACGGCGGCCCCAAGTGTGCCTTGCCCCAGCAAATCTTCCCTTAAAAGCAGAGATTCTCTAGGGTGGATCCATGGGCACAGCTGGAGGTTCCAGCAGCTTGGGGCAGTTTCTCTGCCCGCTTTGGTTCGGGTGCCACCGAGCGCCAGGCGGTAGGTGCGAGTGGGGCTGGGTGGCTCCGTTGCTGCTGACTCCCTTTCCGCTGGTCCCCTACAGCCCCCAAGGCTCGACCTGCTGCGCAGGCGCTCAGTGATGTACACACGCGGCTACCCGAGCCCGGCCCGGCCTGGCTGCCCGCACGCGAGCGCTAGTGGCCCCGGCACTGGAATCCCCGCGGGCCACATGAACATCCCAGCCAAAATCCCAGGGTGTCGGTGACGATACTGCCAGAATCCTGGTCTGGGGCAAAACCAAGGCCATAGACTCCGTCTTGGTGCTCCCTCACGGTGCTCATCCTGGAGCGCTTTCTCCTGGCATATGAGGAATGTGTGATGAGCCGTAAGCGGGCAGTGCCGCAGCTCATGGAAGCGCCTTGTCTGTTTCCTTTAGGATCAGGATGGCGCCCGCGCGCTCTGCGGAACACATCGGGCTGGATTTTTTGCTCCAGCGCGCGCCGCGGGACCCCAGCGCGGGCCTGGGCGCAGCGCGCAGCCCTGTTGGGCACACGGTTGCCTCACGGCGGCGCCGCGCAGCCTCGAGCCGCTCCGAACCTCTCCGAGTCGTTCCGAATCATTCCGAAGTGTTCCGAGCTGCTCCGAACCGTTCCGAGTCTCTCCGCGCCGGTCCGCGCGGTCCCCGCGGCGCAGTCCCCCGGGCCGACAGGGGTCGCTGGCGCGGGACGCGCGCGCAGCCCGCGGGAGCAGCTCCCGCGCGCGCTCATGGAGCCGAGCGGCCCGCGCCGCCTCAGGTGCGCGGGGCGCGAGGGCGGGACGGGCCTTAAAGGGGCCGCGCGCGTCGCTGCCGTCCCGACGGGACCGGTATTGGGGGAGCCTCGGGCCGGGTTGGGGTTTGGGTCCGGGGGAGGAGCGGGTCGGGTCACGACACCGACCTCAGCGCTCCCCTCTGCCTCCCCGCAGCGCGGCCCGCAAGGCCCCGCCGCAGTGCCGCGGCCAGAAGGACTTCGCCCCCGACGGCTCCGAGGAGCAGGCGGAGAAGCTGCGGCTCTGCCGCGAGGAGCAGTGGCGGCTGCTGGCCGAGGAGCGCGTGCAGCGGCCGTGAGTGACCGCGCGGGCGGCCGGGAGCCCCTCTCGCCTTCCCCGGGTTGTGGCGCCGGGACACGCGCGCTCCCCCTCGAGGCGCCGCTCTGGGAGCAGCCCCTGGAGGCGGCTGCCCAAAACGCGTCCGCGCTCCCTCAGAACCGCCGTGTCTGTCCGTCCTGCGAGTTAACTCTCCCTGCCAGAAGCTGCCCTTGGCTTTGGGGTGGGATTCAGCAGTTTGGGGCCCTGTCCGGAACCATCTTGTGCGATAGACCCTGCATCAGTTGGGGTCACGCTTCTCTCGCAGATCTCTGTGTCTGCGGTGCTGGTTTAAGCACTATTAACTAGTTTGTAATGACAAATTCTCCACCTAATACCACCAGATCCAGAGGTTAAGCATTTTCTGAGGGCCTAGCTTGGGAAAATCCAGCTGGAAGTTTGGTGTCTTTTGACACCTTCCTGAGCTGGTGGCATCGCTGCCCCAGGTCTGGTTGTGTTCTATCTGCTCGCAATAACAAGCCAATCTCCAACCTTCTCAGGGGCAAAGTGGTGAAAGGCGAGTGGAAGCCAGCACAGGGCATCGTGGAGCTGCAGACCCCTGCGGTGAGTCCGCTGCGGAATTGTCCCCTGCTTGTGATTCGAGGCTCCTTCCTGCTGCTTAAATGAGAAGCTGTCAGCAAAGAGCACCCGAAGCCCATGGCGGGTTTGTGCTTCTGTTGCAGGGGAAGTTCTGGCACACGATGGGGTTCTCGGAGCGTGGCAAGCAGTGCCTGCTGCCCGAGGAAGCGCTCTATCTGCTGGAGTGCGTAAGTAGTGCGGGGATGGGGGCCCCGCATCCTTCCTGAATAACTCAAGGCACCGTGTAGCTGTGTGAGACCCTAAAAGCCAGGCTTTTACACTGAGGTCTGGGATCACTCGATACCTGTTGCTCACTCCTGCAGTTTGACCTGGTTCTCAAGGGGTGTCCCTCTTAGCCTGGTAGCTGCTGAGTTGTTTCTCTGCAGTCCACAGGCTCATATGTAGTAGTCTAACATGTAGTAGTCTAACATTGTGCTGTGGCCATGTTATCCAGCTTGTGTCAAGTTGAATCCACACCTATGTCAACCTGACAGCAGCATCTTGAAGGGTGTTTGGATGATCAGAATCTTGGTTGCAATAATTGTAGAAAGTCATCACTTTTATCAAACCGAAGGAAGTGTAAGGAACTTAACAAGTTTCCTGCTGATGTTTCTCTCCTTGACTGCTGAGAGTGATAAAATATCCGTTGCATCTGTTAGTTGTTTCCCAAAATATATGTATTGGGTGTTGGACTTCCACCTAGAACTCAAGTGTTCTGGGAATTTCTTGAAATCAAATCAAAGCAGTATCTTCTCATTCCTTGGGAGGCTTAATTGGAAAAGATTAGACGCTAAACAATCTGTTTCCTCAGATACGATGTACTGGTAACTAGGACATGTGAGACTGGTCAGTGCCTGCTGTTATGAGTTGTTTTCCTCTCTTATCCCACATATTTTACATGCTCTGCACTAACAAAGTTCCCGAGTTGTTTAGCACTCTGCTTTTCTGTACTTCTTTAAGAATTAGTAAAGGACAGGAATTAGTAAAGCTGATGTGGCTGAGAGGGGAATGAGACCAAGTTGCTCCTCGGTGTTCCACTGTTTGGGGAAATGTTAGTTAGGGCTGGGATTGGTTTTCTGGGCTCTGGAGTGGTTTATATCTCTCCAGGGATGCCTGTCACTAGCTAAATAGGTGCATCAAGCTAAAGAGGGCTTATTTTCCCTTAGCAAAATTTAACCAGATTACCAGCAACTGTTGCCTTCCCCTCAGTGCTCCCTGCAAAGGGAGGGCATTTTGCCCTCGGGTGATTTGACAAACAATAGATCAGAAACAAATTGATGTGAGAATAAGATTTAGTGCCTTGCTGAGCACAGAATCACTCCCCAGAAACAGCAGAGATCAGCTGGAGGACTTGGGCCTATCCCATGGGACAGGTGTGGTTCCTAGGGCTTTGTTTTTCTTGTGTGTGTGTTTTATAAATAAACACTTACTAAAAAAAGAAAAAGGAAAGGGAGGCGTAGCCTAAAACTGCCTCCTGGACCCAGCTGGTTTGGCCTGGGGTGAACGTGTCCCAGGATTGTGGTGCTGCTGAGGAGCCAACCCGAGCGGGGCCATCACTTCTGCTGCCCCAGCTCTAGCTGTGCAGGTCCTAAACTCTTCTGTAGCTGTGCTGTGTCCTGACTCACAGCAATCATCAGAGTTAAAGAAAGGATCTCTCAAAGCAGTGATTATTTTAGCAGTTGAGCATCGCGCTCCCAGCCGTCATCCAAGCAGATCTATTGGTACTGCTGGGGGGCAGCAGTTAGCCAGGAGCTTAGAGATGGGGGTGGTAACACTTTGTCATAGCTTTGTTTCTAAAAATGGGGTATCAGAGTGAACATTTTTTGCCTGGCTTTTCTGCTAAAACCATGGTATCGGGGAACTGTGCACGAGCGGCGCTGTGGGCATGTGTACGCGTGTGGGTATCGTGTGCTGCTAGCTGCTGTCCCTCTGGGTTGGGATGGGGTGAGCTTGCACAGCAAAGTGCTTCCTGCAATTCCCTAAGCACCATGTTTTTCCCTTCAGGGTTATGTTCAGCTCTTCTACAGAGATGTGCCCTTGTCCATCCAGGAAGCCTATGAGACCCTGCTGGAGGATGAGGCGATGAGCTTGTCACGCTACCAGGTGTGTTGGGAGCTTCCCCCACTGGGAAGGTGAAGACCTGGCCTCTGCCTCCTGCCCTCTTCCCGCTGCCAAGGGCAGGGTAGGACAGTGAGGGAGGGAAGGAGGGTCATTCCGAGTCCTTCTAGGTAACCTTCTTTTGTGTGATCAGTTCCTGTTTCCTCACCTTTGTTTTGGGGCCCTAACCCTAGAGATTTTGGCTCTGCTGGTGCCACACCGTGTTCATCCAGTTGTGGCAGCAGGGCTAAAGTGAACTGGTTTTGGGTGGTCATTTAACCTTCTTGCTTTTCTTTGCTCTAAGGTATTCAGCCACCTGAAGCAACTGGGTTATGTTGTACTGAGATTCAACCCCAGGTAACCGGCTTTTTCTTTCCACGGTACTTTCTCCTTTCTGAAGACCTGCAGAAGGGTGGAGAAGAAGACTTGAGGAAAAACTTTGCATTTCACCTCTTGGGAGGATTAAAGGCTAAAAGTGGCCCTCTACTCTTCCTTGTTCCTCCCTCTTGAGGAAGTGATCAGGAACATGAAATAGGGTGGAATGAGGATCGTCCTGGTCCTGCTTGTGGCTTTTCTTACCTGGAAAAAGAATTTTTGTTGCTGTCCTGCTTTGCCACCCGCTCCTGCCCTCAGCCCGTGTGTCGGTGTCTCCCTGCAGCACTGTTCTGTCTCCCTACGAGAGGCAGCTGAACCTGGAGAGTCACTGCCAGGGCTCTGGGAAGCACCACCGCAAGAGGAGGAGGAGTTCCAGCCCTCGGTAAGGATGTGTCCCCTGATGTGCTCGGGACTAACCGTTTGCCCTGCCTGCTTAGATATATTGCCTTGTGCCACTTGTGATTCAAAACAGAAAACAAAACCAACCCCAGTCTCAGCCATTTGCCCTCTGCAAGCTATCTGGAGCTGGGATCTGGCTGTGCCATGCGGGGTCATGTATCCTGGTGATCAGAGAGGCAAACAGCACAGCTTTGTGATGAAGAGCCTCTTTCAGCTCATGTTCCAAAGCCTTTTTGCATCCTCTCCCAGGCCCAGCCATGGCCCTTTCTGAGCTCCCAGCAAGTCAGCTCTTTTGTCGCATCTGTGCTTCACATGGGGCTAACGGGGACGAGCTGCCGTTGTGCTTCCCATCTGCAGTGTGAGATACCAAAACAGAAGGGGAGAGAGGTTGGGGTGGAAGAATCACATGGCAGGTGTCTGCTCTTGCTCTGTTTTTAGAGGCAGTGCAGACACCGCAGGGCCCATCCTTCTGTTGTCCACCTCCTAGATGCTGCTTGCGTGCTAGCACTGCACAGCAGAGAGCACAGCGGGGTCCTGGTCCCTGCATGCAACATCTAGAAGCTGCCAAAATGCAAATAGCTGCTGACACAACTTAATTTTTGCCAATCGTCATGACAGTTTCCAGTAGGTGGCATCATCCTTTAAGAAACAAGGAGAAGTTGAACTGCAAGTCCCTTCTGTTCCCAACTAAGTTGGTGCCAAAGGAGGTAGGGGGAGGTTCTAGGAGCAGGGAGATAAAACCTACGTCTTACTTGGTTTAAGAACCTTCCTGTTACCAGTGAAGAGGCAGGATTCAAGGGGAGTAAAATTCACTTGATCTTTCCCTCTCTCTTATACTGCTGCTTCTATGTTTAGGTCACAAGAGAAGAAACACAAGGTATCTGAGGACCTTCCAGAAGCTGAGGAGGCCTCTGAAATGGATGTTGAGGACTCTGGAGACTCCAGCTGCCTCCCCATGGATGAGGCCCCTTTGTTAGAGCAGCCAGAGGAGTCAGGTGCTGGCAGTGGAGCGGCAGAGCCGGCCCCAGTTCCTCTTGACACAGGACAAGAGAAGGATTCTCCAAGCCTCTCCAGAAGTCGGGCTGAGGAGCACAGGAGGGGCAGCCCTGGCACCCGTGCGCCCCGCTGGGATTTTAGCACCATCCTGTTGCCAAATGTGGCCCCAGATGAGCTGTGCACGCGCCTCCCCTCGCCCGACAAGGGGCTTCTGCCAGAGAATGTGCCTGGGAGGGAAGTTGATGCTGCTTCCTGGTGCACACGCATCAATCAGAAGCATGAGAAGCTCTCACGAAAGGAAAGGGAGCAGCTGGAGAGGGAGAGCAGGTACAAGAGCAGCGTCAATGCGGACAGGGAGGTGAGGGGCTGCTCCAACTGGCAGGAGTACAAGGCTCTCCTGGAGCACAGGAGGCAGCACAAGGTTTGGAGCCGGCCACCGCATCTCTGGGACCAAAGTGTCACTCCACTTCTACGTCCAGATAAAGCCACCTCCTCAGGTACTGGCTCTGGGGGGGAAGAAGTGTGGGGAGGACCCCTGTGCTCCCTGAAACAGCACTGTAGACCAGCAGTGGACAGAAGGGTTGTCTTTGAAAGCAGCGAGAGATGGTGTGGAGGTGCTGAATATGAGTTTAGGGGAAAGTTTCATAACCAAGAAAAATCTCATTTGAAGGCTTGGGCAAACCAAAAACAGAGGAGCTCAGCCGTGGATGGGGGAGAGGGAAGAAGGCTTGTCCTGGTGCCTTCCGTTTTGTTTTGTTGTTTCTATACCCTGATCGAGTGCCAGGATAACCAGGACTTTGGGAGGTCCTCTAATCCGTTCCCTGTGTCCTGCTGCACTGCAATCCTTCCTGCCAGACATGTGAAACCAAGGCAGGCAAGACGCAAAGCAGCTGCGGGGTGTTGTGGGCTGCGAGCTGGGAGGAGATGAGGAAACTGAGGCCTTTGAAGTAGCCACTGGTGACTGTGGTGCTGCCAGCCATTGTCGAGGAGGCAGACGGGTGGCTGGTGGGGGTGCCCTGGGTGAGCAGTCGCTGGTCTGATCCTTTCCTTTCCTTCTCCCTCCAGCTGCCATCCTGCAGCAGATCAGTGTGCTGCAGCCCTCCCACATCCTGGATGGAGCCTCCCGGTTAGTGTCTTGTCTGCCAGCTCAGAACTGTTGGGGAGAGGGGATGTCTTGTGACCCTCCCTGCCTGGGAGGTCTGTGTGATGCTCTCAGCAGCAGCATGGGAGCTACCCAGTGTGCAGGATGCCAAGAGAACCCAGTGCTCTGATCCATGACCCTTATCTTTAACATGGATATTTCTACGAGGCACTGGCTCAGGGAGCCAAG
>JAUBNY010000452.1:348259-361455 GCA_032275445.1 Crypturellus soui | reverse complement strand
TCACATGTTTCCCAGACACTTGATTCAAGGACTCAGATATAATTTATGAAGAGGATGTTATCTTTTCATCCTTTCTTACCTCCCGGGAATATGTATTTTAGTTCCTTACTACTACTCTTACTTAAAAAGATCATCCTATCTCTGTAAACTGATGGCTCCCTTTAGGAGTGTGGACTGTAATGTTGGCTGAGTTCTTTGAAACTGAGTTGTGTTTTCATTGCGCCTTCTTCCATCATCTTCTTTCAAACCCACCTCTCACCATTTCACATCTGATCTTGATATAAAGAACCTTGAGTTCCCCAAATGACTTGGAACCAAAGGGAAGGTTTCATGTTGATGAAATGGGAAGACCTGTCATGTACAAAAGGTGGAGGGGCAAGATTTATCAGTGAAGTTTTTGGAACATACAGAAAATAATATCATATAGCAAAATACTGAACTGGCTGTTCATTATCACAAAAATCAGACAGGAGACATTACTCCAATTTCTTCTTCTCTATTTCTAGTCTCTTTTCTCCCTCCTTTCCTATTCTACTTCTGGTCATATCTCCAGGTAAAAAGATTCATCTTGCCTAGAGACATGGGCAAAATATTCTTGCTTTCTCTTGTTCTAGTGATTTGACTTTTCATGCAGTGAGACATTCTCCAAAGTACAGGAGGGAGTGAAGGGAATTGGGGGGCTAGAACAGGACCGGTGTCTGTCATGGGAACTCTTTGGCTCAGGGTCAGTGTGAAAATATTACCTTATGGCTGGAATTGCATGGTAGTTTAAGGCTATGGAAAACTTTCTGTTTTCTTCCTTATTGGGGCAGAAACGAATCTTAAGTTGAACCCTAATGCAACTCCAGTTAAGTAGAAAATCATCTTGATAGGTTCAAGTGTCCTAAAATTTAATTCATTCCTGAATTATGAAAGATTTGCATGTTAATCATCTAGTAGATGAAACCTGAAATCTTGAAATGTCATTTAAGATGTAGTGTATACTCTGGCATGCACAATATGGTCAGCTCTGAGAGAGCTGTTGACACTGAGCTGAAAGAACCTTGTGGCACAGATAAGCATTAGCTGAGCAGGAAGGAAGGCTTATGAGTGCAATGGAGGTGTATTTTTGCAGGTTGTGTTCTGTGATTAAATAGAGAAACTTTTGACATCCAACTTTTTGATTTTTTTTTTTTTTTTTGAGCAGGGAAAAGAAGTACTTGTAGAGGAATAACTGGTAAATTATATTATTTTTATAGATTTTTTTTTAGATGTCTTCTCCATTAAAAAAGGCAAATATGAATACATGCTAAAAATAAGATGCAACAGTTTTATAAGGTATTTTGCCTTTTTTTGCTTAGGTTTTAAGAGTGCATTTTTTTTTTTTAGTGCATATTTTAATAAAGGTAAGGATTTGGGAACTAAAGAGGTAATCATAGATTTGATTGTTATTGGAGGCCTCTCTCCCCTGCTCCCCTATGTAAAATCATATTTTAAAACTCTGAAATTGAGTATAGTATGTTCTCTTTATTTTGATTTGTCTTTCTGTATTGCTTGTGTGTCAGCATACATGCTTTTAACACTCTAATAAGAATTAACTGTTAACTGTATCTGTTACTTCACATTTGTTTCTACATCCTGAATAATAGTTGTCATCCTATTGGGTTCCATCTTCTGTTTGTTGTTCAGCTTGCTTCATTTCTGTAATTTGTTAGGCATTATTGTCAATAGAGATTTTAATTTAGCCTGAAGACTTATGCTACAGAGCTGTTTGTTGTACCTATGTCAACTGAATCCTGATAAAAAATAATATAAATAAAGAAAAGGTGCTGCACTTACTACTTTTGGCATGATGAGAACAAAGACTAACTATCCACAATTTTGCTTTAGCCTGTGACTACTGTCACATACTTTTTGCTTTCAGTTGCCTTAGTGTAGATTTACCAGTTGCCTTAGGTTTTGTGTAGATTTCCAGTTACCTTACTGTATGCTTTAATTAATATGATAATAATAATAGTGGTTTGCTCTTCCACTCCATTTTGAAGTTTTTTTTCCTATCATAGTCTATGATCCTGTGATATTATGAGTCTGTGAATTTATACTCTGTAAAACTCATTTTGATTGAAAGGGGCTATTTTCCCTTTGTTTGTGATCTGAGGCCTGAACAGGTATCAAGCCTTTCTTGGCTTCATGTGTTCTGTAATAAAGGCACTTTCCTTCTCTGAAGTGGTTTTAAGCAGAAAGGTAACATGACCTCAAAGATAAGTCTCCTATATGAGCTTCAGTGCAGATGTTCTTGTGTTTCCCTTTACTGGGACTGTGTAGGGAAGGAGCTTATGGTTCTGATTCCCTTTGGAAAATCAAACAATACAGCTGTGAGATGTAATATCCCGGATTACCAGCAGATAGTCTAATGGTAAAATAATGTGAGTGCTATTACAACTACCTTGTCTGTGGTGGTTTTACTGGGTAATAGTTAGAGCAGGAATTGAATGGAAGGAGGGAAAGTTGCTTGGCGCAAAGGAGTTGTATGTCTAAGAGGACGGGACGGAGCACAGGTGTGAAAACAAAAGTAGAGAATCAAAAAAGAGCAGCTGCACAGAATAAATTACCTGATAATCTTGCCCTTTTTCCTGCTCTGTGCTGGTTCCTGGGAATGTTGTGTTTGCATGTTTGTCATGCTGGCGTGCACTTAGAGAGGGAAAATAACCCTCTGTTGAGCAAATAGAAGACTGCGACTTGCAGATCTTCAGTTGAGACCTTTAGTTTCCTTTCCATAATGTGAGAACATGTACTCTTTTTTTACCTATATTTACCTATATTATGATGAGCTATGGATGCATTTATTCCAAATGCATCAATACAGTTGAAATGATTTTTAGAATCAGTTACAGTATAGGGTGAAGTGTATTTTAATTCCCATGAGGAGCTCTGGATGGTGATAAGGAAAACTGGCTACCTGGTATAGCCTACCTATAAAGGCTTTCAGCATAATGTTTTCCTGAAATGGTTGTTTATCACCAACTAACAAAAGATACTTGTTCAATTACAGCAATATTTTCTGCTCTGAAGAATCTCCAGGAAAAAATTCGTCGGCTAGAGTTGGAACGGCTTCAGGCAGAGGAGAATGTGAAGCACCTCAGCAGAGAAACAGCAGACTATAAAAAAGTGCTAACTGAACAAATGCAACACAAAGACCATGACAAGACTGAAGTGTCAAAGAAAAATCAAGGTTGTTTGTAAACCTTATGTAAATACCACAGAACGTTTCTCCAGATGGAACTCGTGCTTTATCTGTGTATAAAATTGCATAATTGTAAATTACTTTGTTTAGCACTTCTTTCCATTTAGTGACACACAAAGCTTGAAGAAATCATTTGAAAAGACATACTTTCTTTTTAGGGATTTGCACGTACGCAAAATTTGTTTGATTTTTATGAGCTTCTTTAAATGGTTTTTTTATGGCTTATTTTGAAGCTGTACTGAAAACACTAAGAAATCCCAGGAATGAGCAGTGCCTGATTTCCCTTTTCTGCCTTCTGTTTTCTTCAGAACTGGCTTCCCAGCTGGCAGCTGCTGAGTCTCGTTGCAGCCTTTTAGAAAAGCAGCTGGACTACATGAGAAAAATGATCCAGCATGCAGAAAATGAGAAGACTCATCTCTTGGAGAAACAGGTATGTTCTCAGGACTGTTTAGAGCTGAAGTCTATAAAAGTCACGAACTACGTTATGATTTTTTTGTAGTTACCGTAATAAGTGTAGCTGCCCATTATTGATCTGGCCTTTATATACTTGCATGTAGATAATTTCATACCTGCATGTTGGCGTTTTTTCCCCCTTCTGTGTGCCTGTGTCTTAAGACAGTATTTTAGACTCTGCTAGTGCAAGGATTTTTGGTTGTTTGTGTTTGACTCGCTGCAGTGGCTCATCTGCATCTTGAAGTGTTGTACCCATGTGCCGCTGAAAGAAAACTCCCTTTTCTGTTTGTACTCCCTAGATCTTTGGGGGTTTTCTTTACGAGTATTTTTGCTAAACCAGGGCTGAAATACTTAAAAAAAAAAAATATATATATATATATATATATATATGCGCTCCCACTTTGTGTTGCAGACATAAAACTTCCTATAGGTGTCCTTTATTGTCCTTATTTTTACAGTTTTCTTCTTTTTTCAAGGGTACCTTAGAAAGAGATCGTCTTGATCAATCACACGTCCAATCCAAATTGGAAAAGTTGGATATGCTGGAGAAAGAGTACACCAGGCTTAACACAATGCAGTCCCTAGCAGAGGTCTGTTATTTCTTCTGTGTGTTGGATCAGATTTATCTTGAATGCTGTCATTGACACATTATAGTTAGTTATGTGTCAGTAATAGAGTTGAGTAAAACTTTGTCTTGTAGAGAATGATAGCAATTAAACTTTGCTTACCTCTCTTTTTTTTTTTTCCTCCAGTTTCTTAGCTGAAGTGGGATAAAAAAATCAAGAGTTTTCAGTGAAACTCCACATGGCCAGTTGGGCCTTGGCTTGACCATACACTAAAAGAACTGAAGTTTTCTTAAGCCTTAACAGTGTTGAGTGATGTTCCTCTTCTGTGGTTAGTTTGTGATAGGCATATAGGATTGAGTACATCTCTGAACTCTGATTTTGTCTGAATCACCTTACATAATGCTGAATATATACAATTATAGTCTTCTGTGGCACAGATTTGACTTAGCTTGTGGGTGTATGTGCTTTGTTTTTTTGCTTTGGTTTGTTTTTTCCCCACTTAGGAAGCATGGTTACTGCCAACTGTTTCCTTGCAAGGTTCTCACTTGGAGTTGGTAGCCTTGGCCCTGTAACAGCAGCTGTCCTGGTAGTGTATTTAAATCAACAGCTTTTAGTTATTCATCGTGACCATATTCTCGAAACCCTCTGCGGTCAGGGCTCCTGGAATCTAGTGCATATCTCACCTGCCTCTGCATAGAGACCGCAAGACTCTCAAGGATGCGCTACAGAGACCTCAAGGAAGAAGAGGCTTTCACCTGCAAATATATACATAGTATTTCCACATATTGCTTAAAGGAGGCGATATTACAGAATTGACCTGGTGTTGGGGGTAGCTTTGAACTGTCAGAATTGTCACAGTGCGCAGCTGCTTTTATCAGGTGCCAAAGTAAGTGGTTTTTGTCCAGGAGCCCATAAAGACATGTCTGCTCGTAGATGTTCAGCTAGGCTGCTGCAGGACTTGCAGGCCACACAGTGGTTCTTGTTATTACCTGACCCGAGGCAGGTGAGCTTAACTTCAGCAAAGAGATCAGTTGGTTTTTGTTATTCTGGATTGTACTAGATGTCTTTGCTTCTCTGAGATGTTTTTGATTTGGTGGCCACCACAGTTAAATCCTTACAGTGGAGCTGTGCTAACTTCCACACAGTCAAGTTCTAGGAGCTTGGAGAATGCTGGATTTAGCTCTAAAGTCCATCTTCGTGATCATTTTACTGTCTTGAGTCTGCTTTCTGGTCCATCTGTCTCTGTGCATGCAGTACTTGCAAGAAATAAATTTACCTGCTTGCTCTCCAGAATTTCTAGGATACCTTTAGGATGGAAGTTTTTCTGTAATCCTGTCTTTAAGAAGGAATTTACATTCACCAGTCCAGAGATTTTTTTTTTCTTGAATGTAGCAAGGCTTTGTTTCAGGCTTATAGCTAGAAGAAAGACCATTTTCATACATAGTCTACTAAAATAGATAATAAATGATTAGATAACTACTTATAAGTAAGTCATGATTTAACTACCTTTGATTTTAGATGCTTTCTCAGAGTGTAAGTTGTCAGTGGGTTTTAGTGTGAGTATTTAATCTGCATAACACGCAGGACCAGAGCCTGCCCCTCTAGTAGTATCCTCACCAAGCAATTGCCAGTATTGATACTAGCTCTCAAGAATTGCTGCTGCCCACCCCTCCTTACTCTTGTGAGAGCTCCTAATTGGAGTATTTATTTGGGGGTGTTGTTGGCAGAATCTGTACATTTATTGCAACTGTAGTTGTGCAGTGCAGGCTCAGGACATGTGGCTGAGTACGACCAAATGTATCTGTGCGTGGATACAGGGCTGTTCCCTCAAAGAATGGCTAAGATTCTGGTCTTGTGTGTGACAGATGGCCACAACAGGAACTTATGACTCAGTCACACATTCTGAAGAACTCTTGTTGTCAGTAATTGATCTTCTGAATGTTAACAATGAGACTTAACCTCCATCTCCCCTGCCAAGCCCTTCTTGAAACAAGAGCAGTAATGAATCCTGGCAGGGATTGTGCCCCTGTGCTACCCAACACCTTGGGCTGCCCATTAGCCTCTGCCTCTGCCACCTGGGCGCCCTTCCTGAGCTGGGTTCGTGCTGACTGCTGCACCAGGCTGCAGCACACTGGCAAGGTCGGGAAGCACAGGGCTGCTTCTGTGGTGGAGCCAATTTGGCTCTTTCCCAGCAACTTTCAGGGATTCTGCATCTTTGAAGTCTCATACCTTCTTGTATACTTTGGTTAAAGTTGCTTTAAATTTTTCAGTGACAGCCAGGAGGATGTGCAAGGTAGTGATTTTTTTTTTTGTGTGTTTTGCTTTTTCCTTCTCTTGCGTTATAAGCAGAAATATAACTTTTTTGGGGGAGTACCACTCAGATGGAGATTCTCCAGCATGCTCTGACATAAGCTCTGAGTTTGAGCTGTGGTTGCAGCTAAGGCAACTGCCTGAGTGATTGCTTAGTCTGTATCACACCAGAAGCAAAGGTTCAGCTACCTGTCAGACTTGGGTTCAAGCACAAGATTTGCTTCAGAATTTCCGTACTAAAAATCTTCTCCTACACAACAGGCTAAAATGAGATTTCTGTTTGTGTGACCGTCCCTGTGGAAAACAAGAGTTGTGACACATAATGAAAAGGGCAGAAGGCAACTTTGTTATTTGGAATATACCTGACTTATATGGGAAGTCATACAAGTCTTATCAAAAAGGGTTCTTGTATTTAACAGGAAAAGCTAGTTCCTTTACATAGTGTTTCCATTGTGGATATTTGCCTTTTATCTCTGTATAAAGTCATATCTTAGTTCTGCTTTACTGAAGCATAATTATCTATCATCCCTTTGAGCATTCCGCGTATTGAGCCTATAAATAATGCAAATAGAAGTGTGCAATTAAAGCTGCTATTGAGTTGTGCATTTTTTCTTAGTAAAATCTGATTAGTGCCTCTGTGAACAGTGTTCAGCCTTTGGGAAAGACAGCAGGTTTTTTGTCCAGTGCACTGAGTCATTTTCACTCTCCTGTGGTCAGAAATCAGAAACTTATTTAATAACTCCTACTTTAGGAGTTTAACTGAAACCTGCTTGAACAAGGCCTTCATTTTGTTGAAGGATCTGCAAAGAGAAATGTGCATCTCTCCTGTTCCTCTTTTCTTTGAAAGGAGCTTTTGAAGGACTCCTGGACTGCCTTTAACCATAAAGGTGGTATCTCAAATTTCCTTGAATGTCTTGGATACATTGGATGCAAAATTTTATCTTTGCTCTTAACAGAAGAGTGTTAGATGTTCAAAATTTTTCCCCCATCAAGAGTTTGAGTCGGGGATATTAGCAAAAGGGATTTTAATAGTCTTAGAGTTCTCTGTCAGCTATAATGCTAGGTGACATACCTGTATTATTAGCTCTTTGTACAAAATCTTTCACGTTACTGTGCACAGAACAGTCTCCTTGATTATTTATACAATTGAAGAAAGATATTGTTGTCTTATTGCTCCCCTTTGAAGCTGATTTAAAGTTGTTAACTACTTACTTTTGCAATTGGTATCTGAATTTAAAACTGGAAAAATCAATACAGTTTTAAATATAAGCAGTTGACTTCTATTTATAGTTACACAGGTAAAACTCCAGAAATTATTTGAATTCTGAAGTTTTTTACTTAACTTGAAGTAAAAAGTAAAAATCAATACACTGTAACTTGAACTCACAGTATTGTGGACTTTATTAATACTGATATAATTTTCATTTAACTTTGACTAGAAAAAAATGAAAGAGCTGGAACAGAAACTCCAGGAGGAAGAACATGCGAGGAAGCTCGTTCAGGAAAAAGCAGCTGAGGTAACCAACAGGAAATTTCTTTTGTACTAGTATGCATTGCAGTCTGCGCTTTGTTTCCATCAACTTTTCAACAAAACATGTTCATATGGTCTCCCATATACAAAATAAAAACATGTAGGCAGGTGTTGTATTTTTTTCTTCTTTTTTTCTTCTTTTGGTCTGAAGTTCAAAATACCAAGAGTAGTCCTCTTCCCCACCTGCCCTTTTCCCCTGCCCTTTTTTTTCTTATTTTTTTTTTCCCTGAGGAGCATGGTAAGAGGTGTGTGCACTGAAGCTTAATTTACTCAGCAAAAGAAGCTAGTGGGAGAAGGGGAGTAGATATTCATACCGATTCATATTTGATGCTGTGTGAGGATCCAGTTAATCACTTTTCCAACAGAACTGGCTGTTCCATACAGTTAATTGTGTAACTTACTGCTTCATGCTAACAGCAAAACTGAACTTTAAAAGCACATCACTGTGGTAGGTGGTTACTTTTGAGGATTTTCAGAGGAGTGTTGATATGCACCTCCTTCCAGAGAGTGTGTGTGTTTCAGTGCTGCTCTCAGGAGAGCAGAAATTTGTATTTTTGACTCTTGCATTGTCAGGAACTTGTTAGCACCTTCTGCCAACTCCCTCCTGGTTTTAACTCTGTCTTTATAGGCTTTATGTGGTTCAGTTTCTAAAGCTCCCATACTTCGTGAACTAGAGATCTAAGCTTCTGTTCTTAGCAAAACACACTCGCAAGAATCTGCTGAGCAGTCTGAACAACTCGGGTTCATTTGGTGACCCAGAGCTGTAATCACTTCCAAGAGTCCTGCTGGAATTCCCTTCTCTGTTGTGAAACCAGATTGTATAGAATTGCTCTAGGGAGGACAGGAATTGTTTAAGAGTTTCTGCTAAATTTATTATTGCTCAGGTTAATCCATATGCTTCCTAATAGCATTTTACCAGTTGCAGTTTTGTAGAACTACTCTGAGTAGTTCTAGAATGTACAAATTTTAGTCTACCTTATGGATTTTCTTTTAGCTTCTAACCCGATGAGTTTAATTTGGACTTTGACTGAAGATGACCTTTTCCTTTCAAAAATGTTGTATTTTCAGAGGATGAATTATTAGAGGATTTTGATTTAAAAAAAAAAAAAAAAAAAAAAAAAAACAGAAACAGAGTAACTGCTTGGACTTCAGCATGGCTTTGGCTGTGCAGTGGAGGGAGCCTTGCAGCTTTACTAGCAGGTTTTTGCTAGTCATATAGCAACAAGATGCAGTTTGCTGTTCGCAGAAGTAATAGTTTGTTCTGAAATCAGTGGCCCAGTTAATGGGGAACACTATGAAGTTGTTCTTGGGGCTTTTTTCAGAGGGATTCTCTCTTAAATAGATCAAGGTCAAAAAGTTTACTCTTGTTTTCAGAA
This sequence comes from Crypturellus soui, assembly GCA_032275445.1. Taxonomy (NCBI): domain Eukaryota; kingdom Metazoa; phylum Chordata; class Aves; order Tinamiformes; family Tinamidae; genus Crypturellus; species Crypturellus soui. The sequence goes on along the minus strand of JAUBNY010000452.1, from coordinate 351,996 downwards.
TTTTAATTAGAAAGGTGGTAGAAGGAGGCAGGTAAGATGCAATCTACTACTGGTTAAGAGCCTACAATGACACTGGACTTCTAGAGTGTCATGTTCATTACATACCTGTTGCTGTATGCTGAAGTCGTATGTAGGTAACGTGTCAGAAATTGATCCTTGCAGTAAATTTTTTGGAGAGAGTCTCAATTGTGAAAAGTCTTGTGAATGCTTTCAGCTGAGGTTGATTAGGAAACACTGATTTCCAAAGCTATCCCACAGCTTTTTGCTGGAAAGAAGAGGTAAGCATATGTAAAGAGAGTTCATTTTTGACAGTGGTAATACTAACATTAACTCTTCCAGTAAATCTGGTAAATTTTATATATATACACACAGTAGAACAGAAGGGATAGAGGAATAGTTGTAAGTGTCTTAAATTTATTTTCAAAAAAAAAAAAGCCAGGGGTGTTGATTTTTTTTTTTTTTTCCCCTGTATTTAGTTAATAATAAAGCGTAGAGCTAATGTTTCAGTAATTCCATGAGATTAATTCTTCAACTTGCTAGGTTTAGTGGTGAGAGGTGTTACTAGAGGAGGTATTTAATGTTTAAATTGAACTCAGACTGCAGAAGCATTCCATGTGCTCGCAGCCTTGGCTTCCCCAGAGCCTGCTTTTTAAAAAATTCTGTTTTATAAAATCTCAAATCACTTTTTGTCTCTGATTATCTACTAAAGCAGTCTCAGTAATTTTCGTCTTCTCTCAATTATAGCTCCAAACAGGTCTGGAAACCAACAGAATTTTAATTAAAGCAGCCTCACCATTACTGTCTCCAAAAGCAAGAAGACCCAGAAAGAAAACCAAGCAGCCAGATAAGGTAAGATGGAGGGGGATAAAGATACTGAAGAGTAACATAAAGGCTCTGTGTATGGATTCAGGAAGAAGGCTGCCTCTCATTACACAGCAGCTGTAAATGGGTTTGCTTTAGTGTCATCTTTGATAAACATTTCTCTCTTCTTTCCTTCCAGAAATGCCCTCTTACCAGCCATCTCCCTACGCAGCCCCATTACAGACTGTCTCTGGGTGATGTCCCCTTTGTAGCTGGGAAGGTGAGCTGCTCCATGCCGAAGCTAATGCTCAGTAGATGCAGCTCCTCACATGGCTGTGCCTCGGTGCACTCCTGACCCGCCGTGGTCAGGGGCTTTTGGGTTCTTTGCCTCTTTCCTTCGAGGTCCTCTCCAAAAGCCTTGCTCTCCCGCAGTAATGTGCTGAACTGACGCTTCCAAAATGGGCTGTCTCCATGCTGCTGGGCAAGCTGTTCTTGTTAGTGCATATTCATTCAAACAAATACATTCCTGGCAGCAAATAAGATTATATCAACATTCTTTTTCTAAATGTTCTCCATTGTTGGCAATGCAGTTTTAAGGAATCTATTTACATGTGCTTTATTCTTTCCTTCCAGTCTACTAGCCCCAGCCATTCGGTCGGTGCCAATGTGCAGCACGTGCTGCACCTGATGAAGCAGCACACCAAGGCACTGTGCAACAGCCGTGTGGTCAATGATGCTCCCCTGGCAAAACCCATCAGTAGTGCTCATCTTGCCAGCAAAAGCCAAAGGTCGTCAGTGCCAAAGGAGTCATCCTCATCCCAGGAGGAGCTCTCAGAAGTGCTGCTGACTTTACAAGATGAATTTGGGCAGATGAGTTTGTGAGTCTGGTATATTCTCATTGTAGATACTGTGTAGTGTGCTATACCTTTGCCTTTTATATTAAAACTGGGTGGTTTTTCCTGAAAAGGATGAAAGTCAGGGATGATCTGTGGCACGTTATCTATTCTTTCCAGTTGTTACAATGGTTCTGTTTTCTCCTAGCAATTAAAGCTAAGTTCTAATAAATTGTATAGACCTTATAGCTGGGTTTGCGTGCAGCAGCATCAAGTTTGGTGGGAGAAAGTGTAGGAGCAACCTGTGATGGCTGAGTGGAGAAATACTCATTAAATATCATTTTATTAGTCATTTTGGTCCTCCACGTTAATGAAACACGACTTGTTATCCTATTTCATAACCCCAGAACATACCAGTCTACAAGTAGTGACTGAATGAGTGTTGGAGACCACCTCTTTAAGAGGTTGCTTTGTAATTCTAAATGAGTGTATTGAAGTTTGAAACCACTCGTATTATTGACAACTTCATGTTGCAGCAGCATCGCCAGGACGTGCTACTGTAATAATGCCAACCAGGCAGCCTGTTCTTCCTGGTTTCTTAATCCTGAGTGAGTGTTTCTGGCTACTGCTGCCGTGCTGTTGTGGAGGGGGTGTTGCGCGGGGGCACATGAGCCTCAGCAGCAGAGGGGTCTTGTGCGAACCCTTTGTCTCTGATTCACTTCTAGTGATCACCAGCAGCTGGCAAAGCTTGCACAGGAAGCGCCGACGGTCGGAGTGAGGGAAGAACTTGAGCGCGAGCTGGAGGCACTGGTGGGAAGAATGGAGGCCAAGGCGGAGCAGATCAGCATGGTCCGGAGGCATCGGGCACGGGTGAGTCACTTGCATGGGTCCTGTTGTCTCAAGAATTCTTAGCCTGTTCTAGCAACAACTGAACAAAGCAGAAATACTTTTGAGGGCAGTATTTTCCAGGTTGAATTTGGAACTCCTGATCGTGTCCCTCCCCATCTTTCTATCCCAGTATTTCTGCCGCAAACTCTTCCTGTCTTCCTAGGATTCCTTCATGCCCCTGTTCCTCATATCCTAGGCTATTACTGCTCAGATAGGTGATCCACTGGAGATGCACGTGCTCAGATCGGTCGTGCTCTCCTGCTGTGCATGGGGCAGCTCTGCTGAACAAAAGCAGTTGCTTTGCCTGGAGTTCCTACCAACACCCAGCTGTGTTAGATGCTGGGGAGAAGCCCTCATGAAATTCTGCTCTTTGCATCGAAGAAAATGCTGAGCTTTTAGCAAATGAACTCATTAAAGAGATGTCTGAATTCCCAGGGCCTTCCCACTGTTCAGCTGAGTCTTTTAGCAGCTTCTCCTTTGTTTGGCATAAGTGACCTACTTCGTTGTGCTTAAATTTGTTTTATATAAAAAGTGCTTCAGTTTAAAACAACATTATAAATTCTTTGAGTAGTGTAGCTGTTCATTTAAAGCTGTGAAACTTTTTGATTCCCTGTTTTGTCTAATGTTCATTCATTTTAATGAATTTTTTCCAGAGAGCTCAGTCCTCTGTTTTATCTGGTTCAGTTTACATGAACCAAGAAGTTCCACCCTGATCATGTGTAATGTAGTACACAAAATATGTGCCGAAAAAACTGTTGATCACATTTTATCTGCATCCATTTACACGTCTTAAAAGCAATTAAAAATATTAGTTACCTTTGATCTCTTCTGTGATTCCAGTGATATGACTGCAGCAAAACAGATATGTAGGAATGATAGGAATTACTCTGTGGGAATATACTCTGTAATTCTGTATGGGAATATACTATACAATTCTGCCTAGATAATGACAAAAGTTTTTAGGGCTCAGCTGCCAGGAAAACTGCTCCCTAAAGTGGGAAGAGAGACCACAGAATCACAGAACAGTTGAGGTTGGAAGGGACCTGTAGAGATCTAGTCCAACCCCCCTGCTCCAGCAGGGACACCTAGGGCACAGGGTGGCATCCAGGTGGGTTTGGAAGATCAGCAGAGAATGAGCCTCCACAGCCTCTCTGGGCAGCCTGTGCCAGGGCTCTGTCACCCTCACAGCAAAGAAGTTCTTCCTCACACGGAGGT
>JAUBNY010000452.1:323329-334422 GCA_032275445.1 Crypturellus soui | reverse complement strand
TGTGATTCCCAAATGAAGGACATTGTCTGCTTTTGCAGTGCCAGCTGGTGACACTTCTGGATGACAACAGTTTGCACCTCTGGAGCCTGAAGCAGCACAGCGGCGCGTCAGAGCTGCAGGAGGAGCGACGCTTCACCTTGAAAGGGCCGCCTGGGTAACCTGCAAGGGTGGTTTTGAGCTGGTTAGGGGACAAGCAAGTAGGAAAACTCTGCTGTCCTAGCTGGAACTTGTCCTCATCTGAGAGGCTTTCTTCGTCTTGTGAATTCATGGAAAAAATCCATGGTTTCCATAGAAAGAGGTTGTTAGGGCCCAGGTCTCCACCTTGCAGTACTGTTGCACAAATGTAAAAAGTGATGGCTTTTTTTCCCTAATATTAATGTGCATGTGCTCCTATACACATAGGAGCAATAAATCTTAAGGTTAAGCAAATCTAATCATCCCTTAAGTAAGAGTTTAAAGTATTGCTACGATTTCAGTTTCACGTGATCTTGCTGTTTTTGGGTGAGCTATTTTTAGCTGCTTTGGGAGCTGCCTGGGAAGAGAGGCTGCTGTAAAAAGGCATCTGGATCTTGGTGCAAGCCCTTGCCCAAAGTCTCTTGATGTAATTTATCTTAAAGGTAGTGTTCTCCTCTAGTGTTCTCCTCCTTTAAAATGTCACACCTGGCTCCAAATCTCTGCCCATAGGACAAATTATTTTGACTCTCAAGTTTAATAAGCTTGGCTACCCTGTGCCCTGCTAACCAGGTTCCCTTTGCATGCCAGGTCTCCCCCGAGCACGACGCAGATCACGGCCGTCCTCCCGCACTCCTCGCGGGACCTTCTCTACCTCGGCACGGAGAGCGGCAGCGTCTTCGTGGCAGAGCTCCCCTCCTTCCGCGTGCTGGAGGACAGGACCGTCCTCTCCGAGGCCGTGCTGCAGCGGTGAGTGGGCACACGGCCGCTGCTCTGTGCAGCAAATGTCCCTTTGGTCAAATGCCACCCTTGCTTAGGTGCTGGGGCTCGTTGTTATCTATTCGGCAGCATCCAAATCTGCGTGACTTCTATGAAAGCCACTTTTGGCCTGGCAGGTGTGAAGCGATGGTTTTGGACCCCGTGAACCCAGTGCTGTCACTGCCAGGAAATGGGCAGAACTGCACGGGGGAGGTTTGGAGTGAAGCTGCAAGCCTTGTGCCTGGGCCCTTGTGTCCACACCTGCAAGAAAAGTTACTTAGCTGTAATTACACCTTTACTTTTTCCACAAGAGGTGGAACTTCTGATGCTGCTTCATCCAAAAGAGGATTTCTTTCACTCTGGAGATTTGAGTGTTGCTGAAAACTTTGTCCTATGTTGTGTCCTCAGCACTTCTTCCCGCTGCATACACAAATTGTTAGAGAAACCAAATGCCTCTGTTCAGCACATTTGTACACAATTACTCATACTGCAAGGGTCGTGAGAGAATAGCGCAGGCAGTTTGGACTGTTTTCACATTTCTGGGGGTCCAGTCCTGGAATTTACAACAAACCATGCGTTTTCCCTTAAAAAAATGGGACTAGATGCTGGTTCATTTGGCAGGCCTCCAGGAGCCTGGTGTGATGTCTTATATAAGATTTTCGGCTGCTTGACAGATTCTTGGAAAGACCATTCTTATTCTCATCTGCTTTATTTATTTTTTGTTGTTGTTGCTTTGGTCCTCCTACCTTAACTGTTATTATGGTCATGTTGGATCACACATGGAGTAAACTTTTCTAGGTGTTCTGTTCTGCTTCTGTAGGGTGCCAGATGATTACTGTAACAGGCGATCGTGTGAACTGGTGGAAGCGCTCCGGGAGCATCCCAAGAACCCCAACCTCATCCTGATAGGATACAGCAGGGGATTGATTGTCCTCTGGGACCTTCAAAATAGCCAAGTCACACACCATTTCCTGGGCAGCCAGGTATTAATCCAGCCCCAAATCAATTTAGTGTTGTGGTTGGGCGGGGAGTGGGTCTCCTCTCAGGACCCTTTGAAGACAAGTGGGTGCCAGGAAAGCCTGCAAAGCTCTCCCTAAGAATGAGCTAATTTTGGAGGGGTTACCAGTCTTCCAGAGAGCAGTCACTTTGTCTCTTCCTCTACAGCAACTGGAGAACCTCTACTGGCAGAGGGATGGCAGTAAATTCATTAGTTGCCACTATGATGGAAGTTACACCCAGTGGCCCGTGTCCAACGACAACAGGCAGCCGGAGCCTCTGGAAAACCTTGTGCCTTATGGTGAGTATGTGCTTATAGAGCTCATCCTTTCTCTGGGGTTGAACTGCTGTGTGTTCTTCTGAAACTCCAACTCCTCCTGAGCTGGTGGGGAATATTTAAGCCAGGTTCCCCTTAATGTTTAATCCTGATGACAAAATACAGTGTTGCAATTAAGGGATTTATTTTGGGGTTTAAAATCTTTTTGGTTTTAAACTCCTGTGCATCACTGAGGTCTTCAGCATGGGGCAAAAGATGTGTTGAGAAAACTTATAGGCCTTCTGAAGAAGGGTGTTTGTGATTCAGCTCTCTGGTGCAGTTCAAGTATCCTGTTCAGCGGGAGTTGCTTGGATCTTCTGTAATTAATAGTGAGCTAAGAGCACTTTTTGTCAAACAGCAGTGATGAAATGATGCCTCTTGAAACCCATCAAGAGGGAATGACCTCATCTTTCAAGCATATAGAAGCTTCTAAAGCTCTATCACCTTTACGTTAATTTGGGGAATGGCTGCGTTTTCAACAATCTTTTCTGCTTAATCAGCTTCTAGAGCAGCACTCCCCATCCCTGTTAGGCATCGGCAACACGGTTCAGAACTTCCCCTTGGGTCTGTGCCTTGTTTTGTTGAGGAATGCTGTGGGAATGAGTGTGTCCCGGAAGAATGGCTGCATCTGATGTGGCTTGGCCTGCGGAGGTGGTGGTGGTGCCTCTAAATTCAGGTGGCTCCCTTTGAGGGAGGCCAAGGTGACCTCAGGTTGCCTGTTCCTAACTGGGTGAGGCAGATTAAGGAGCTTCCCGTGTAAAGATACACTTCTCAAATGATGATAAATAACTCTGTTCTCTTAGGTCCTTTTCCTTGCAAGGCCATCTCCAAGATCTACTGGCAGACAACAAAAAATGGGTAAGTTCTTGGTCTCCCTTCACTCCTCTTGGTATTTTAAGCAGGAAGCACTTAAAGGGTGCGGCGTGCAATGCCATAACACCCTATAGAGCAACATGGTAAGAATTTTCTTATCAAAGTTAGGCTTGTCTCAAGTCTTTGAAGTTGTCCTTACTCTTCATTGCAGCATGTGCCACTTATCCATGTCTTCTCTTCAGGCTTCCTTACATTATATTCCAAGGAGGGATGCCCCGGGCTAGCTATGGTGACCGGCACAGCATCTCTGTCATTCATGGCAGCCAGCAAACAGCCTTTGACTTCACGTCCCGGGTGATAGACTTCTTCATCATCTTCAGTTCAGAGCCCACAGCAGGTACGTAGTGAAAGGAAACGCTGAAGAATTAGGATAGTTGGGTAAGGATGGGGATGTTTTCCTGGTATAAATAGCAAGCGAAATGGTGAGTCTATGCTCAGTTGTTTGGGTCTTCCGAGAATCATTTAAATTAAAAGTGAAGTGTAAAATACCAGCATAAAGAATGTGCCAAATACACATGCCATACACTTTTTTTTTTTTTTTTTTGATTAAAGAATGTAAGCAGCTCCCTTAAGAGACCTCTTAGTCTCTTGTCTGTGGAGGCTGGACATAACCCGGTTATGAAGTCAAGGTCTGGATATTTCTATTTGGAAATAGTACTTCAAAGGAGGCAATAATTAAAAATAAAAGTGACTCCCACTAAGACAGTGTTTCTCTTAATTACTACCTGGAATTAGGACTAAGGCTCTGGGTAATAAATCAATAAAGGGAGTCCTAGAACCAAGGGTCAATATATAGAGTACGTAACTTGCTGCTGGCAGACGTGAAGGTAAACAGTTCTAATACTGAATAGTTCTCATTCCACAGCATAGCTAGCACTTGTTAGAGTCTTGCTTCCCTTAAGTGCTTTGTTACTCTAGTTTCTACAGTATCTATAATATATATTTTTTCTTTTCATGGAATTGCCACTGATTTCACCCAATGAACTTCCTTTCCTGGTGGCATGGCTCTCGTTTCTGGTTAACTTGATGTAACTGGGTAGAAAATTACTATTTCATGCTTTGCAAATAGTATTGGAAGTTCAGTCAGAACAAGTTGCTAATGTTTAGATGCTTTTAAGGGCTTGCTGGCAAATTTAGAGATTGACTTTAAGTTTAATTCCTGAATGTGATTGGAAGCCCTTTTAGGATGGAATTACTGAACTTATCAGACTTTATTTTCATAGATTGCCCAAGGATTGAATTATCCAGTTCACCTGTCATCTAGTGAGTACAGAGAGGAGGTGTTGCAGGAAGCTGAAGCCCTTGTCCTTAGACAAGGAAGTTATTTAAAATAAAATGAGGTTTCTGTGGTTGACGGGCTTCCTCATGGCTGATTGCCTGAGCTCAGTGGCTCTGCGTGGCTTGTCTTGTTCGCCCGTAAGCAGTTTTCGCTGCAATGGCAATAATAAGGTATTAATTGTATACCAGAGCCACAGAATTTAATGAGCACAGAGCTCATGCATTGCTGCATGGTGATAGGTAGTGACTTTCCACAACACTGAACATGCTGAAATTTTAAAAAGAAAAGATCAATGTGTGTACTAGCTCTTCCTAACTTTTTGGGGTTTCGTTCTTCACTAGCAGGTAGATAAGTTTATAAAAGTCACTAAAATTTTTTAGTATGTTTTCTACTTCAGTATTTTAAAGCAGATTCTTTCCATAAGCAATGGGCTCAAATATGTGCCTTTATAGGGGAAAAATGGCTATTTTCAATACAGAGTATACATGGTTAATATTGGTCGTATTAGTGTGCAGGGTTGATGATGCCTAATGCAATACACATATGATATTGCCTGTCCAATTCAGAAGGTCTGTAGACAGCTGCAAATGACAGCACACAAGACAGTGAACTATAACTGGATTTAAAACATCTTATAGCACCTCCACAGTCTTCATGAAGAAACTGAACTGATTATTACTGTGTTATGGCTGTGGCCAACGAAAGGTGAAACCCAGGCTAATTAGAGTAGTGCCAAGTAGTTCCTTGAAGTTGTGTCTACTGGAGTGGTGTATCTCATAGACTTGCCTTCTTGCAAGCGTATTCCAGATAATCAAAAAACTGAAGGGAAGTGAAAGTCAAGGATAGAGAATCTCAGGGAGGAGCTGCCAGTTTGCTCATTTATTCACACCTACCCCCAGTGACACAACTTCACTCTGCATTCACTTACTCATGTGGCTTCGTTAAGTCACAAGCCCCGTTCAGAGCCCTGGTTTTCCCCACCGCTTGCTAATGTGGTTGAGTTCTGCATGTTATGCAGAGTAAGTGTTTTTTTATGTGGGTTAGGATTCCTACTTATAAGTAGAATTACCTTTTGATTCAGTGCGTGTCATGTATAATGATACAGTAGCAGATTTCTTTGGCCTGTCATCATGTTTATTAAATGTATGCACTCATTAAAGAATGTCCAGGGGATGTGGCTCAGTGTGTTAGAAGCAGGGAAAAGTCCAGGGTGACAGAGTTGAATTGCAAACACTTGGCAGCTCAAGCACAGGAGCCTTCTGCAACACCCGTGGTATTACTGTGTTTAAGCAGCTTTGGACTGTGGTCCATACAGCACTAAATGGGTTATTGCTGGGGTGTATAGATGTCCATCCACACCCTGCTGTTAATTAGCTTTGGGGAGGACATTTGAGTTTCACTGGGGAGTAGAAACTTGTTTTGCTTAGCTGTGGTTGCAGTTCACCTCGAAGAAAAGCCAAGTCCCTCTGACAGTCCCAGCAGGGACACAAAGGATCAAGAACTTGCAGTAAATCTATTAATATCTTGAATTCTATTAATATCAGTGCCTCAATAGGCCCAGTTAACACAGAAGCATTTAGAAGTATTGCCAACAAAAACATGCTTGTATTGAGCTCCATGACTTTTGTTTCCATATAAGCTTTACAGGAAGCTGGTTTCTGTTAACCTTGGATGGTCTTTTCTGTTGGCCTCACTGAATGTCGTTTCTGCAGAGTTTGATGACCCCTCTGCCATGGTGGTGCTGGCAGAAGAGGAGCTGGTGGTGATAGACCTCAAGTCTGCAGGCTGGCCGGCAGTCCATGCTCCGTACCTGGCGTCTCTCCACTGCTCCGCCATCACCTGCTCCCACCACGTCTCCAACATCCCGCTGAAGCTGTGGGAGAGGATTATCAGCGCCGGGAGCAAGCAGAACGTTCACTACTCCAATATGGTAGGGCAGCCTCAGGCGTAGACGTGATCACCCGTGTTTAGGAAGAGCGTGGCAGGCGTGTGGGTGGCCTCTTCCTGACAGTGAGTGTAGGGCTGGGTCCTTGCTGTCCTGCCACCGAGCAGCCTTGAGAAGGGCTTTTTCCCAGACCACCACCAATGCAGTTGCTTGCTCTGTGGGGATTAAACTGTGATATTTTTTCCAGGCTTTGACAAGCCAGAAGGAAAGTGTGAGTGTTCCCAGCTGTCCAGGGTAACAAACTCCTCATTTAGAAGCTGGAAGCTGTCGGCAGAGCTTCTTGAGGAAATGTGTAGAATATCTTCTACTAAAAAGCACAGCTGGTGTCAGGACAGGAACATCTAATCCAAACAAAAGCTAACAGCACGGGCTGGTTGGCTGCCATCTGCACTAAAGTTCGTGCTCGTCTGCTGACTGTGTATCCTCTTCATGCTGTTACCACCCTGAAAGCCTCTGTCTTCCCTTCGTGTATTTGCAGCCGTGGCCGATTGATGGTGGCACCAACTTAGCTCCAGATCCTCCTCAGCGGGACTTGCTGCTCACAGGGTACGTACTTACTTGCCTGATAAAATTGAAGGAACCCTTCCGACCTATTTGTCCTTCCTTTTGAACTAAAAGAGACTTTTCCTTGAGATTATGGTCTGCTCATCTCGTAGAAAGAAGAATCTGTACAATATAACTCCTCAGAGCTGGGCTGTGAGCTTCCTAAAGCTTTTGAGAGGACAGAGATCCCTTTATCCATAAATAACATGTAAAGCTACCTCATTTTTTGATTCTGAACTGTTGTCCTTTCCTTTCATACAATTCATTGTACATGTGCAGGCAGTAATACAGAGTGACTCAAAGGAAGCAATATAAATGCAGAGTTTAATCTTGCAAATTTTAAGCTTTTTTCCACACTATTTACAGTGTTGTGGATCTCAAAGAGGTTACTTTGGACTCCTATCTCTTTTGATCAGCATGACCAGATTTAGCTAAATGCTGGAATAAAGGAGCTAGCAAGAAATTGCCTCACCACATAAGAATGTATCGTTTTCTTTTCAAAGCAATTTCAAGCATTTCTGTGGGCTGTTTTTCAGATACTTTATTCGTGATGCAGCAAGTTCTTAGAAACCAATTCTCACCTGGAGAACTGAGATTAAAGCCTGATTTTTTTTTTCTTTTTTTTTTTTTCTTTCCTTTAGCTCATAGGTTTTCTACTAGAAGTATTAATTTTTCCTTCTGTGTGCTTGAGCTTTTTTTTTTTTTTTTTTCCTTTTTGGAGCAACCTTAAATTTTATATTGGTGTCAGATCAAGAACAAACTGGATATATGTATATGTTTTTTTTTAAAGTCATCTTGAAACTCTTAAGTTGCCACAATTTAGGGCTTTGTAATTGTGTGGTTTAACCTTGGACTTGTTTTTGTTTTTTTTTCTCCCCTGTTCTATCATCCTTGTGACTTGTGGCTCTGCATGACCTGTGCTTTCCGTGACCTCCCCTCCTGCAGGCACGAAGATGGCACCGTGCGGTTTTGGGATGCGTCTGGTGTCTGCTTGCACCTCCTTTACAAGCTGAGCACGGTGAGAGTATTTCTCACAGATGCTGATCCCAATGACAATATGAACACCCTGGGTGAGGATGAATGGCCTCCGCTTCGCAAGGTGAGATAATTACTGGTTGTGGAAGCTCTCTGGAGCGGAGGAGGTTTTATTCTTGTGCTGTTAATACGCCTGTGTAGATTAGCTCTTGTGTGCACATACACACACCCCGTCTCCCTCCCTCTGTCTTCTAGGTCGGGACCTTTGACCCTTACAGTGATGATCCTAGACTGGGGATCCAGAAGATCTACCTATGTAAATACAGTGGATACTTGGCTGTAGCTGGAACAGCAGGGCAGGTATGGATATATAAATAGTCACCATCAACCTTGCTTTTGGTTCACCCTGTTACACTGAAAATTGGAGGTGTGTCGAAGCAGCCAACACTAATTTCTGTAGTGTTTGATCAATCCAGTCACTGGAAACGTTATCTGATGACCGCCTGCTTTCTGTAATCCATGTTTTAGATTTTTTTCTATAATTATTTACCAGCCCTGAGATGCTTTTTCCACCTGTGGAGAACTTAACTTCTGGCCTATCTTGGCGTGTTCGTATTGTCGCACTAGCTGACTTGACAGCTTACAGGGCTGCCTGGCTAATAGGAGCTCTAACAGTTCTTTCCCTTCCTTTCAGGTACTAGTGATGGAACTGAATGATGAAGATGCGGAGCATATTGTGGACCATGCTGAAGCAGATCTCCTGCAGGACCAAGAGGGCTATCGATGGAAAGGTCACGAGAGACTAAAGACTCGAGATGGTCCTGTCCGATTTGAAGCTGGTTTTCAGCCATTTGTTCTGGTCCAGTGTCAACCACCTGCTGTTGTCACCTCATTGGCCCTTCACTCTGAATGGAAGCTTGTGGCCTTTGGTACCAGTCATGGTTTTGGTCTTTTTGACCACCAGCAGAAACGCCTAGTCTTTGTGAAGTAAGTATCTATCTTCAGTGAGCTTCAGGGTGGTAATTCCCAGTTTGGCTTGGAAGTCCTAACCAACCAAGTCATAGAATATATGAGAATAGTTTTTTCTAGAGAGCAGCACTAGAGCAAGAAGTCCTACCTCACTGGACTTCTTGAAGAATATAAGCATGTTCTTGTCTCTACAGTCATACTTGTCATGTTGAACTGTTAGTAGTGTTTGCCATCCTGTTCCTACCTTTTTTTTTTAATATTATTTTCAGATGTACACTGCATCCTAGTGACCAACTGGCCTTAGAAGGCCCACTGTCTCGGGTGAAGTCCCTGAAGAAGTCCCTCCGGCAGTCGTTCCGGAGGATCAGGAGAAGCCGAGTGTCTAGCCGGAAGCGGCGAGGTGCTGGTGGAAACACCTCTGAGGTGAGGGCTTTTTGGGACCCTTTCTACATACAAACTCGTAGCATGTAGAGTCCTGATCACCCTGCCCAGAGAAGGAGGTGGTCTGCATCGTTGCGCTGGGGACAAGGGAGAGATGTCATGCCTGGCTTCCAAAATGTCTCCTTTCCCTTGAAGGTTCAGGAGGCAAATGCCAAATTTGATCAGGATGCACTGCAGGAAATGGAACTGGCTCCAGTCCAGCGGAAGATTGAAGCCCGCTCGGCGGAAGACTCTTTCACTGGCTTTGTGCGCACCTTATATTTTGCTGACACCTTCTTGAGAGATAGTGAGTAGCAAAAGCAGCTCCTTTCTTCGGAGTGTTTCTTTTTTTTTGTCTCCCCTGCCAAGGAACACATTAGGGTCTTGCTGCCAGGAAAATTCAGCACCTTCTGTGTTGTACTTTGTGCTAGGCTGAAAAAATAACCTAGAGCGAGAGCATATGTTGTAATGCAGACCTGTTGTTTTGCTGTTGTAGCTGCTGACTAATTCAAGGCAAGTAGTATTGCATCCTCCTAGGCAGTCAGAAAGCATAGCATGGATTTTCAAATATGTTGAAATGTTTTTGGACTTTAGAGCATAAGGTTTTCCCTGTATCATTACTCTAAAGTTCACTCCTTGCTCTAGCATGGCCTTTTAATTCTGCTGGAGATGATGCCTGCATGAGCATCAGAGCCCAAACTTTCGGCTTCCTCTGCTCATGTATGATTTAAATAGATGAAAACTGGATGTAGTGATGGTTGTGACTGAGGGAAATAGTCTTCTGCTCCCTTTGCTCAACCATGTCTTTTATCAGAACTGCTGATGGGGAAGTTCTCAAAAGAGAAGTGCAAAGAAATTGTACTTTCCCTGGAGAGTCAGTTGTCATATTGAGGTGTTCAGGAGCTAAATAGAGGAAGGTGTCCAAGGTTGCCAGAGATGAGGGTTTGCTCACGAGCCCTCTCGTTGCTCCAGGCTCCCGCCACTGCCCGTCCTTATGGGCAGGCACCAACGGAGGGACCGTCTACGCGTTCTGCCTACGTGTTCCTCCCGCAGAGAGGAGGATGGACGAGCCTGTCAGGGCAGAGCAGGGTAAGTACAGCTCGGGGAAACAAGTGCTCTAGTGGAATTAGGTGTCACTAGTGCTGGTGAGAGAGTGATGATAAATACAGCACTGTCTGAGCTGAGCAGTGCTTGCTCTCGGGTTAGACTTGAGTGTACCTAAGCTCCAGAGCTTCCTGAGCTTCCTTAGCCTCAGTCCCTTCTGACTTCAGAAGTCTGAATTTGTATTAGCTGCCCTTAAAGTTTTACCATCAAGTCACAGTGTGCACCTACCTTATTGTGACACATGGCCCTGTTCTCTGCGTAATAATAATTACTGTTTAAGAATTTTAGTCCAAATATCCTTTAACTCTTAAATCTTTTTAAGTAATGCTTCCATAGGAGAGGTCTATAGCTCTTCAGCTTTGACAGGATGTAAACTGAGTTTCTAGCCCAGTATCTCCGATGAGAATCTTGTTCATTTTTTTTTTTTTTTTTTTTTTTTTCTCCTCACCTTGTCTAGCCAAAGAGATCCAGCTGATGCACAGGGCTCCTGTTGTGGGTATCCTCGTCTTGGATGGGCGCAGCACTCCACTCCCAGAACCTCTGGAAGTAGCACATGACCTTTCCAAGAGCCCTGATATGCAAGGCAGCCATCAACTGCTGGTGGTATCTGAAGAGCAGCTTAAGGTATCGCGCAGGAGATGCTTGTGGACTGCATGTAAAATGTGCTAAAGCCCTGAGCAGTGCTCTTCGGAGTAGTTTTTCTTCTCAATTTGAATAAAGCTTCAGGAATAGTGTTTCAGTGT
>JAUBNY010000452.1:275184-290603 GCA_032275445.1 Crypturellus soui | reverse complement strand
CAATGTGCCTGCTTTGTGGGCTGGGGACGGTAGAGGTGGGCTGGGTGTCCCTGAAAGCCAAGGGATCTGGTACAGATGCTCAGGTGAGGGTAGATGGTGGAGTGGCCGTGCAGTGTCTTACGCTACGAGTCAGATATACTCTGGTGACATTCCTGACTGCCAGAACATGGGATTTTTTTTTTCTCTTCCAGGTCAGTATCAAGCACAAGCCAACCAGATAACTGAGACGTTGCCTCCAGAGGTCAAAGTCAAGGATGATCTTTCCCTCCCGCCTGCCATCAACAGCTACCCCTTCTCCACCTTCATCAGGTCCCACTTCCAGGTGGGAACCTTGTCGACATCTTCTCGTTGCCTGGTATGGGGAGGACATGCTAGGTCTGGTAACACCAAGTACAAATGTTTCTTTTTGTTTAGAATACAGATTTTCCTGCCCCTGGTCAGCCCCTTCATCACCCCTTAACCCATCTGGAAGTTGAACACTGGGAGAGCGCACTTGAGATCAACAAACTGGTGAGAGATTTCTTCCTTTACTAGAACCTTGTTGAAGAGTAGGTGAACATAAGGGAATGTTCTGATGCCTCCGTACTAGATGCTGAAGCGCATGTTGGTTACTACTGTTCTTAAAACATATGATTATGCGGTGTGCTAGGACAGAAGAGCTCCTTCTAGGTGTTGGAACTGTCTGACATAAATCACATGCAGCCCTGAAAAGTTTCTGTGGTTGTTGGTGAGGGACAGACCAGCCCTAGAGGGTAAATGTTATCTTTATGGAGCATTTATGTAAGACCTAGAAGGTAAAGGAAGTCTCAGTAGGGGTTTTGCTGCTGATTCAAGTGAGAGTTGGAATCCAAGTGAATTGCCTTGTGGCAGAGACTTGGCAGGGCATATAGGAATTAAATTGCTAAAATTATTTTTCACAATGTTGCAGTAGCGATATATGAAATAATAGAAAGGAGATGTCTTCCCCTCTCGAGCACTTATTCCTATACCTCAGCCAGAAAAACAGGTTGATTGAACCCAAGTCTCTTCTGTGATCTGGTTTATAGATAAAACACAGTTGTACCAGAGTGCACAATAGTGTTCCAGCCTTCATACCACAGTTCACTGTACAAGTGGCCACAGGGACTTTGTCATCAAGAAAATGCTCCCTGGAACCACACCTAGTTCTGTAGTGTTGGTGTAACGAGAGACACCATAATATCCTGGGTCAGCAGGTCCTGTGCTGCTGCATCATGAAGGCAGCAATAGCAATCGTCCTATGAAAACATAAATGTAGTTTCCTATATAAGGAGCTCATTTCCTATATCAGGTCCAGTGCTCTTCCCTCTGGATGTGGAACGTACTTCTCTTTTCAAAAATGATGATTTTTTTTTCTCTGAAAATAGAAAGAATCTTCAGAGAATTTGTGGGTAAATCTGTTAAATTTGTTTGGAAGCTACATGTGATTAAAATAAGTCCTTTAGGAAATGCAATATCTAAAACCAGGCTTTTGTTTTCTCCCTGTGATCTTAATTATAGGAGAACACAAACCCGCTGAAGCCTTGTGAATAGGATTGTGTTTAAGCAGATTACTGTTATTTTTCCTAGAGATTAAATACCCTTGTCTCCATTGCTAATCAAAATATACCACCGTTTTTCAGCAAAAGGCTCTAGTGCACAGGGACTTAAGACAAAAAAAATCCATAGAGAACTAAACTTCCATTTCTGATTTTTCTCTGTAGTCTCTGGCACATTTTAAGAAGGTTGTTCTCCCGGGTAAAATAGACCATCATTCATAAATGTCCTTTCCAAAGCTGTCCATGGCTCATTTGAGAAAATTTTTAATCTAATGACATATTGAATTGTAGAGGCTGAAAAGAAATTATTCTGTACCTAAAGGTGAAAAATAGAAATGACAGTAAACCTGTGATGCTGATGTGCATAGAAAGGAGCTGAATCGTTACTGTCATTACTTAAGTGAGTTGTTTGAGCCATGTGCTACTTGGTATAGCATAAATACACCAGAGTCTTTTTTTTTTCTTTTTTTTTTTTTTTTTTTTAACATTCAGCTGTTAGACTGCATTTCTTGTGCTTGGTTCTCTGAATGTTTTAGAGAGATCAGCTCTGAATCAATTTGGTTTTTCATAGATTTCTTTGGAGCTAAGCAGCCTGTGGGCTCAGTCTCTGGAAGAAATAGCTCATGGTAAATTGTCATCTGTCTGAGCTCTGAGCCCAAAGAAGGGGAATTGCTTTGCACATGAGCAAATTGTGAGCCAGAGGCAGAATAAGGACTAGTCTGAAGAAGTCCCGTAAGAGTCCCATCCCTATGAGCACTGTCCGCTGAATTCCCCAGATATTGGGTGGTGCATGGAAACAGCACACTCGGATCTGAGTGCTGGCTGCCCTTCCCAGGGTCACAAACACCCTGATGTCTACAACTCAGATCTCAGAGGTTACTTTGCAGCTAAAGCTCTCCCTTTTTCCCTGGAAATGCTCTAGATTTTGCGGTTCATTGGTGACAAGAACCTCCCCGGCTGGCAGGAGGTGCTTCTGGGCAACTACATTGCTGGCCGAGGTTTGAATAACCTGTCCCTGCGTGATGAAATCCTCAGCCAGGTGGTCAGCCAGGCATGGAAAAACCCAGACATGGAGCAGGGCCAGCGAGCCTGGGTCCTCATGACAACCTTACTGAGCTCCTTTGCTCCCTCACCAGCGCTGGAGAAGCCATTACTGAAGTAAGGAGGAGGGAAGAGCTGGTTTTGCTTTCGTTAGGGTTGAGAGAGATGAGCAATGCGCTCAAGGCAGCTGCCTCCTGCAGATTTGTCTCCGACCATGGCATGGAAGGTTACAATGCTGTTTGCCAACGCAAGATCTTGACAACAAAACCACACACAGAGATTGACCCAGCAGCCTCCCGAGCCTACCCTCCTACTCAGCTGGAGTGGACTGCAAACCAGAGAAGAGGGAAGATGGTGCTGGATGTCCATACCTTTAATGGTAACTCGTGCTTCTACCCTTTCACCATCCCCTAGTCCCTAATGACTCCTCCAGCTCAGAAATCAGCATTTAGAAAATATTCCACCAGCTCGGTGAAGATCTGAATGCAGATCTGGTGAAGAATATCTGAATCCACTCCCCAACTCTCTGAAACCTGAGCCTGATCAGCTCAGACTTGGTATTTGGGCATCCTGAGTGATGGGATTCTTCTGGATTGAGGCCCATCTCAGCAGACGTCACTGTCTGGTGGTGCATCTCTCTGGACCTTATTTTCCTGGTAGCCTTTATGGCATAGGCCCTATCGCAGCATCCGCTGGTTTTGTTAGTGACTTTCTGAGCCTTTCTCCTCACCCAGATGTTGGGTCATGCTGCTCCCTGCTCAGGAGCTCTGAGCAGGGCATCTCTCCTCTTCCTTGTTAGTGAGGGGAGCAGTGATCCAGATAGACCCCAGTGTTGTGAGCGCTTCCGGCTGTTGGACTAGAAATGCTTGGAGATGGGCTCTGCCTGGGCTCTCCGAGTCTGGATGTTCCTTAGGGCCTTTCCAGGGACTGTGTGCACTGACTCTCTCTTTCCTGGGCCAGAGGAGAAGTTCTCAGCTGAAGTGGAGTCCTGGATGACCGGGGAGCAGTACGCAGCCTGGCTCCTGAATGCAAGGTACTGCCGGAGGGTGGGAGAAGATTTAGGGCTGTGAAAGAGGCCAACGATCAGGTTGGTCGGGGCTGCAGGTCTACGGAGAGCTTGGTCAGATGTGAAATGCCCTCTCTGTTCACCTTCCCAACACGTGCTCATTCTCTCTGCCTTCCCATATGTGTGCAGGTTTCCCTAGGAGTAGAGAATTCACAAATGTGACCTATTAGAGCTGCTTCAGAGAAAAGATGAAAAAAAATCTTAAGTGATTCTAGTTTCTTCCTGATCTTGTGCATGTAATTGTTGCTTCATACCCAAAAGCTTAAGGACTTCAGCCAAGGATTTGCAAGGCAAGAGGAAACTGAATGCAGTATTTCCCTTTCTCTCTTTCCCCCACCTGCCATGTCATCTCTCTTCTTCCTTTCCCTGTTACCAGGGGCTGTGATAAGAGCCCTCGAGGATGGTCTGTCTCCATGTTCACTGGCAACACGTGGCAGAATCTGCTGGGCTGTGACTTTGTGCTGGACCTCATTGGAGAGATGGAGGAGGCCAGGAGCCCCAGCAACCCCTCTCAGTCCTCAGTGACATATCCCTTCGCCCCTGAACAGGACTTCCAGAACTCTGCCCTGGATCTGTGAGTCACCTCATCCTCCGGCTCCGTCACTGGCCCTGTTACCCAGTGCTCCATGTCCTCTTACATCACTCTGTGCTGGCCTCATCTCCTTTTCCCTTCAACAGGATCCCGCCTGCTCCAGGCATCCGGGCCCCTACCTTCCCTCCACCTGGTCTCCCTCCAGACTTCAACCACCCTTACTCAGGTGAGCTCCTGCCCAGGGCTGTGGGTGGCATTGGGAAGGGTGAGCTCAGGACAGAGAGAGGACAATGATTTTTTTTCCTGAAAAGTAAAGGTAAGATGGGGGTTCTGCTCTAAAACACAGCTACTTAAG
The DNA here is from genome assembly GCA_032275445.1 of Crypturellus soui. Lineage (NCBI taxonomy): Eukaryota > Metazoa > Chordata > Aves > Tinamiformes > Tinamidae > Crypturellus > Crypturellus soui. The sequence goes on along the minus strand of JAUBNY010000452.1, from coordinate 286,053 downwards.
AAGGCCTGGAAGGAGGAGGATGCTCCTTATCTGTCTTCTCACCAGATTTCTCTCTGCTCTTAGATGAAAGATTCAGAGATGACCTGAGGACTCCTGTGGGCTTGGATCACTATGTGGATGATCTCTTCAGCCCTGTGCTGCATCAAGGCTCCAGGGTATCGGTAGGTCCCTTCCTGTTCATTCCTTTCTCTCTGCAGCAATCCTTTCATGGTGACTCCCTCCTCAAGCATCCTCTGCCGTTCCTCGGCTCAGACATCCATCTGGATGGCTGCCCCGCTGTGAAATCCATGTCTCTGAGCACAGACAACTCTGTTCTTCTGTTGATGCAGGACATGGAGAATGGGGAGAGTCTGACTGGGCGCATGAAAGGAGGTGGGAAGATTGGACCCACACAGAGAGGAATCTTTCCTTCTACAGGTCTGTAAGCTAGAAACCTGTGTGGATACATGTGCTTGAATGCCTCAAATGCTGATTATTGCATGGGCTCAGTTAATTCATGAAGAGCATTGGACTTCTAGCTTAGATAACCAGAATTTGTACCACTTCCTCCCAGGTGCTGGGAGACACAGATGCTTTGGAAAAGGTGCCTAAGAACAGATTCCACCTTTGTCTTGCCTTAAATTTCTGTTGTGAGTTGGTCTAGGGCATAAGGCAGCAGGTAGCTTGCTCCTGACCCAGGCCACCCCTTCCTTAGGCCAGTATTTTAAGTCCTTCATTGATGTCAGTGTATCTTGTACTTGCCCCAAACAATTGTTGCCTTTCTCAGATGAGGATTTTAATCTTTCTTATTGCTTCTTTACAGACTTTCCTGTTATCTCTAGCTATACCGTGGGTTAGTAAGTCTGAACCTTGTAAAGGTTCTGGTTTGTGTGTTTGACTGCTTTTTTTTGTTGTTGCTGTTATTGTCTGTGTGGAGCATAAGACTATTATTTTCAAGTTATTTTCAGCAGGGTGGAGTCAAACACCACTATATTAATGACATTGAAAAATCTGCAGACAATCCCCCACTTTCAAAAAGGTGGGGATTGTCCTGTCCCTGTCTGTAGTGAGACTGGAGCTATTTATGACTATTGGAAAGGCTGGGGCACCTGACCATAGACCCTATTTCAGATTACTGGCATAAGACCAGTTTGTCACAGATGTGGCTATTTATGTCATTCTTGCTCTGTCCCTTAGCCAAATGTTAAATTTTGCCCTTCTCTTCAGGTAGGCTATTACAGATCAGAAGACCTAGCCTGCATGCTTCTTTCTCCTGGCTGACACTGCTTTTTGTGCCTCTCGCTCTGCTGGCTTTGTCAGGAGGCTTTCTGTTAGACCTGAAGGACATGGTCCTGAGGCTGCCGAAACAGGCTCTGATTCTTGCTACTGAAAAGCTTGTCAGGCCACGCATTTCCTTTTTGACTTCCTTTTTCACCTGATCTTTGCTGTGTACAAAGAGATGACCCCTTCATGTGTCTCTGCTTGGTGTGTGTGGAGAGAGAGCACCAGAGGTACTGAGCCTACATGCCATGTTCCGCAGGACTGAGAGCTTTGTGATCTGGGATTCCCCCAAACACTGTGTATGTGTCTCCTTGCCTCTAGGCCTCCCTGCAATGATGCAAGTACCAGCTTACCAGCCTATGCCTGCAATGGCAGGAATGATGCCAGCATCCATGCCCATGATGCCAGCGGTTGGTGGGATGGCACCAATGCCAGGTAATAACACATTTTTTTCAATAACTATACAGGGAAAGAGAATAGAAGGGCTTGCATCCTTACGAGTACATGTGAATATCAGTAGTAGTCTGTCACTGTAGCACTTCAGACCTCTCATTGGAAATCACAGACTCTGTAGTGAGGAGGTTCAGCAGCTGCCACTGTAGTCTGGCAGCTGTGCAGTCACATGTTGGTGCAGCCACATGTTGGTGCAGCATGATCTGTGCTGGGGCTGAAAGCAGGACCGAGTGTTTCAGGAGTAGGTGAGCTGAGTGTGCAGTGGTGCGTAGCTCAGCTCTGCGAGACACAGATGGGCCGGGCAGGCTGCTCCGGGCTGATGCTCGGGCACCGATTGCCCGTGGGGGTTGGCAGATGTGTGTGTGTGTGTCTCTCTTGCAGCCATGGTGATGCCCCAGGCGCAGCCTATGGTTCCGGCAGTGGATCCCAATCAGCTAGCAGCACAACAGCAAGCCTTTATCAACCAGCAAGCCATGCTCATGGTGAGTGAAAGGGAGCAGGGGAGAATGGCCCAGGAACGGGGGAAGAAAATCATACTAGTGTGTGTGAGTTATGAAAGATGAGCCGTGTTCACCTCCTGCCTTGGACCCGCTTTGTAGCGCTGTGGACTTATGTGCTGCTGGGAAGGTGTGTTGTTGGGATTAAGGTGGATTTGCTAGGGATGCAAATCTAAAGTATTCTGCTTTCTGCACAAAACCCTGTGAAGGCAGGAGGATCCTGGGCTGCATCACTTAGAGCGGAGTCTTTGGAGTGTTGCCAGGAGCTCTGAAGACTTCTCATGCCTGTGAAGCAAGGGACAGGGAGGTTGTTCTTGCTGGTGGAAGAATGGGACAGCCTGACTGATAGCTGATGTTTGTGAGGCCTAGGACCCACATACACTGCAATTTCTTCCTCCAGGCCCAGCAGATGACCCTTCAAGCCATGAGCATGTCCCAACAGCAGCAAGAGCAGCAGTTGCGGCAGCGGTGGCAGCAGTCTCCTGAGAGCTCCAGGCAGAGAGGCTCAACTCCTCCACAAGCCCCAACCACTGCCCCCAGGCCCAGGACGTCTCCCAGCACCCAAAACGTTGCTCAGCCACCAAAGTCTCCCGAACCTCCAGCTCCAGCAGAAAAAACGGTACAAAGAACAGAGGGTGCTGGGGAATTGGGTTTGCATGATATACTGTGTTTGATCTGCCCCACTTCCACTCTGGCAGTGGTTTGGCAGAGAGAGCTATTCTCATCTATGAAACTGAAACCTTTCGAATTTTACCTGTTGCTGCTTAAAGATAAGGGTCAGACCTTGGTGACACTTGAATTTGTTGAGAGTCAGCTGTGATATGAGCCAATTCATTTCCATCTAAGCTGAATTTCAATAGGCAACTCATAGGAAAATCATGATTTTGAAATCTTCATCCTCCAGCAAGCTGTCTTGGTGCTGTAACATCCTCTTCATCCTCTGGACGTGGTTGATGTTTTCTTGGGTCAGAGCCCAATTTCTTGGGCCACTGCCAGATGGGGAGAAGTTCTGTCTTAGGGTCCAACCCTAGCAAGGGAGGGTCATCTTCTGAGTTTATGGTCACCCTGGAGATGTCCCTGCTGGCTAAAATGACCACGTTGTGAACTGTTTGCAGACCGCTGCCTACGCGGGAGAGCAGTTCTCTGACAGTGAAGATGACGACAACCCTAGGGAGACTTTCCAGCAGAAGAAAGAATATTTCCAGAAGATGGGTGAGCCTCTACCACTTTGGGTATTTCACTCATTGTAGCATCTTGCTTTTCAGCTGTCCACAGCATAACAGCAGGGTTCCCTGTGTGGAATCCAGCGGATTCCTTTGGGATCTTGTGGCACTATATGTATCAGGGATGTTGTATCCCTACTCAACTGGCTGCAGTTAAGATTGTGAGTTGTCAGTTGGAGGCAACTTTGGGCTTCTGATTGCAAGACAGTGGTTTTTTTTTTTTTGGCCTTGTAAAGCACAGGCTTCTGCTGACTGATGTAAGGATGGGTGCCCTAGTCTAGGTGCTTGTTATGGGTTTAATGAGCTGGGCTCCCCCTTTCTGTGCAGGACAGCAACACATCCGAGTGAAGAAAGTCAGGCCTCCTTCTAAAACCTGGACTCCTCCAGTAAATCCCCAGCCTAAAGAGGAAGAGGAGAAGGAAGAAAAGAAAGAAGAAAGGAAGGAAGAGGAGAAGCCAAAGCCTAAAGAGAAACCTAAAACAGAGGCAGGTAAGGTGACATGCAGTGGAGACCCAAGCAAGTTGACAAGCAGAATATAGCCAGAGAAAAAAAAGATCAGGCTGTTCTGCAAGTCTGCATCTCGAGAAAACAGGAGTGAGAGAAAGGCCTGGACTTTGTAAAGTGGGATGTCAAAGCAAGGCACAGGAAGGCCAAGTCTAGTCAGGCAGGAGTGAAAGGGAGGGACCTTCAGATGGGATTAAAGACTTTGTCCTGTGCTATTACTGATGTGTTGGTTAAAACTCTCATTCTCAATAGCTGCTGCTCCTATTCCTGCACCAAAGCCCAAACAGCAGACGCCACCAGCCAGGAAGAAGCCACCCGTAGTGAAGCCTTCGGGCCCCGAGTCACGGCCTGCGCCCAGCCGAGAGATCGGCAACATCATCAAAATGTACCAGAGCAGACCAGCCCCCGAGCCACAGCCCATCGAGCCCCTCAGGTGAGGGGGAAACCACCTGCATGGGCAGGGATGAGGATGAGGAGGCCAAAATCTCTGCAGTGCCAAGTGACTTCATTGTAGCCACGGCCCCACTGAAGCCCCAGCTAGTTCATTTTCCCTTGTCTTGCAGGAGAGTGTCTAAGCCCTTTGTGAAGAAGAATGACCCCAAGAATGAGGCTCTGGCCAAGCTGGGGATGATGAATCTTCAGTCTCCCAAATCGGTGAGTTTCCTCCTCTCTGATCAGCCACGAGTTTGGCAGAGAGATCCTGTGTGCAGCCTCCAAGGAGCTGGGAGCTCTGTGGTAGTGGGATAGGAGCCGGTCATTGCATTTTCTGGTCACAAGAGAGCTGTGGGCTCAGAGCCTGTGGTACTGCCCATCCTAGAATGCCTTTTAGTCTGTGAAGTTCCTGGGATTCTGGAGATGGGTTTTGGTGTCTTGCAGCCACCCCCTGGGCCACCAGAGAAGAGCCCCAAAGGGACACCTCTGCCTCCCCCACCCAAGAAGGGCTCAGCGTCCAGCTCCATCAGGGAGAAGCAGCTGCCTCTCCTGTCCCTCTTTGGTGACCCACCAAGCAGTCCTCCACCTTCTGACACCCCTCCTGCTCCCCCACCTTTGCCTGCGCCTGTCTGGCCTGGGGACCAAGGCCAGCAGCAACCCACAAGCAAAGGTGAGTGCTGACTTTGCCAGAGTTTTTGTGATTTTTTTTTGTCTGGAGAGTCCGATTCAGTCACTGGCCAGGGCACAAGGAGAGTCACAGCACATGCTCTGTTTGCTAGAGACTGTGTGGGCTCTGAGGAGAGGCATGGGACAGTGAAACCAGATGCTGTCACCACAGCTGCTGGCCCAGCTCTAACTCCTGACTTTCTTCCCAGTGCCCAATGCAGGACGCCAGACAGAAATGATGAAGGAAGGGCTGGGTATCTCTTAAAAAATGCAGCTAAAAATAAAATGGACCTTTGGGCTTTATCAAAGTCCAGCCCACAACACATTTTATTGTCTACTTGAAACATAGTTGCTTTATCAAAGTTGCAGTTCAAGGGACAGACTTTAGACTAGGCAGGAATGAAAAGGGAGGTGTTCAACCTTCTGGAGTATCTGGAGGGCCCTTAGACAAGCTGAGGAATGTGGGAGTGTTTCTCAGGGAGAATGGGAGCTTGAGAGATCCTTGGCATTAGCCACATAAAGTATGTCTGGTTGCTGCCCACCTGAAAAATGGGGCAGCTAGTGCTTCCAAGCAGTGTTTTGGGAGTGTTATTCCTTGTTTTAGAAGTGTTATTGGAAATGATGCTTCTTCCACGATGGCTATTTTGTGCGCGTATCCACATTAGTTGATCACTGACCTTGAAGAGGGTTCCTGCCCATAATCTTTGGTGACGCACATGGCACCATCCCCTTTCCCTTGTAGGGCAGATGCGGGGGGGAAGGTGACTCTGTAGTCACCAAAACCCGTTTTTACCTCTCTTTCTCCCTCCCCAGCATCTACTGCGACAGTGGCAGAAGATAATGGTATCAAGACGCAGCTGTACAGACTCACTGCCAGCGTCAGCTTCTCCTATGTCAAACCTCCATGGAAAATCTACCTGCGCAAAGAGGTACAGCCCGTCTGCTGAGTGGTCCTTCCCCTTTACTTGTGACCCTTCACTCCTGGTTCTTCCATTCACCTTCACCATGTCTCCTCTTCCACTGACTTTAGAGATGGATTCATCCCCCCTGCCATTAGGGCTAACAGAATCCAAAGCAACCCCGGTGAGCTATTTCTGCAACATCTGTAAGATAAATGTTGTTTTTCTTCTTCTCTTGCAGGTGTTTTACCCCAAAGAAAACTTCAGTCATCCTTATTGTCTGAACTTGCTGTGTGAACAGGTATTTACTGGTGTTCAACTTGGAGGCCCCTTGCCTCTGTATTGGGAGACAAAATATTCCATAGTGACACTGCACAAGCTGTCTTCACTTCTACATCCGCAGTAGTATTGGTCCCTTCCTCAGGTCTATCTAGCCAAGCCCTTACTTTCTTCTCTTTAAAACCCAGTCTGTTTTACAGCCTCAAACACTCCAATGCATTGAGCTGTGGAACCATCTCTGTTTCCTTCCTTTGCAGATAATCCGTGATACTTTTTCTGATTCCTGCCTTCGGATCTCCAGGGAGGAGAAGCGCAAGATGAAAGATCTGCTGAGTAATTAACAGTCCCATCTTCCTTCCCTCCCTGTGCCCACCCCAGCTCTAGGCTTTAAGTGAGAAACAGGCCTCCAAGCTCTTTCAGGCAGGACCTTGGGCAGAGGAGAAATGCTTGTCACTGCAGCTGGAAAGCACAGTTGTTGTGTAGTTCAGTGTAGGAACGTTATTCCAGATGGTCAAAACATGCACCAGAATTTCTCTGAGACGAGAAAACTTAGTTCTGGTGTGCTCATTGTGGAGAGAGAAAACTAAGGCAATACAGATGGGATTTTGAAATGTCTTAGAATCCATCTGTGTCCTTTGGCAGGAGTCCCACGAGGAGGGGGACAGACAGTGGTGGTAGCCTGGTGTGTGTGCAAGTAGTGTTGGTTCTTCCCATCCCATGTCCTTTTTGCCTCTGCATGCTGTTTGCTTCCCCCAAATCACTAAGAATGATGTGAGTGAATCTCCGGGCAGAGGAAGGCTTGACCATTTTTACTTTGCTGAGAAAACATAACCATCTGCTTGGTATCTCTGCTAGCCGAGTTCCGGGTTGGTGCTGATGTCCAGTCCATTCAGGAGGAGGGGATAAAGAAGAGGATTGTACTGGCTGCTCGGGATAACTGGGCCAACTATTTCTCCCGCCTTTTCCCAGTGCATGTGAGTCTTAATCGTCTCACCAGACCCTGAGTTTGCTGTGTGGCTCTGATTCATTTTGTTTCAGTCCTCTCTTCCTCCCTTTGCCTCCTGTCACTTGTTCTCTTGGACTTCTTGTATCTTTCTGTGTATTTTCTTTGCTGTCATGCCCTAATCCCTGCTCCTTGCTGTGATGTATTCCCTCCTGGAGCGTGTGGAGGGAAGGCGTACATCCTCAGGATGCCTGATGTGTCCTGTCTGCTGTTGTGCTTCCCTTACAGGGTGAAAGTGGAAGTGATGTTCAGATCCTGGGGGTTTCTCACCGGGGCCTGCGGCTGCTGAAGGTGATCGGGGCGGCTGGCTATACCCCTGAGCACCTGAAGATCCTTTGCAGCTACAGGTGAGCAGAAGGGCTCTGGTGGCTGCAGGAGGATCATTTGTGACCGTCAAGTTGCTTTTAGAGTAGTGAGTCAGTGGGAGGCAGACCGAACGGGTGAGCTGATAAGCTCCATGGTTGTACTGTATTCTCCAGGATTGTCTCAGCCCTGTCGTGACTCACAGACCCTCCCTCTAATGAGTTTGATGTTGTCCTTTGCTTCCCCCCCTGGCATTTTCCTTAGAGTGAGTGACTGCTAGGCCTGATTCAGCCCCATGGCTGGGCTCAGCAGGGAGGTCCTCAGAATGGGACAGCAAAAACCATCAGCCTACAGTGCTACACGTTATGGCTATGAGTATTGGTGTGAGGCCACCCTCCAGAGCATGCAGAGGCCTCTCTGGCCTCCTGAGAGCCCCATCCCCTTGCGCTGCTGGTTACAGCTCTGGCAGAAGCAGCCTGAACACGCTGGCTGTGTCCTCAGCTTTGCAGATGTGCTGTCAGTGGAGCTGAAGGGCAGCAACACCCTGGAGTTCTCTCTGAAGACAGAACAGCTCTTCCTGCACTCCGCAAGGGCTCGGCACATCAAGGCCATGGTGGACCTCTTCATCGAGGAGCTGAGGCAGGTGAGGGAGCAGCTGTGATGCAGCAGGTTTTCTCCCATGGTGCCAACAGGGTGACATATTCCAACTCCCTTGCATTTTGGAGACAAGATCTGATCTCCACATTCCTTTTTCCCCAGGATACCAACTACGTTGTTGCTCTGCGCAGCTATGTTACAGATGACAGGAGCCTCCTTAGCTTCAAGAAGGGGGACCTCATCCAGTTACTGCCCATGCAAGGCGTGGAGCCAGGTGAGGGAGTTTTCATGGGATCTGCAGGAAAGATGAGGACTGGATTCAATATCTGCTGGCCTCGTGAAGCCCTGCATGTGTCTGTCAAGCAGACCAGAGGGAAGCAGAGGCGTGATGGCTGTGTCCACCTTTGGCTCTGCCATTCCCTGATGGTCACTCCCTCTGTGCCTGCTGCTACAGCCATAGTGGATGTTACCTCAGAAGGCTGGAAGGGCTGGGCAGGGGCTGATGCTCTCCTTTGCGTGTAGGATCCCTCAGTGCTTCCTCCTCTTTGTGACTGCCGTGGAGCCTGACAGTTTCTCTCCCTGTCTCTGCAGGCTGGCAGTTTGGCTGTGTTGGTGGCCGCTCAGGTCTTTTCCCCACCAGCCTGGTGCAGCTGGCTGCAGCCCCTGATTACCTCAACATCAGCATGGACAGACACGGGAAGATGCGGAGGAGCACGAAAGCTCCCGTGGAGGGCAGGAACACCAGCAAGGAGGTGAGGTGGCTCTGGGGAACTGATGGGGGACATGGCTGAGTGTGTTCAAGGCCAAGGTTGGGAAAAAGAAAATCCTTGCAGATGGAGGCCCACCAACACTATCAGAATGGGAGGAGGAGGCTCTGTGCACAGATGAGACCTGCCCAGGTCTTGTATGTGAGGAGAAAACTCATTGCCTCAGCTGATCTTGAGGTGGGTTTTGTGCCTGTCCTTGCAGAGCTCTGTTCCCAGCGTGACATCAGAAGCCAGCAGCATCATGTTTGTTCCTGTTGGTGATCGTTACACCATGATGGACTTTGCTGCAGCTCACTTCCAAGAGGCTCAGTCCCTGTGAGTAGACCCTGGTCCTTCCTGAGCAGGTACATGGGCATGTGTAGCCTGACCCAGGCTGGCCATTTCTGTGCATCTCTTGGACTGGTTTATGTTCTCTCTCCTCTGCCTAGGCTGGGAGGGAAGGGGACATCTGGTGAAAAGAAGAGTGCAGCTGACCTGGTCCAGCACACCAAGGTGAGCCCAGGCTTTCCCCATGGCTACAGCTGGAACTGCAGCTGCAGAATTGTTTCTAGCTTTTCTCCACTGTGATACAAGTGTGTGTGGCAGATGCCTGACTGCAGCCTCTGCAGGAGTATAGGTATCTCCTGTTCTCCAGTGCTTCATGCAAGATATTAGGAGCTCATGTCTTTATTGAAGCCTGCAAGACAGCTCTGTGCTGCTCTGCCTCCCCTTCCTACCCCTGTGCTCTGGCCCTGCAGGTCCCGATCCAGGGGTCTTTGCTCCAGTACTCTGATAGCGAGCTGAGCGAGCTGGCTGCAAAGAACTTCATGAGTAAGTACCTCAGCCTCTGCTGGGTTGTGTTGTGGGAGCCAGGCTGAGCAAGATGGCCCTGGTGGTCACAGAGATCCTGGGACTTGGGGTGGGAAGTGAAAATTGTGAGAGGAGAGTCTCTCCTAAGGCAGTTCTGCCACTGATAGCCACGTGCATCCTTGCTGGAAGCATGCAGCAAAATCCACTGCCGTCAGGGCAAAGTGCCCAAGATCTCATACTGCTTGGGTGGCACCTCACCAGAAAGTACGTCCAGTGCAAGTGTAGTAATAGTCCAGGGAGCAGAAAAGTCTTCAGGAATTTACTAGCTGACTGCCTGTCCCATAGCTGAATCAGCTCTGCTGAGACCTAAACACCAGCCCTTGCTTTGCAGCTGTAATGCGGTTCATGGGAGACCATCCAAAGCTCAAGAACCAGAACGAGGTTGAATGCATCTTTGAAATCCTTCAGGTCTGTGACCTCCCTTAGGTGCTGAAGCACTGATGGGAATGAGGGGCAGGGAAAGCAGAGAGCGGGCAGAGCCTATGACCTCCTGGGTGAGAAAAGAAACTAAAAGAGGCTGTTTACAAAGTGGAGAGGAATGTGCATGCAAATGGATACAACTCCCTGGATGAGAACACAACCTGCCATCTTCTCTGGGCCCAGGTAGCAGTGGAGACCAGAGGTTGTGAAATCCCAGCTTTAAGCTATGGTGGGAGTTAGGGATGTCCTGCAGGAGCTCAGGAGCTGGGAGGGAAGAGCCGCAGACTGGAGGCCTCTCTAACATTGTGTCCCCTCTCCCAATACAGCTGTGCAAGGAGAAGGAGATTTTGCACGATGAAGTGTACTGCCAGGTCATCAAGCAGGTCACCCACAACCCTAAACAGTGAGTATCTGCATCACCAGATCCTGTGTCCCCTGTGGCTGCGGGGGACACAGGGGACAGCAGAGAGGGGAAGGTGTTGCTGTCTCTAGCTGCTCCATTGCTGGGGCTTTTGCAGAGCACCCAGGAACATGAACCTGGTGGAGTTGTCTTTGCCACTTCAAATGATGATGATCCTTTTGTCTCTGGCTTCTGAGGTATTTGAGGGACTGGTAAATGTTTCTGGCAGCTCCCAGCTCCCTCAGAGCCTCCATTTCTTCCTCAAAAGAAGCTCTTCCTTCATTCCCCCTATACCTGGGGAGCTGCTGTAGAAGTAG
>JAUBNY010000452.1:246087-272675 GCA_032275445.1 Crypturellus soui | reverse complement strand
TCTGGCATGGCAGGGGTTGGGGAAGGGCCTGAAGCTTTTCTGTGGATAATTCGGGAATGGACCATTCTGGTGAATGCTCTGCGCTAACTGCAGTCCTGTGCTGTCTGACTGCTGCCTGTCATCAAGAAAGTTTCCTCCCTGCGCACACCCTGAAAGCCAACCATCCCTGATCTATGTCTCTAATCCAGCCCTCCTGAAGTCCCCAGCTGTATTTTCACGTTCATTTCTTCCTGTTTTCCTTTCTTCCTCTATTCTTCCTTGTGTGCTCTGACTCCAGGTGCTCTTAGTGGTAGGTGCCAATCAAATCTCCTTGAAGCATCAGCCTTAGCCGGGAAGGGAATAGCCATGCTGAGCAGGGAGAGCTCTGCTCAGCGGAGTGCTTTGGAGATGGAGATGCACTGTGGGGTTTTTCAGCTGAGACTGCCTATGAAACCCCCTGGAGTCCTCCCATGTTACAGCTCTTGCTTGAAGAGCTCCTGTTGTCTCTGGAAAGGAACGCTTTCTCTCTGTGTGGATACCCAGCTTCCTTTCTTGTGGAAATCTGATGACCTCTTTCTGTGATGTTTCCTTTCACGTTATGCAGTTTGGACACAGTCTGCACTGCTCTTCTTCCTCCCTCCCTGATTTTTGCCAGTGAAAATTGCTTCCCCTCCTTGCTTCTGCCTCCCCTGGCCGAGCTCTCTGCTGGAGCCGGGCCGGGGCTGAGCCGCTGTGCTCCTGCGCAGGGAGGAGCTGCAGGAGTACACGCCGAAGCTGCTGCGCGCCCGCATCAGCCCCCAGGCCCTGGAGAGCCACGTCGTGCAGCTGCTGCGGGCCCGGCAGCCCCTCCCGCCCATGGATGCAAAAATCCAGTTTATAGGTGAGGAGACGCCCGCATCTACTAGAGTAGCCCACCCTGAGCGTGACGGCAGCTGCCTCTGAACCAGCTTTGAGGGCAATTCCTGAGCTTGGCAAGGGTCTTTGGAGCCTGGAACGCTCCAATACACGTGACTCTGACAGCCTCCCGCTGCAGATGGCACTTGTTCCCAAGCGTGGGGATGATGGTGCAGGTTCTGCCTCTTGCTCAAAGCCTACACCAAAATTTCAGAGCCCTGTATGATTATGTTTCAAAACTCTGTTTCCTGCTCTTTAAAGAATAGCATATCCATTCACTTGCTGCAAAATGAATATCAGGGACCTAGGGAAGGGGAGAAGTTGTCAATCTTTAATGTAGAAAAGCTTGGGAACACTTCCAGCTTTCGACTGTCTTCGCTTCGTGCAGTAGATTCTTGGTTGAAAGCTGCTGCCTGAAAGCCACTTCTTGCTCTTTTTACAGAGCATGTGATGGAACTGCCTCTCTTTGGCTACAACATCTACCTCGTGAAGAGAATCAGCGATGAGACGATCCCCCTGCCCTGTTTCTTTGGTGTGAATAAAGAACAGATCGTCGTGCTGGACAGCGTTGCCCAGGTATGCCAGACAGTTCTCCAGCCGAGAACCCTGATACCTGCCAAAAATTAGTTTTGAACTGGTGCAGGAAAAGACTGTATTTACCTGCATGACAGCCACTCGCTGTAACAACAGCTCTAGCCCAAAGCAAGTGACAGTTGTTGCCCTGTGTTCTTTTGTAAGCACAATCATCTTGGAAACAAGCCTGAACTGTAGGAAAACTCAAGCTGTGTCTCATTCCTGCTTGCCTTATTCCTGCAGCAGTTGTATGAACGCATTTGTAGCAGGAGCCTAGCAATTACTGTGGTCCTGGTGTTTCTTCAAGACACGTTGCCCTGCGCCTCGCTCCTTGTCTCAGCTTTAAAGAAACCCTTGATCTAAATGTGCCTTGACCACACGAGGTGGGTTTGTTCTTCAAGATGGGGACACAGTGTCTTTTTGTCCTTGCCCAGATCTGCCGTGTCATTCCTCTGAAGGAGCTGCAGAAGATGCGAACGCTGCGACCTGCCTCCGAGGGCGGCCTGCCGGGCATGGAGCTCAACTACGGCTCTGCTGCCAGCCCCAAGACTCTGTGGATCGAACTGCCCCAGGTGAAATGACCAGCCTTGAGCCACGGTTTTCTCCTGGCTATTTAGAAGTTGCCCTTCACTGCCCAGCTGAGGCCCTAGCAAGAGACAAAACTACTGCTCTCTGCTCCCCCAGAAGTGGTTGGGGCAGTTTCCAAGTGCAGCTCGAGCTCCAGTGCATAGCTGATGCTTAATTATGGGAAGATAATTAATTATGGGAATATTTAATTACCATAAGCAGGGATTTCTGGGACAGAATTAAGTAGAGAATAACTGATGCTGTTTTATCTTTTGACAGGCTAAAGAAGTGTATCACACGATTGTGGTCATCTTGAGTCAAACTGAATTCCAGCACTAGAGCCTGAGAAGAAACGAGCAGGCAGAAAAGCACTAGTTTCCTTTCTCTGGGCTCCTTGCTCTGCCCTCAGAGAAGGGTTCTCTCCCAAGATGCCCTTGAGCTCTGCGGCTTTCCACGCCTGCCACCACTGTGATGGCCTTTTTGCTGATGGACTGGCTCATCATCTCACCTCTGGGACTTGCCATTCGGTCCCTGTGAGTTGTGCCCTTCCTTGGAGAGATGTTCTCACACCCCTGCTTTGCCCTAGCCTGCTCCAGCACAGCACAGCTGAGCAGGTGGGAGCACAGAGGCAGTTGCCTTCAGGCTATACAAGAGGGGACTGTTTTTTCTTTTTTTCTGAATTAGTGACAGGCACAAAGACTGATGCTTGTGGAGATTATTATATTTTTTTTGTATTAGAAAGCAAAGCCAGAGCTATGATACGACTGCACTGGCTGCTGCTGTTTCTTTAAGATGATTTTTTTCCTCTATCTTAATGTGCAAGAGATGCTCTACAGGAGGGTTTGTGAAGCATGAGCTTGTAAAAAGCATCTTAATTACAAAACAAATCACTGTTAATATGCAGTTACTACATGTGCTGGGTCACAGATGGAGCTGCAAGGGTAAGGATGTTTATTGTTCATTAATTTCTTACTAAGATAATTATGTGCATCTTTTCCCTTCTACTATAAAGAAATCAGTCATGTCCATGCAGCTGTCACACTTAAATGATGGCTCTGTGCCCATGGAGAAAAGTGTTCAAATGGAATGTGCAGCACAGGGTTGAGTTTTGTGTTGTATAAAAATGCTTAACTTATTTTTATTACTGCAGCTATCTTACTGAAATAAAATATGCCTGCCCTTTTAGGGGACTGCAATAAAATAACTATACAATAGCAATTCTGCAGTTATTCAGTGACAGATCCTGGCTTATATGTAACAAGAGAAAACTGATGTGCAGGTAACTGGAAGAGCATAAGGAGAAGGATGCTACAGTTAATGGGGAATGAATTAGATCTGAGGAAGCTCAATGCCAGCCCTGACCCAGAGCTGGCTCCTTGCTTGGGAGCCAATCCCAGCAGCAATCGCCGAGCCTTTTCGGCCAGGAACTTCCCTACGAGTGCTGCTTGTTCTGGCCTTCCTCCTTCAGCAGCATCACTGCAAGTCTAATGCTGTCCCACAGCACCACCAAACAGAGAAAAACATTTCTGAGGCTTAACTCCTCCTTCTTCCCCTTCGCTTTTTATGATCTTTTGATACTGTTCTCTGAGGACCAACTCTCCACCTCCTCTATTAAGTGGCCATAAATACAGGCTCTTTAATGTGAAGGTAAGGTGGAAATGATGAAGCAACAGCTGAAAAACACTGTTTTGTGTAAAAAAGCTTTGTGTAAAGCTCTTTTGTCTTCTCATGAACTCTATTGCTCCTACCAGACCACGCTGAAGCTGGAAGTAGCTTTGAGTTAAACATTTCCAAGCTCCTATTCTGATTCTAGCTGGAAAAGTCTTGCAGCCAGTGAAGCTGGAGCTGCCTCCTGCCCCAGACTTCCCACCCATCGTGGGCCAGTCTTGAATTCAGTAGTTGCCTGTTCAGACAAAATGTGTGAGCCCTCATGTTTGTGTGCCATAGGGATGGAGCAATTGTCTTCATGTAACTCGAGCAAATTTGTATCACAGGTAAGAAAGCTTCCAGGACGAGTCCACAGCAGCTATAACATCATTTTATTGTCAATTCTGCACATCCCCTCAGTCTATTAAAAAAAAAAAAAGGAAAAAAAAAAAGAAAAATCTATAGTATCCAAGTGATTCAAAAGCCTTTTTCTTTCATGGCTTCTGAGGTTGTGGATTCCTCTAGCAGCACTAGTACCTGAGGCCACCATCCTCTTGTAGGCACAGAACAAAGGCAGAACCCAACAAAAACCCAACAGAAAAGACTTGTGCCTGGGAATCAGGTTATTTAAAGCACGCTGATGCCCTAAAGAGTCAGGTCCTTATATAAATATAGCAGCAGAGGCACCACGGCATCAGTTTGAGGGCCACAGCACTATGCTAACCCCTTGCAGCAGCAGCAGCAGCACTGCCCTCTGTCCTGGATGCTGTGAGCGAGGCACAGGGAGGAGATATGGCTTTAGGGGGGTCACAAGCAAATGCTGGAAAAGGGGCAGCAACCTTGATGCCACCATGGGAGAGGTTAACACTGAGAGGCATCGCCACTTAAAGGGGAGGGCAGGCAGAACTGGGCGCAGTTAAAAGTTAATTAGGATTAAAACAAGAGGAATCTGAGTGTTTCTACCTTCAGAAAGTAGGCAGTGCTCACAGGTAAAAACAAAACTCTGCCCTCTGAGGGAAAATGTTCCAGCCAGGAATTCAACCACCTCCCTCCTTGGTGGCCCTGAGCAAAGCAGGTGAAGGGGTTTGCAGCATAAGGCTTCTATTGGTAACACTGAAATAAGAACATAGGAATGGGGGAGCAAGGGGAGCAGCTACCTAGGGAGCAAGAGGCTGTTATCCCAAAGCAGAGTCCCAGCTGGAAAATGAGAGTCCTTCCCAGAGTGCTGCAGGGAGCAGAGATCGGAGGCACTACAGAACACCCGAGGCAGCAGCTGCAGCCTCAACCCCTCCTGGCGAGATGTTCTGGAGGGCTTCAGGGCCCTGGGTAGTGGAGGTCACAGAAATGGCTTTCCTGGAGATTTGTGTCACTAGGGTGACATTGCAGACAGAAGAGAACAAAAATGCAGTGGGAAGAAAAAGCCCCCTGCTGCGTTTTCACAAAACTCTCTGTGGCAAAGTTCAGCAAGATTCCCTGGTCCCACCTGCTCGAGGAAGGAAAGGAGCTGCCAAGGTGCCAAGATTATCTCTCTGAGCTCTGCAGCTCCTGCCAGTCCTTCTCGCTCTCGCATCTGACCCGCGTTTTGAAAAATTCCTTGATGACTCTCTGGGCTTCTTCCTTCACTGCAAGAGAAGCAGCACCACCTTTGAGAAGATACTTAAGGTATGTGCCCCCTCTAAAAGTTCAATGCACTTAGCATCAAAAGAACACAGGATCATTGGTGCCATCCCCAGCTATGAACTCACCCGTCTTGCGGGCAGGATTCTGTTCTTCGGTCAGGAGGTGGGACAGGTGCCGAGCAAATCCCTTGAACAGATCCTGCAAAAAGGGGAAGGAGAAAGAGCAGGAGTTTGAGATCACAGAACCATTTAGACACTTGTTCTGCTTTAGTATAGGCTGGCTGGAGCATAAACTGCTCGTAGATTTATACTAGAGTGCTGTAAATCTGCAAATAGACTTAACCCTTCAGTGCTGGATGAGCACGTGCACACACACGTGCTACCTTGTAGAATACATCAGATAAACTAGATCAAAGCTGAACTTTATTGGCTTCCATTCCACAAGGTAAGAGTTATAAAAGTCTGCCAGAGTTTAATATGAAAACATAAACACTTCTGAACAAGTATAAGACCAATGTGATGCTAGTTTGTCACACACAAACTCTTTCCCTTGAGAGAAGCAAGTTACTGGACCTAGAGTCAGTAGCAAATACCAACATTTAACTTGGCAGAAATACTCCTAGCATCCCTTTCCCTTCTCAGAGGCCCAGACTGCTGGGTAGATTTAGCACTGTTCTGCTAGAGAAAGCCTTGAAACATGCCCTACCTTGGAAGCGAATTTGCCACCCTTGTAGAAGGGGGTCAAGTATTTGACAACGATGTCTGCTGTCTCCTTGAGGGACACGGCTTTGGTCACTGGCTGGATGGTCTTGCTGGTTCCTTCCTTATCACACTCTGATATGTTTGGATCAAAAGTCACTTTCTTTTTTGCTGGACCAACACTTTTGCTTTCTGGTTGGGAGAGAATAGAAGACTTTGCTGTTGTCCGTAGCCTCTTTGTTGCAGGGCTTTCCATATCCTGGAGACAGGACAAAGTAAAACCAAACCAATTAATCCCTGCAGCAGCAACATTAGCCTTTCAAGCAGCCATTGCCTTTTAAGGCCATTGCCTTTGCAGCAGGTTCTTTAGTGAATACCATATAGGAATTTGTATGGGACTTTGCTCCATTTTTTTCCCTTTTCATACAGGGAAGTGATAGAAAAGTATCTTCCAGGCTGTGTGCTGGGATGCCTTCCTGAGCTCTCGGGCACAACCGGCACAGGAGAGCTGTGCTGCCATTCAGTTAGTGAGAGGAACAAATATCTACACTGTCCATGCGAGACAGCTACGAGGCACTCACAGACCCCAAATGCAGAACCAAGGCCTTAAAGGCAAGGAAGGCTGTCTCCGTGCTCTGCTGCTGAGGGATCTCAGAGATTGTTGGCCTACGATTGTTCCCTTGACTTGAAAAAGCAACTTGCTAATTATAGGTAATTACCAATCTAAATGGGACGGAGATGCTCATTCCAAGCAAGTCATCAGCAAAGGGCAAAATCCCCCATGCATTTTGGGGAAGGGGGAGCAAAGCAGAGTGAAGGGGAGGCTCTGCAGACCTGCTCTTTGAGTTGCTGACAGAAGGGACATACCAGGAAGGCAACTTGACCATGGTTCTCTTCACTGTGATTGCAGTTGGGCTCTTCCCAGAAAAACAGCACTGTTAGCTGAAGTTGAGACTGGGAACATTGCTCCCAGAGAGAGGCTTGGTACGACCTGAGCAGAAGGAGTAGGGGAAAGCAGCATTCATCTGTTTTACCATCTTACCTCATCTGATCCTGGTCTCTTCCCATTCTGATCTTCCCCAAGAGCAGTTAGCTCAGTGTCTGTGAGTGTTTCAGCAGCACTGGTACGGGAAGAGTGGAGAGAAGGGCAATTTTAATTATTCCACAGTAAAGACATTACTACATTCACTGTCAGTATCCTTGAGACTCTCCATAAAAAAGCAGTTGTCTCCCTCCCCAGCCTCTAATGCGCATTTCTAACCTGCAATGAGTTAGTGAAACAATGTAGGGAGCACAGAGATGAGGATTACCTGGATTTTTCATCAATTTCTGTTTGAAGTAGTTCAAATTTAGCAGCCTGCTGGGTCTTAAAGTCCTCCTCTCTCTCTGTCAGTGATCCTTCCAAATCCTCCAACTCTTTATCTTCTGTCAGGGACTGTCCAGTCACATCATCTCCAGAGACATCTTTGATTTCCTGAGGCATCCGTTTCTCTTGACATAGGCTTTGAGAAGAAACCTGAGGTAGTGTCCTTGCAGAACAATCTTCCTCTGCTGAACTGCAACTTGTGGCTTTAGATCCAGCTTTACTGATGGAGAAGAACTTGGAAATGTCCTGCGATTCTTTTTTGGCTGCTTCTGCCAGCATTTGCCGCTTCTTGCTAGGTTTGACCTTCTTGGGAGGGCTATCCCAAAGGGCGGCTTTTGTGTCCGGACTGGGTTGCTGACCCTTCTTTTCAGGAAGGGATACTTCTTCTCCAGCACTCTCACACCCTGCCTTGGTTGCTTTTTTCTTCTTCTGGCGAATGGGGATTTTGGTGTCCAGTTCCAGATTGCAGATGCTGTTCTCCTGCCCATTGGGACAATCATCATCTTTTTTGACAGGTTTGGCATTGCTCTCCTCCTCGGCCTTCAGCAGTTCTGAAGCTGTCTGGAACGGGCTGGATTTCTTTGGAAACCCAGCTCCAACACGCTTGGGTTTGAACTAGGGAGAAAGGAAGGATACGAGAGTATTAAGGAGGCTTCATGTGCAGAATCCTGAAGGGAGCCAGCTTTTCACCTCCTTGCCTGTACTGTCACAGCAGTGCACAGACAGACCCCACCAAATTAGGGACTGGCCTTTAAAATGGGGGGACTACAGGACCAGGCAAGCAAATAACCTTGAAAGGAAGGGAAGTGGAAAAGGACAGGAGCAGGAGACTGGAAGAGATACACATGATGAGGGATGCCAAGGAGAGAAGCAAGCTCAGCTCTCTCCTGCCTGAAGAACTTCTGTGGATGTTGCTACTGAGGTAATTTCAAGTGACCAGACTGAACTAGAGTGTCACAGCCACTCAACTCTGCTGAGGAGTATTTTTGCCTCAGCAGAGGATTCCTCAGGAGTGATTGCCACTTCAGGCCAACAGGAGTTCAAAAGAAAGTGGGTTTTTTTTTTTTTTTTGATTTTGATTTTTGGAGCCACAGATAAGCTTGAGTTCTAGCAGGAGCTTCAGCAGAGGCTAAAGGACTAGCATTGTGGACAGTTCCATCTCAGCATCTTTATCTTGATGTGGAGGAGGCAGAGCATTCACACACTGTGGCAGCACACAAAGATTTGCCAAAGTGGTTGACTAATGGGAGAGGTACCTGATAAATAGTGGTAGACCAAGTAAGTTGACTGCAACGCAGGAATTGGAAAGAAATGTTTCCTTCACCTGACGGGGTGAAACCCTCTTTGCAGGACCCCTATGAGTTTCAGGGATGGAGCTCCTGGGTCAGGGAGTGTTGTCTTATAAAGACAGGCACTAAAGTGATCCAAGCACTGTGACAGTGGCTCCTGCAGTGTCTGATCCCTGCAGAAGGCCACCAGGGTTTGGCTCTCATACACATACCCCTGATGGAAACGCATATGTGGCTGTGGATGAGGAAAGGGTAATATCGGCCAGTGGAAAGATTAGGGCTGAGCAATGTGGTCTGAGAGAGAAGTGAATCCCAAGAAGCAAAGCAGTGACTGATGAGGACAAGTCGTGACTGCACCCGCAGGACAAGACACCATGTTCTGCATCAGCCACAACCTGAGGTGGGCTCTAAAACTGACTCCTCCTCATCATCAATTGAGCCATTAGAGAAATAGATTGGGCTGAAGTCATAGGAGACAGACGGCATCCTTGGATACAGCAAGGTAAGAAAAACTTATTTGCATGTGTTAAAATCACCAGCATGACTAGTTGTTCTCACCCAGCAGCTTCATGGACAGGACACAAAGGGTGACAGTTTCCCTCTGCACCTACAGCTATGGCCATACAACGGCCAAACCCTTCCTTCCTTGTCTATCCTGTTTGTACTCACTCACCGAGTAAACCTGAGATGCAGGGAGGAAGTCCTCTTCTGCTGGATGTCCAGACTTTGTCTCCAAGCTGCTGTAGCTACCAGTTCCTGACCCAAAACCTGAGAATACTTCTCCTTCTTTTGAGGCCTTGTTGATCTCTGCTACCTGAAGAGAGAACAGAAATGCTCTCTTGGGACTAGAAATCCTGACACATGTCTGGCAAGACGAGTGTCCTCCCTGGAGAGACAGTTATTTCAAGGGTAGGAGCATCCTGAAAGACCCTTAGCCAGTTCATACAAAGTTTTCTATATCATCAGTGATAGTCAGGAACTCTGCAATCCTTTTGTCGCTACACCCAGATGACACCTGCATATCTAGGTTTCCAAAGCCTACAAGGTGAGGCCAACAAAGACAGGAAACCAGTGTGATGTTTCCAGGCTCCTCCTGGAAACAAAACCACTAAGACTTGGAAAAGGGAAAGCAAACCTGCTCCTCTGTCTTTCCTGCGTGCACTCCACCCTATTTCCCCCTGAGCTGTGGCCACCCCTTGTTCAGAGGTTCAGGAGAGCTTGAGCCCTACCTTCTTTAACACCGTTGCCTTGTAGGAGTTGGCCATTTTACTGGTTCGGAAAGCTTCGTACTCCAGCTCCACAGCACAGGCGTGAGGGTCTGACCTGTAACACAGGCTGGGGTGATTCCTGGCAAGACTCTATATCTCTATATCTGTAAAGGGAACACTAATGCTTAAACATCTCCCAGAAAGCACAGAAAATCCCCTTGTACCCCACTTGGGTACAAGGAGAAATGATAACTCCCAATTGAGGTCTAAGGTGCCCCGCTGGGAAACGGAGCGGATGGTGAAAAGAGATTTAAGTCGAAGAGCTTGTCTCTAGTTGCTGGATTTGGGAATGCGCTATCCCCATCTTGTGGGGTAGGGAGGAATTGTGACTCCTGGAATCAAGCTGAATTAACAGATTTGGACTCAAGAATCCTCATGTCTGGTCCTAACATCACCACAAGAATGGTGCTGTTAAACAAAACTATATGCCGGGACCCTGTCACTTAAAAAGATTATTTTCTGAGAATGGTGAGCTCACTTAAGACAGGGTAGGTCCTCTATTAGGAGAGAAAATGGGTAGAAAAATGTATCCCTTATCTCATACCCTTTTCCTGTTTCTGTTGGAACTTTCTGGTTATTGGTTAAAGCTTCTTCCAGCATCCTCAAGCAGTGTTCCCGTCCCTAGGAAATACAGGATATTTAGACATGCTCAACAGAAGTCATGATGCCCCCTGGACTTCCATCTCTGAAAGAGCAGGAATGGGCAAGGCAAACAAAAATCTTTGCTCTCCTTCGTGAGTCAACAGATCGAATGTCGAACAGGCCTTCTTACCTTCACCGTTAGCTTAGAGATTCTCCTGCTGGAGGCATCCTTCAAAGGGCAGTCTGCACCTAGCAAGGAATAGACATTTGGGAAAGATGTCACAACAAGATCAGGGATGATGGAGAATATCCCCAGTCTCATTAGGAGGGCGCCGGTCCAAGACGCTTGGCCTGTTCTTCCCTGCACAGTCACCACAAGGGCCACTGTAATCATTTCTTACATGGAGAAGCTACACACTCCAGGAGAGCAGGCAGAGGTTGGAGGGAGTTTTCTCCTTCCGGATGGGAATGTGTTCTTTGCCAGCTTATGACTGGCTGGCAGCTCTCCAAAAACTGCCCAGCCCAGAGTACTTTTTTTTTAATGCATCCTAGTTCTTGGAAAACCCATTCCCTCCCTTCCCCTTGCGATGGCAATGAAAATTAAACAGGCTGAAGAGAGTAGCATGAACCATCAATAGCTGTAAGTATTGTGTTGTTAGACAGGGCTCCAGATAGCACAGATGGAAACTGCCCAGTTCCTAAGCAGTTTCCATATAGCCCTATTGATTACTGCTGCTACAGAAAAGAGGGAGCCTAAAAAGCAGATCGGACAGTGTTTCCTTCTCTCTTACTCATTTAGAAAAGCTGTTCAGAAAGATGCATTCCATCTCTTCACCCTGACCTGGACTAAGTTTGGATTCATCTCCTCCAGCCAGGCTTCCACAGCCAAAACCCTAACCTCTGTGCTTAGGGATTCTTACCCCCAGGGCTGACACAACACAAATTAGATGCAGCTGCAAAATACAAGACTTCCTTCCCCCAAAGAAAGCCCTCTATAAATCAAAGAAGATATTTACTTGGAGGATCAAAATCTTCCTTTTCTGGTTCTTTGCCCTGGAAGAAAACACAAAACAGTCAAATATTTCCAACCCTCCAAAGCACATGTAGGTCTGCAAACACAAGACACTTCATCTCTCTGCTTCAGGGAAGATTAATGATGAAATTATGAAGATGCTGAAAAGGCAGCAAAGCAGAAGGGAGGCAAAGGATGGGAATTCAAAGGCCACTTTCACTATAGGAGAATCTGAACGGGATAATCTGTTTTTATTAATATCAGAGTTGCTAAAACCAACTGGATCCTTTTAATTAGCATTGCAGAGAGTTCAGTATGTAATTAAATTGAGTCAAAAAGCAGAGGAGATCAGAAAAAGTCAGGACAATGAGGTGCAATGATAGGCTTTCAGCAGTGCCAGGAAGCCTTTAAGTCTTGCTTTTAGCATCTGTGCTGTGAGCTTGTGTTGCCAACAACCTGCATGTCTCTTCTAAGGGGACATCAACTTACTTTGCGCAGACTCATTTGCTTTTTGTAGAAGTTGTTCCATTCTCGTTTTCGATTTTCTTCGTTGGCTTCATCCCAATTCCCACTGCTCTCCTCATCATCATACCTGAATAAGGCAGGAGGGCAAGAGGTAAAAAATATTCCTGCAGGCAGATGCAGCATTAGCTGCGACCCTGTGCCATGTGTTTGCGAGCCTGTGCATGGGGGACACTCTCTAGATGACCCTACTTGAACAGTGGGTTGCACTAGATGATCTCTAAAGATCCCTTCTAACCTAAACCATTCTGTGATTCTGACTTTGGAACGCCTGGGTCATCCCAGTATTTACACAGAGGAGGTATTTCAGATCCTTTCTGAACAAGTCACAGCTCTTAGTTTTGCTGCCATTCCTCCGCCTGGGCAGTCCTCCCTTCCACAGAGCCTGACAGGATGAGCAGCAGAAACCAGTGCTCTGACAAGAGAGGGCTGTTTCGGGAGCTCTGCCAGCTGCTTCCCGGGCGCTGAGCAGTCGCTGCGCCAGCTGCCAGCCCTCTCTGCCAGTTGGTCCTGCCCTTGCAGCAGAGACGGCAGAACGGGCACCGCATCTGCTCTTCAGCTGCAGTTGTTCACACACCCGTATATGAAATGAAAACACCTCCCCTAATACTTTGAAATGTTGTGCCTTTTTCTTTCCAGGTGCAGCTCACTGCCTTCTACAGCGGTCACAGCCCAAACTTCCAGGTATCACAAGTGAGAGCTCCAAGACTGGCAACCAGGACAGCTTCTGAGGAAAAGCTACCAGTGACTCATGTAGAGCATCAATGAACCGAGCGGCAGACTGTGCTGTACAGCAGCAACCTCCCAAGTCCTGGCACCAAACGCAGCCTCAGGTCCCGAGCACAGCTCAGCTGGAAGAGCCTGAGCAACAGAACTACAGCAACTCTGCAGCTGTGTGAG
This sequence comes from Crypturellus soui, assembly GCA_032275445.1. Taxonomy (NCBI): domain Eukaryota; kingdom Metazoa; phylum Chordata; class Aves; order Tinamiformes; family Tinamidae; genus Crypturellus; species Crypturellus soui. Next base: position 259,758 of record JAUBNY010000452.1, on the reverse strand, counting down.
CAAAGCAGAGGGCTGGGGCAGCTGCTGGGCCGCGTGGAGAGCTCCACTGCAGCACACGCAGGGAAGGTCCCAGCCTGCCTGACCTGTTCCACGGCTGCAACCCAGCCAGGCCATCCCTGTGCTTTTTAACCCGTTACATTCTGCAGGGCCCTTCTTCAGTCAACCTAAACAGCTTTTGGCACCCTGAAATATGCATTTGATCAAGGTTGCCAAAGCGCATGGAAAACTAAATTCCAGCTCCTGCCGCCAGAAAGTTACAGGAAAATACCAGAAACGTGTGCTAAAAATAGGAGTGGCAGGGCCTGCAGCTGGGAGACGCTCTCGTCTCTCTAATAGCTCATGTGAATCGAGTTTAAGCCACCACATACAGACCTGCTAAAGCCTCTGCAGCCTCTTCTCCCTCCTTCGTACAGCTCTGGATCGTAACTATCCCAGGAGGAACCGGTGGGGCCAATGCAGGTTTTGCTCCAGCTGTTGCTGCAGCGCTCCAGCGACTCCAGCTGCCTCTTCACTGCCCCTGGGTTCCTGCAGTAATCGCAGCACTTGTTGCAAGGTGGGGTGACATCGCCGAAGTACTTCGCTATGGCAGCGTGGCGACATCTACGAGACAAAAGGGAAGGCACCTGGGAGTTATTATCATGGAAACCTCCAGCCCCCCAAGCACAAGTTGTCTTTCGATGAAGACTTGAGTCTTTTTTTGCCCAGAGAATGCTGAGTCTAGCAAGAAACACAGGGATCAAACCCGAGGGCAGAACTGGGGGGTCTGGCACCCTCCCCTCTGTGCCCTCCTTTCCCCATGTGTAAAACAGAGGCATCAGTCTCCTCTGCAAAAAACTTCCAGCTTTTCAGATCTACCAAAACCACAGTGGAATAAATATGCAGTTATTAATTCGGGACTGTTGGCCAAATATATGCAATGTAAACCGTGCCCAATCAGAATGGCTCTAAGATAAATATGTACAGAAGTCATTTTGGTCCCTGTGCCCCAGAGGTTAGAATATATCCATGTATTTTGCATTGGAGAGCTTCCAGTTTTATAGTTTGTGGTTTGAAGGTGAACAAATCCACATTTGAAAGAGCAGGAATGTACATAAAGTCACAGAAACAAAGCCTGGATTAAGGTACCACGGAGCACTGTTCAGAAAAGGATGTTTAGGTTCTCGGCTTGCTTCAAGTCCAAGTTCTGGTAGAGTTCAACAGCCATGAAAACTGTAGAAAACCAATCCATTTCTTCACCCAACATTGCACAACAGCTCTACAAGCCTTAGCAAACTAGGCGCATGAAGATGATTAAACTTTTCCAAGAATCTTCAAAGATTTCTGGCAGACATTAATGCTTTGGGTTATGTAAAAAATAAAAATTAGTGACAGATTCATGCCTATTAGCAACACAGGCAGGAAACAATTTCTCTTCCAGAACAACACTTTGTTAAACCAGTGATTTTGCTGGAGAATGAAGAACCAGGCAGTCACATTTTTCAGCAAGCTGGTGGTGTTGAGTTTTGTTTTGTGGTTTTAACTTGGATTTCACAACAGAGATGGTCAGTTGTCTGCTAACTAACATCCTCATCCCGGACGCCCAGGGGCACTCACTTCACCATTCGGAGACCAAATCCTGCAGCCAGGCAGCAACAGGAGAATTATTTCACTGCAAGAAAGATCAAGGTGCAGATTTTCCTTCCTTACCAAGGACTGGCCTCGCTGGCTAAGCAACGTGGTGTGCAAAATGCTTCCCGGAGGAGAAGGGAGAGCGAGTGAACACTTCATTGACTCTCAGCAGAAACTCCTCACGACCTGCCTGGCCTTGCCAAGGGGCTGGGTAACCAATGCAGCTTGGAAGGGCTGCGTGTGCCGTGACTGCGTGTCCATCCAAGCGTCCCCAGCTGTGGAAAGGGCTGCAGTGCCCATGGGCTCCTTCCTTCCTGGGCCTGGAGGTTTGTTTGCCGAGCGGGAGCGCAATGCGGTGACGTAGCCACCGTCACCAAGGTGAGGACGTGTGAGTGCCCTGATGTGATGGGCCTGGCAGCGCCCAGGTACACGGTGCTGGGACAGGGGTGATGTCGTGTGGCACCGAGCGCCTGGCAAGGGCTACTACAAAGCTCCTTTCTATCCCCCTGTGCAGTGGCACTGACTCACCCTCCTCTCACGCTCGGAGAAAGGGCTCCTTTCACAGGGCAGGGAAGGCGGGGGAACGGGGACGACACATTCGATCCCCTTGTCCTGCCTTTCCCAAAGAGCTACTGGCGCTGCCTGTCCTGCCAGCGCAACGTGAGAACAGAAATGTCAGCGAGCTGCAAGGCGGCTTTTTGTTCCCCGGGAGGAAAACAGGCCGCGTGCTCATTAGCGCCCGGCTCGCCGGCACGCACCGCGCGGGGTCGGGGGCCGCGGCAGGGGCCAGGCCCTCTCCCATCCTCCAGCCTGCATGGGGAGTGACACCCACACGCACCTCTCCCCGAAAACTAAGCCCCGAGGGAGCGTGTTGGCAGCAGCAGGGATCAGCTATGAAGCTGGTAGGACTTAATTTGGGGCTTAACTTGGTTGGGGCTTGTCAAGCGTGCAAAGCCGAGCTCTTCTGGTTCCGACCTGTTTCTTCGTGCAAAATTACCCAAATCAGGGCTACTGCCTCCCTTGAGCCAAGGGGATTCCTGCGGGTGCCCACGCACAGGGGAAATTCAGTTGCAAAATGGAGGTTGCAATCACAGAGCTGCCAAAAGGCCACAAATAGGCTCACACATAGGTGAACCACTGTGTAAAGGCTCCCGCAGGCAGGGGATCCTGATAACCCAGCTCGTTCTGCATCGACACATGCTGGAAGAAACTTCCCAAGAAACTTCCCGAGTCCCCGGAGCAGCTGACGGCGCATGGGAGATGCAGATCTGCTTTGCATCAACTATTGGCAGTTGCACTGTTAGCCACATCCCAAACTTACTCAGGCCTTTAGACACGCAGCTTGATGAGTTGCCTCTCCCACTCTTGTTGCACTATGCATAAGTTGACATGTAATTAAAATGTCAACCAAAAAAAAAAAAAAACCTTCTTCTTGGAAGATCCTATGCAAATTTTACATCATGGGATAGGATGAAAAGCAGGAAACAATCAAGTTTTGTTCACATGTTTTTTTTCCTGTGGCAATAAATTTCAGGCGAGCGCTGCACTGTCTGCACCACGTCTCCTACCTGCTTTTGCACTGCGGATACAACCATAGCCCCATCCCTGCAATTCCTGCAAACAGATGAACCGTCATGGAAGCCCCGAAGTCACTCGCCTCCTGCAAGCTGCTCTGCCTCCACCAAAATACACCTGGAAAAAAGCGTCCCCTCTTCTGAGTTCAGGAAGGGTTCCCAGTCCTGGAAACATAGCAAGTCTTGGCCAAGAAATCGGAGCATTAAAAAGGTAAAAATTATACAAAGACGAGTTATGCAGGTAGAGGGCAATTGCTGAACAAAAAGCATTTAAGAAGCTCCAGTGACTAGAAAGGCTAACAACACGGCTGAGGAGGTAGCAGCGTTTTGCACTTGTCTGCAGGGCTGCATCCTTCCTCATATTGGCAGAACTTCAACAGTCCTCCGAGACGAGACCGCGCGCGTCAGCTGTGCCCAGCACACAAAAAGGGAAAAACAAGGGAGCGCAAGTGACTTGCCAAGGGCACGGAGCAAACTCCCCCCTGCGGCACCATCCCTGCTGTCCCGGCCGCGGCAGACGCTCCCCCTGCGAGTTCCTGCGCTGCTGCTTCAAGAGACACAGGGGAAAAGTGGGAAGGAAACCCAGGCAGCGTGGAGCAAAGTCAACTGCTTTAACACAGCCCCGTGCTTCTGCAAGGAGAGAATGGATTCAAACCCCCGCGCTAGAAAAAGATGCAGTTAAAGGGAAAATAAGGAGAGTCTGGCTAGGGGGAGCTGGGCGGAGGGAGCGAGCAACAAGTGCCGGCGCTGGGAGTTCGTACCCGCGGCCGGGGTGGCTCCTCGCACCGCCCTCCCTCTCTGGCACACGCAGTAACATGAAACTTCAGATCTCCAGGACAACCCATAACAAAAAAAAGGCCGAGACAACAGCTGGCTGTCAGCAGCGGAGCAGAGCGGAGCCCGGCGCGCAAGGAGCCCCGAGCCAGGATGAGGGCAGGGATGACGTGAAAGTTTAAGAAGACAGAAAAAAACCCAAGGCGAGTGGTCGCGGGGCACGGCTGGGGTAAGGCTGAGCTGTTGCTGGGGTTTGCTCAAGCGTGGCACCTTCGCAGGCAGCTGCTTTAGCAAGAAGCAGGAGCCTCTGGGGCTCTTTGCAGAGCTCCAGGCGCTCGCAGGACACCCGCAGGGCGAAGCCGCGAGAGGGGGAAGCTCTAACGGGGCCGCAGAGAGCCAGGCTGCCCCGAGCGCGCAGCAGCAGCGGCTCAGGAGGAGGCAGCCTCCGTGCCGATTCGAGCAGCCACACGCTGTTTTTTGTTGCTGTTACAGAATCTGACCTGAAGTTACAAACGGGGGCACTCAGCGCTGCTCTGCTTTGGCGCACGGTGCTCAGGCGACAGCTGCTGCCCGGCGCAGGTGAGCGCGGGAGGCCCCGGGCCCCGGCGTTTCCCCGGGCTCCTCCTCCCTGCAGCTGAGTTTTAGCTTAAAATAACAAACCCCGGTTGGGGAACAAATGCACGGTGCAAGTTAAGCATCTGTGTCCAATAGAAATATATGAAGGGCTTTTGCACAGCCTCTAACGAGAGCATTAAAAAAAACTACTCAGCTAATATATCAGGCCCAGATGCTGGTTTATTATTCAAAACAGCCTAAAAACAGTGTTCAGAGAGGACACATTTGTCTACATACATGGTCTGGGGTTACTTAGTCGTAAGAGAAGACTGTGAGGTCTGAATGCATTGAAGGGGGAAGGAGAAAAGGAGAAGGAGCCCCCAGATACATGAAACCGCCTGCTGCCCCCAGGCTCCCCCAGCTCCGTTTGCTGCTGGATGCGGGGAGGGCGGCTAGCAAGAGGGTTGAGCCCCGTTTTCTCCTGTCTGAAGCCAATTCCTCTGTTTGGGAGAATATTGCATTCCCGAGCCGAAAGCCTGGGCCTCATCCAGCAGCGCTCGGGCACCCAGCAGGCAGGGAGAGGAGGCAGGAAGGCCGTTCTCCTTCCCCGATCCCATCCGTGCCTGCGTGCAGGAATGCTAAGGATCAGGTATTTCCACTTCTCTCCAGGCCCCATTAAGGTGGGAAGGAAGCAAATCCCTCTGACGTCCGTGTGCTACAAAGGCGGAACTGGGCCAGCCTGGGGGAGAAGCCCTGGTTAAGAGCCCCGCAGCCGAGCCCGGGGCCCCAAGGGGACGCAGGGAGGTCCCCATCCCGCCACGCCGGGGTGCCGGGGCTGTTTGCTGCAGTTAAGATGGTGTCTCGGAGCAAGCACGGGAAAAACAAAGTCTAGGGGGAGAAAAGGAGGAGGCAGCAAGGGGAGAAGGGCAGGGGGAGGGATGCGGAGAATCGGGCCAAGTTTTCCTTGAGGAAAGGAACTCTTAACAGCTTTGGCTGGGGGCTTGCGCAGCCCCTGCGGAGCAGCCCGCGGGGGGGCTGGGATCGCGATGTGAAACATGTGTGGAGGGAGGCGGCGGCGCATGGCTTGTGTCAGGGCTGTCACCGCGCGGGAAGCGGGAGCCGCTACGGGAGGGGAGGTGCTAGATCCGCGCTGGTTGATGCAGCAGATCCCGCGGGGAACACGAGCCCTCCGGAGCCGGCCCGCGGTGGCCAGCGAGGAGCGACAATAACTGAGGGACTGGAGCGTCTGTCTTATGAGGAAAGACTAAGCGAGCGGAGCCTGTTTAGTCTAGAGAAGAGAAGGCAGACGGGAGATCTGATCAACATGAACAAATACCTGACGGGAGAATGTGGGGAGGACGGAGCCAAACTCTCTATGGTAGTGGCCAGTGACAGGACAAGGAGTAACAGGTACAAGCTGAACCCCAGGCAGTTCCATCTCCACGTGAGGAAGAACTTCTTTGCTGTGAGGGTGCCAGAGCCCAGGCACAGGCTGCCCAGAGAGGCTGTGGAGGCTCCTTCTCTGGACATCCTCAAACCCACCTGGATGCCACCCTGTCCCTGGGTGTCCTGCTGGAGCAGGGGTTGGACTAGGTGATCCCTAGAGGTCCCTTCCAGCCTCAGCCGTTCTGTGAGTCTATGACCTAGTGCCCCTGCGCTCCTGCAACGGGGAAGCAGCCGCCGCGTCCCGCGCTTTGCGGCTCCTGCACCCGGGTGGCATCTGTGCTAAGATTAGAGCAACGCACATTAGCAGCTCAAAAATGCATGTGGTGCCTGAACCTAGCGAGCAGTCAAGGACGGGCCACGGAGGCAGCTGGGAGAAGATGGAGAAGATATTTCCAGTGCTGTCGGCGGGGCCCCACATGCCTCACCTCCAGCCCCACGGTGCTGATAGCTGCCAGCGTGTTTGTGAAGCAGCTATTTACAGAGCTTAACCAGGCCCACACTTCCTCCTCTATCAGCTTGCTGGGAAACGGTTATTTTGCTAATGTTAGAATAGACTTTCAGGCGAAATTCAAGCAGCAGCAATGCTTGGGCCTAAAAAAAGGCCCCTTGTAGAACAGCTACGGATTTATTTTTAAAATTGACCTTTTCCTTTCACTGGATAACACACCATGGCTCTGTGCCTTGGTTTCCCCACTTCTTCCCTATGGGCCTGGCAGGGAGGAGTCATCTCCTGGGCTTTGGAGGACTTTGCTTGGGAGATGGGGTGGAGAAAGCTGAGGGGCTCGGCCACCCAGGCTGCCACTGCAGGGCGTCCAGTGCCTTTTTATATTAGTCTAATACCAGGTTGTAGGAAAGAGCCATTTACACAGCTCCCTCAAAACCAATCTGCAAATAGTGGGTGGCAGAGATGACAGGGTGTTTCAGCCAAACGAGCAGCCAGTCGGGGCTGCTTTATCATCTCCACGAGTTTGGAGCCTTCTTTAGCAGGCAAAGTCAAAGCTTCTCTCCCCTGACATTCAACTGCAATTTACTGCAGTTTGGGTGTGTGCTGTTAAAAAATGAATTCTCTTGATACTGGGAACTATTTTCATCTGCTGGGGAATGATTATAGGTCTGGCTGGCTCCGTTCGCTCCTGTTTTAGGAAAAAAGGCCTTGCCTGGGAACCACAGTTAAGATTCATGTGGCTGGTCAACTACTGCCACGCCAGCAACCAACAAGGGAAAACTCTGCTTCGATAATAACGCTACATTTCTATAGCTCTTTTCATCCCAGAAGCACGTTACAAACTTGGAACAATAAACAATCGTACGGGGATTGTTGCATCCACTGCCAGAACGCATCTACCCTGTAACGAGTCCGCGCAGCCCGTGGCTGCTTCGGGACAGGAAGCTCCGCAGCCCTTATCCCTCTGGAATCAGGAGCACGTTGCAGGAACCAAGAACAAAGCTGGTGGGAAGCGGTCAAGACTTGGGGCCTTCGTGTTCTTAAGAAACAGGCTCGCTGCTTGTTTCGAAGTTTTAGATCGAGATAAAAAATATCCCCTCCCCTTCAGCCTCCTGGGAGGGCTGGGATATCCAGCGCGATTTCCAACCAAATCAGCTACCCCAGTCCCGAGACGCTTCTCATCCCTGCACTGGGTCTGTTCCAGTCAACCTTTTTTCACTTATCTGAGAGCAACAAAAAGCATTTGTTTCCCCACAACCACAGAGTCCTGGGGAAAAAAAAAAAACCAGCTGTGCAGCGAGGATGCTGGAAGCACCATGAGGACCCTGGAGCACCTCCGACACAGGCAACGGGCACAGCGGACATCAAATTCACCCTCACAGGGACTTGCTGCATCAGGACTACAGGTGTTGGCAGCTTTAGGCCACAAACAACAGGCCACATCAGGAGAAAAACCCTATGTGAGGGTTTGCGACGTAACTACGCAAGCAGCAACTGGAGTGGAGGCCACGCTCTCATCTGCCCTGTGCGCTACAGGCTCGGTGCCTGAAGCCTGACAAGCAGATAGTGAGCAAAGCCCATTGCTTTTGGTACCTGTAACAAAACCAGGACCTTGCTTTTTTTCTGTCTGAGCTTCTGAGACCGTTTTGAGACACAGATGCAGCCTCTGAGGGTGGTTACGTGCCGGGCTGCTTCACAGAGATGAGGACACGCAGCAGAGCGGTGGGAGGACCTACCCCACATCCCACAGCCACAGAGACGCGGGCAGCCCCAGCACAGGACCTGCCTTTCCTAACTTCCAGTCCCGAGGCTTACCCACAAACTGAAATTCATGTTTGTCATGCTGAAATAGGCTGCTGAAAAGCCATCATCGTTATGACTAAACGAGCGTCTCATTCCTCTGCACTCCCTCCAGTTCTGTGATGCACCTGCTTGGACACACAGGAAGAATGCAGCCTTGCCAACCAAAAACGCTCAAAAAAATGTTTGAATTTCGCCTGTTCCAAAACACTGATAGCATTTTGACTAGCCTAAGGCAGACAGAGGCATGTGGCCCCGTGTCATCCCAAAGATTTCTTGGTTGACACACAAAAGCTACCGCGTGCCATCGATCTGCGGTACCACGACACCCTGACCAAAGCTTTTGGCTCAGTATCTACAATGAAGCATTTTAATAAACGGCTTCATTCTCAGAGGGGCTGAGCAGCCGACACCTGGGAGTGCTTGAGCATGGCCCGAGTCCATTAAAGCAGAGCAGAAGGATAAGGATATTGTCGGTGCTATCAATCAGAGCAATTTTCACAGCTTCATGCAGCAGGCCCAGCAGGATGAATATGCACTAAACCCAAATATTAGCACTTCCTGAAAAACTGCACTACCCCCTGTGCTGGCACTGCACTCTCTCCAAGCCAGACTACCAGCTTGTGGCAGATTCTGCCTTATTTTCCAAAAAGAAAGAAACACAGATTAAAGGATTGGTTTTATTCCCTCCCCTGCCTGGCCCTGCAGGAGGGGAGCGGAGGCATTAGGTGCTGTGGCCTCCCTGGGCTGCTGAGATGTTTCTGAAGAAAAGCCGCAAGAAACAACCACAAATTCCACCCTACCACAGCACCTCAGCAGGAAGAGCCGAGCTGCTGCCACAAGGCTCTCCTTTTGCCTCCCTTCACACGATTTTCACCTCTTTTCATCTCCAGCTGCAGCTCTGGCAAGTTGGTGACACGAGACCAACAACACGTAACAAGCTGCGTTCACCTGGCTGCGCTACAGCTGGGTCTCCCATCCTCAGCAGACGGAGCTCTAAGGAAGGGCAATGAGCAAGGGGGGATTCGCAGATGGGAAGATCCCAGGCAGGGGAGCAGGTTTCCTTCACGCTCCCCAGGACCTGGGAGCCACCGAGTCTCCAACAGAACTCGAGGCTGTTTCAAGGCTCTAGAACCAAAATGCGGTTTTAAAAAATAAACTGCCAACCAAGGCCCACAGCCCCAGATCATTTCAAGATTTTCCCATTTTAATGACAATTATTATAGTGATAATAATAACTCCATCCAGATCTCCTGCACCACCTGGCATCCATGACTGCTGGCAACCTGGGAGCTTACTTGAATGTGATATAATGAACAAAATCAATTCTTTCTTATGACTCAGCTGTGAAATCTGTAAGTAACATCCTTGCTGTTGTGTTGTAGATGAGGGAGATAAACAAGCTGTCTCATGCACCTGCCTTAAGTCACATAGTCAGCACTAGCTTTACCTGCCTGCTAATCTTTAGGCTAAGATCTTGGGTCGGCTGAAATGGATGGGAAGAAGATGGTGATCAAAACTGGTTCTGAGCAAAGACTTTAGTCGCAAGTTGAATGGAAGATATAAAAGTTCACACATGCAAATCGCTTTCCAGGGAGAGAGGGAGCTTACACATTTTGTTTTTGTTTTGTTTTGGGTTTTTTTTTGAGGAGAAGTGATTTATTCATCACCCTTTTGCTGCTTCCACAGGCAGAAACCCCGGAGTGGCACCCGCTCTGGGCACCAGCGCCCGGGCAGGTGGGGGAGGATCTGCTCCCTCGTGGGCACATCGGAGATTCCTCCAGCCACTGCATTCAAACGTGTCCCCGAAGAAGTTCAAACCAAGGTAAATGAACAACATTCCCTGCAAGGTTTGCAACGAAAACTGCTTCACTTTGAGCCAGATAAGGAACCATGGGCAAAGTCCTTTACTTAGGAGAGAAAATCAAGACAAGCTCCTGACATTTTAGACTGGGCACCCTGTTCATCTACAAGGGGTTAAGCAATTCTGAAGAGTAATTTTTAAATTCACGCCCGAACTCAGAAGTTCTTGCACATGCTGCTCCCCATACAGCCTCTCCTTTGCAGGAGAGCTCCTAGGCAGGCAGAAATACCCCAAAGAGGAAAAAACATTTTGAGATTGCTATAGCCAGAAATTTACAGAAATATATTTAAGGTTTTCTTTTAGAGCCAAGAGCAAGAAAAACAGATCACTTCGCCTCTGCCTGCACCTCCATCCCTCAGAATGGAAACAAAGCTGGAAACTTGCTGACACCAGCTCCCACAGCCCTGTGCAAAGCAAAGAGCAGCCAGTTCTGGAGCAGTTTGCTCGGGGTGGGGCGACCATCCGGAAACAACTGTTTAACCCTAGTCTCAAAAATGACCTTTTCCAGGGCAGAAGGCCCCAGCTCTGCCTCCCTGCTAAGCTGCACAGAGCTCTTTCTGTGGGGCTAGTTTTCCATCCACCCCCATCCTGAAGAAACCAGCTGGTTCCGATTTTTATTCCTTCGCTTGGGTTTAAAAGAACAAAGAAAACCCTTTCTGCATTGCATAAACATACAAAAAGTAATTTTACTTGGCACTGTAGTATTAAAGCCCAGCATGCAAAGAAACAGCCAAGGTCTCTCTCAGTCCTCAATGTGTTTAGAAAAAACGAACTCCAAGCATCCATTTGTTTGGGTAACCAAACCAGATGTGCACTAGGGAACTCCTGGCTTGTTCTGGGAAGGAGTCTGGGTCTTTTGCCTTTGTGCTATCACCAAAAAAATGGAAATTAAATCACAACATTTAAGTCCCATAAAACTGTGTGGACTATTACGACACGCCCAAGCTAGGAAATTTAATGACATAAGAGCCTTAATCCATCTGCATGTCCAAAAGCTCCTTTTAGGCAAGACTCTGCATATTTCCCAATCTTCTGTTCCACCAACCAACTGAAGTAAGATTTTACCTTCCGTAGCTCTCCTGCTAGCTTATTCATTGTGCTACCTTGCAAAATTTTGCTTATGGGGGGGCAAGAACACCAAATATTGGTGACAAAACTGAGGTATCTAACTTGGACTAGGCTAGTATGTCAATTAGCAATAGCTGCTGATCATCATTCTCTCTGAGAATAAACAAAGTGTAGGATTGCTGAGCAGGGCAGGAGGGACTGGCTCTCCGAGGCCCTGACAGACACAGTGGCTTCTGCTTTGCTCGGCACCAGCAGTGATGGAGGGACATCCACTGCTGTCCAATACAGATTTTAAACGTCAGTATCATCAGTCAGTAGGACTGATTGCTCACGCCAGAGTTTAGTGGTATGGTAGCTGTAACTAGAGTCTTTGAAGGCATCTACTGTAAGCTACTCAGTAGAAAACAAGTGAAGCCCAGGTAGCACCAGAATATCGTATTTGGAACACAGTTTCAGTTAGAAGTGCAGGGCTTTCTAGAAGACAATTGAAAAAAAAAGTCAATTATTATCATTGGGAGAAAGTCAAGGGGAGCCCCTGTCCAGCTTCAGCTCCACGCTTGCTCCTTTTAGGAGAAATCCCACATTTTTGCCTTTGCATAACAGTCAACTGTCCTAACAAGGCTCAAAGCCCAGTTTTGAAATGCCAACAGCGCCAGAACGTGCAGACAGTTAATAACCCTCCACCCGAGCTACTGGGAGCAAGGGCTGAGACCAGACAAACTTGTTTTACTTGTGATCCCCGGCGAGCTCTATAAGAAGGCTGGCAGCAGCGGAGCATTAGCCCGTGAAAAGCTTTATCCTCCCTCCGTTTGTTTCTTTGTACAGCACAGAGCCTGCAGCGGGGCGGCCAGGATGTCTTCCGGAGGCTTCCTGAAGGAATTGCAAGTCATTGGGGAGAGGCTTCTCCTCAAGCTCCAGCGGCTGCCCAAGGCCGACCCTGTGGAGATCGTGTCTTTCTGTGTCATTCTCCTGTTCATCGGTGAGTTTGTCCGCGGAGGCAGAGGGTTGTCAGGGTCTCTCTTTCATGCTCTCGGGCTCTGGTGGCAGGTTGTGTTTTCAGCGTCTGTTTTCCAGACCGGGCTCTAGAGCCCAATTTAGTCTCTTAAGTCAGGTTTAATGTTCAGTGAGCGTTTCTGCACACACGTAGACTATGACATGCTGCAATGTAACTCCCCTATTCAAATATTAAACAGGAATATTTAACCAGCCCCATGTTGCTGCACTGCTTTGAGGTGGTTTGTGACAAATGGCATTGAGGGCCCTCCCTGCCACGCGAAGCCACTCAGGTGGAGGCCACCAAGTGTCACTTCTGCGCCTGCCTCAGTGGCAGCAGTGTGCTCCAAACGAGGGTGCTTACTTGCCTCTGGTTGTGCCAAGAGCCCTCCTGCTGCCACGCGGCCATGATGTGGAAGGAACAACAAGGACCTGCGTGGGCCGGGGAGGATGAGGATGGCCTGAACAGTGGCAAAACAAGGGGGAAGGCAGGGCCTGCCCTCCACGAGGCAAGCAGTGCTCCCGCCGCCGCGGCGCCCAGGGGAAGGGTGTGCGGCAGCAGGACGCTCCTCCCCGTGCTGGAATCCAGAACCAGGCACACCTGCTTTTGCTCCTTTTTGTTTTTTTTTCCTACAGCTGCTTCCCCACCGGTCAGGTTACCGGGAAGCTTTTAACAACCACAGGCTTTTAAGGATCGCAGACACACACACACACACATGCTCTTAATGCATTTGAAAGAGTTTGACACATCATCTTTTTCAGATAAACTTAAGCCCTGACCATTATGTCTAATGCAGAATAGCAGCTCACTGCTTGAAAAGGCACTGGGGGAGTCACTGTAACTAGTTTCTCAGCCATTGCGAGCAGCCAGCTGGCCAAAGAGCAGGGGCACTAACAAGCCAACCAAAACCCCATGGCTCTTAGTGAACCCTGACATCGGTCCAGCTGAATGGATAACTAGTACAAGAGAGGAAGAACTTGGAAGGAGGAAGGTAAAGGACACAGGGCAAAAATCAGCAAGGAACCAGGCTTTGCTCATTCTGCTCTTCAGCAAACAACTTAGAGTAATCACAGTGCAATTCTCCAATGTTCTCTCTATGGTATGGCTCAATATTATTTTTTCTTCTTTCCAGCTACTGTTCTGGTGCTGATGGTCATCGCCTGCAGCTGCTGCTGCTACAGCTGCTGTAGCTGTGCTGGCCGTCCTGACCACAGGCGGAGGAAGATCCAAGTCCGCCCCGTAGCAAATCCATGAGGGGCAAGAAGGGCTGCCATGACCTGCTACCAAGGACACGCGTGGACATCGTGATTCAGTCGCACGGGAATGACTGTCTACACTAACTCGTTGAATATGGCAATAACAATATTAATGAACATGACTCAGAGGACCAGAAATCACAGCCTGGACTTCATTCTTTCTGCCGGGCTCCACGGTGTGACCGCAAAGGTAATGCTAATGCCACTTGGCCATCATGGTCTCCCCCAGCTGGGGTAGAGCGGGGTGCATGGACACACGCTGGCAGGAGAACAGACACCCTCTGCCC
>JAUBNY010000452.1:187511-200077 GCA_032275445.1 Crypturellus soui | reverse complement strand
TGCAGGTGTGCGGGAGATGCGGGAATGCCAGCCCTGAGTCACGGGCACCCCCTCCTTCCTCCCGCCGGGGATAAAGTTCTTCCTCACCTGGGCAGGGAGCCGCCGGCCGCCTCTTCCCCACCTTGTCCCGCCCCACGCGGGGCAGCGCCGGCCGCCCGTCCTGGCAGCACCGGAGCAAAGTCGATATTTGTCCGGCGGGCGCAGGGATCCCTGCGGACGGATGTCAGCGCGCGGGCTGCCCGCCCTCCCCGCAGGCCCCGTGGGTGACATTTAACCGGAAAAGAGAGAAAGGGACAGAAAAGAGAGAGGAGGAGGGAGAGAGAGAAAAAAAAGAAGTAAAAGAAAGGCCAAGCCTGGAAATCAGCTAGTGGCAGCAAAGCGGCAAATTCCCTTTTCACCTTCGGAAGAATTTCTCGGCTGGCCGAGTGGGTGACAATCATTTGGCTGTGGCAGCGGCTTTGGGCACCGAGTCACCCCAGCGCTAATGAGGTTTGTGGAATTAATTGACCCGCGCTTGGCGGCGCAGGGAGCTCGGCGGTGGGTGCGCGGGAGCTCTCGCTGGAGCTGCTCGCGCTTTCCTGAGCCTGTCGGCCGCTCGGGATCAGCAGCGCTGGGGCTGAACAGTTCTGTTTTGCAGAGCTGTGCAGGATTCTTTTTCTTTTTTTTTTCCGGTTGCTTTGTCTAACCAAACAGGCTGGGGGGGGCATGCCCGAAATGCATGTATAGGGGATGCACATATAGGGGATACTCAGCAGCCACGATGCGGCGGGAGCTTTAGGGGACAACTTGTTGGAGATTAAAAAGCTTCACTTTGCTCCCTCTGTTCTCCCTGCTCCCTGAGGGAAAGTTCCTTGTGCCTTTGGAGCTGGCGTGCAGAAAAGTGCTAGATTTTTGCTTTTAAAGCAGCCTGGAGCCTTCAGAGCTGCAGGTGGGTCTGGCCCGTTGAAAGCACAAAAGCTGTTTTGCAAAATGGGGCTCCGGGTGCAACTTGTGCGCAGCGCGGGAGCCGCTCGGAGCAAAGCAGCAGGGTCGAATCCAATGAGGAAAGGGCTAAATGTGTCCTGGGCTCGGAAAGGCTGTAGTTTTGCTGAACTGCAAATATAACTCTGTGTTTGCCAGCTAGTGACTCTGAAACGCGGGAAAGCCCAAGGTGGGAGAGAGGAGAGCAGGCACCTAGTGGGGTCCGTGCAAGGGAGCCAATGGGTGTGAATTAGGTGCCGGAGAGGGGCAGAACCGTTGCACATGGAGGGGAGAAAGGGAAAAAGTGAGTCGAGGAAGGGAGGACACGCTGGAAACGGGACAGGGATGGTACCGCAGGGACCTCGGTGCAGCTGGAATTTGGCTCATGACTTCCCTGCTGGCTCTCGGCAGGAGAGCACGTTCAGCATTTTGCAGGTCTGGAGGGCAGAGGAACGAGGCTGAGTTGCTTTAAATTCATCAGCGATTGCAGGAGGTGGCTAGGGGTGTCAGCAATCCCCTGCCCGGCTGGGACCTCCCCGTGGGTCTCCGTTCCGTCTCTGCGGCCGCATGTCCCTCACTGCACTTCGTCCCGGGCAGACACGGCAGGGGCCGTGGGTTGGGGCCCCCAGCTCTGCTGGCACCCGGAGCCCGGATCCCGCTTCTTGCAGCAAACAGCAGATCACAACGTTGTCTTGTACGCGAGTCTCCGCACAGGGAGGAAGAAGGGAAAACAGGAGAAAAGGGGAGGGGAAGCAGAACAAAAGCCAGGCTGAGCATGGCTTAGTCTTTAAACAATACTTTGACTTTTGTCTAAGCATTTAATGTTGCTGTAAGGATGCTTCTTGCTAGTTTTTAAGTTCTACAGCATGTTACACGTTTGCCACAGAGGAAGTAGCCCAGGGGGAGAGATTATGGATCCTTGATCCTGCCTTGATCCACGTGCTTGCAGCTCAGCCTGGGGCTGCCCGGGGCCAAGGCTGCAGGCGTGGGACTTCCCCGGGCAAGCAGCAAGCGCCGTGGTCATCACAAGCGTGTGTGGGCAGATGGCTACTCGTCTGGCCCTTCCAGGCTGGGTTTTGGCCTGAGCTCAGCATGAAGTGGGTTGTGCTTCGGTGCAGTGTTGTTTCTCCCAGGTGCCTCCCATTTAGTGGCACGTTGGCGCCTGGTGCACGTGGTGTTGGCTCCATCGCACGCGGTCCTGATGCAGTCCCTGCCCTCCAAACATAGCAGGGAGGTGCAGAGCTGCAGGAGGCTGATGCTCCCTGGGAGTTTGGACGAGTTGCTTCTGGAGCACCAAGGTGTCCCAAACTTGCTCAAGGCTGGAGCTATCTGGGGAGGTGGAAAGAGCAGTAGAGAAGAGCATGCAGGAGTCCTGATGAGCAGGCAGACTGAGAGCCACTGGCAGAGACCTCTGGAGATCCCCTGGTCCAGTCCCCCTGCTCCACCAGGGTCACTAGAGCGGGTTGCCCAGGATGTCTGGTTGGGTTTTGAGTATCTTCAAGAATGAAAACTCCATCCTCTCTAGACAGCTTGATCTCATTTTTGACCACCGTCAGACAGTTCCAGATGTCTTCCTCTTTCCTGACAGGAGAGATGCTCCAGTGCCTTAGTCGTCTTTCGACGTATTCCGGTCTGCCCATGTCTCTCTTGAGCTAGACACTACAATCCAGATGTGGCATCTCTGGGGCTGAGCAGCAGCAAACCCCAGGATACCGTTGGCCCTCTTCGCGATGAGGACACATTGCTGCTCATTTCCACTTGGTGTCACCAGCCCAGGCTGAGGAGACGAGCCAGGAGCCCAAGGCTTTGAGGGACGGGGCAGAGGGAGGAGGCTGTGCAGGACCTTGTCACCCTGCCCCATGCTGCTGCGGTTGTGCCTGGGGCAAGCTGCAGGCCTGCACATCTCCCCCATTCCTGCCGTGTGCTGTGCTCGGGTGCCAGGCGCGTGGTCTGGGGCTCTCCGCTTCCCCCTACTCATAAGTTCCCTCTGGCAAACTGCCACCATGTCGGGCAGCTTCTGCTCCTCAGCAGAGCCTGTGCTTCCAGGTGGGTCCGTGTGAGGGCCAGGAAGGTGCATTCAGCTTCCCAGCCTCGGGAACAGGGTTGATCGGTGCTTCAGCTGCTGCTTTGGGCCTTCCCTCCCATTCTGGGCACCTTCCCTAAAGGGGAGGAGGAGCGAGACCCGGGGAATTCCTCAGCCCGGGCCCTGGCAGAGCTGAGGGCACTGGGGGGGTTGTGGGGCTGGATGCAACAAAAGGCGGCCATGAACCTGCCCACTCCACGGGCTAGGCCCGGGCTCCAAGACTGCCTGGTGCGGCCTGAAACGGTGCCAGCCCCAGCGGGGAGGAGGGCGTTGGGGCACAGTGGGGGAGAGGCTGCCACACGTGTGCACGCGGCAAGACCTGAGCAGCTTCATGCAGCCGAGAGCCCAACCTGACCCCCAACAGCTCTGCTCTCATCACCGTGAAAATCCAAGTGCTGCCGTTTTTCCTGTGTGGAAGGGAAAATTTCCCTTCTGGAGGAAATTCAGAAATATGGAGGTGATTTTTTTTTTGTGTAAGGTATCAGTGTTTCCTGTAGCTGGGCAGTGCTCTGTGCATCCTGCAGCCCATGGGGTAAATCACCCCGTCAAACACACCCAGGTTGATGGCTGGTAGGGAAAGGGTTGGAAGCATCAGGGTCAGCAGAGTAAGAAGCTATTGGATGATCTGTGTCTATCTTACATTTTACACTTGTACCTTCCCTGAAAGAAATGCTTTTAACATTGTCTTTAGAGCAGATATGTGCCTTGAATAATCCGATTTCCCTGTTGTGCCTCAGGAACTCGACCCCCTCCAGCCAGACATCCCCAGAGCTCGTATTCTGGTTTTGTCTCTCCTGTTTGCCAGCTCCAAATGTAGAGATCAGGGCAACACTGCAAGTTTGCAGATGGCTAGATGGGTACAAGTGTGATCGCAGGGGAAATAGCTCCATCCATTTAGAATTTTGTCTCCAACTACCTGCAAGGGTCCTGTCACCTCTGTTGAAGCAGAGGAGAAGAGTGACGGACTCCTGAACCCCAGGCTCATTCAGCAGCTCACAGCTCACCATTAGGCATTTCCCAAAGCCTCCTCCTCTATTTATTGTTGGTTCGACCATTCTGGAAATTCTTAGTGTGATAGGAAATAGCCAAAGGGAGGAGTCTGTTTTGCTTTGGGGATGAGATGTGGACAGTTGCTTTGTTTCTGTTTTTTTTTTCTTTCTGCTTCACTTTAAGCTACCAGGAATAGGAAGGTCTAGACCTGGTCATTGCTCGTTCATGAGGACGGTGCCAGGCTCTGCCGTGGAGCCAGCCCTGTGCCAGCCCTGGCTCCCGCAGGAGGCCGGGGGGGCTCAGCACCTCCACGGCTGAAATAGCCATCGAGTTGCTGACGGTTGTGTTTCAGGAGGAAGAGGATGGATGTGCTGCCAAGGGTGTACGCCGGGCTGCTCCTCCTGTCCCTGCTCTGCGCCACGGGCCTCTGCCAACGGAACAAGAGTGAGTGTGGCCCTTATATGTCTGCTCATGATTTCTGCTTACACCCTCTGGAGCAGAACTCCCACTTTGGCTCTTGGAGATCAAGGTCTTCGTACAGATAAGTCCCTGTTAGATCTGCCATGTGCCTTCTCTCTCATCTGTTAGCTCCACGGCAGCTGGGACACCTCTCTCTCATACCCAGCTGCTGTTTTGTAGCCATCTACCACTGAACATGTAGAATTCCCCCTGACTTCCACAGGAACGGGATCTGCCCTTCTCGTGCCCTTCCACAACCCATCCAGTTCCCCATGCTTCTGCTTTCCCCCTAGATAACAGATGTGTGTTGTCCCGGGCCAAGAGCTGCACCGAGTGTATCCGCGTGGACAAGGAATGCTCCTTCTGCACGGATGAGGTGAGAGCTTACAGGGGAGTGTGGGACTCTGCTTCCAGGCTGATTTCACAGCCTGTGGATGGAGAGATCCTGCCACTCCAGTTGAAATCCAGAAAAGGAACTTGAGCCCAGTCAGATATTGACTCAAACTGTTCTCTACAAGACCGAAAGTTCTAAAAACATGGATTTCCTTGGCTTGAGCAGCCTATGCTGGCAAAGAGAGAGGAAGGGGGGTTCAGGGCAAGCTTCCAGAAATACAGGGATTTATCAGAAAATGCCTGCTTGACAAATCTGGAATTCCTTGGGTACGGTGTGTGCCAAGCCGTGAGGGAGAGAAGATCCAGTGACTCACTAGCTGCAGCATTTCCCTGATGCCCGAGGGGCATTGGTTATTCTGTTTCTGGTTCATCCCCATCTGCCTCCTCCCCTCCTGCTTGCAAAGGCTCACCAGATCTAGCCATCTGGAAAGAGGAGCCAACTTTCTGACCAGAGTTGTGGCCTCTTTTTGTGGAGATTTGCTTCTTTCTGCATTTGTAACATTCTCCCCCTGTTGCTGCAGAGTTTCAAAGAGACTCGCTGTGATTTCCGGGAGAATTTGCTGCGATATGGCTGTGGGGAGGCCAGTATTGTGTACGTGAGAGGCGAGATGAGGACTCTGCAGGTAGGTGCTAAGTAGAGATTTGTTGTTCCACTTCTTCTGGAGGGTCCTGCTCTTTCCAACATCCTTCAAGTCCTCCAGCCCCTTGTGCAGGGAAAACCCACACCACTCTTTATGCAGGGCCTACTCAACACCAAGACCCTCTCTTTGCTGGCTGGGGGAACCTGTTCATGGCCAGGCCTAGTCACCCTATCTAGGGTGTCTTTTAAAATGAAACAGATGCATGCAAAATGCCAAGGTCTGGAGGAGGTAGAGATGACCTGCTGGGCAGACTTGGGCCTGGAGATGGCTGGCTCAGCAGGCAGTCTCTAGCTGTACATGAAGGAAGGGTGTACAGTCACCATGGCTTTCCTTTTTCCCAAGGATTCCCCTTCTCATTGCCACCTTCTTGTATTTGCACAGGAGATGAAGTTCATCCTCTTCACAATTCTCTTTCTTCACAGAATATCACCATCAGCAAGTCCCACGGGAGGACTGAGGTGGCCCCCCAGAGCATGTTGATGCAGCTGCGAGCTGGGGAGGAGATGAGCTTTGACATGGATGTCTTCCAACCCCTGGAGAGCCCTGTGGATCTCTACATCCTCATGGACTTCTCCTACTCTATGTCTGATGATCTGGACAACCTCAAAAGCATGGGACAAAAGCTAGGTGAGATCAGGACTGGGAGAAGAGGGGGTAGCCAGACCCTGCACTTATGAAGGCAATTGACTCTCTTGCCTGGAGTTGTGAATTTGCCAGCACCAGAGAAAGCTATGAAAGCCACAAGGGACCAAAAGGCATCTGTGATAATTATGTGCCATCTTACTGCTGTTTTGTGCAGGTCTCCCCCAATATGGGATGTAGCCTCTGGTCTTGCAGGGCTTGCAGGGCTCATCATGTGTCCTATCTCCTATTCAGCCCAGTGGGTGAATGGGTGCTGGTGCCCTGGAGAGCTGTTCTGAGCAGCAGCTTTGTCATCTTGAGCCTGTGGGGGTGATTTGAACTATAGGAGAAGCACCAGTCTTGGAGAGGAACCACCAAACCCTAGATGGTGTAGATTTATACCCACCCACCTCAAAAAAAAAAAAAAGCCCTGAAAGCTTCAAAACTGACAATTTGGAAGCGCTGGCTAAGATCTGATGAGCCAGGAAGGTAGCCGAGAAAGGGAATCTTATCTGGAGCAGCAATCTTGAAGGATTACCTGGAACAAGTGATCTCTTTGTTCACATGTCTCTTCCTTCCTCCTCCCAGCAAATTTCCTGCAAACCCTGACCAGTAATTACACCATTGGATTTGGCAAGTTTGTGGACAAAGTCTCAGCCCCTCAGACGGACATGAGACCTGAGAAGTGAGTGAGGCTGATGGGGCCACAAGGATGGGTTGGGAGCAGAGTGGGGAGGGCAGGTACCTCCGGTACTTTTTTATTTCTCTCTTGATCTTCTCTGTCTGCAGCGCAAGAGCCTCTGTTCAACTCTTGCTCTCTTTGTTGCAAATCTCTGCTCCCCAGCCCCCTTGTTCTATACTCAGGACTTGCTGTAACACAGTCCACATCATTCCTTCACCTTCCTCTGTGCCCTTATCCCTTCTACAGTTCCTGTCCCTCCTCACAGGGCCACTACTTTGTCATTTTAACTTGATGCCCTCCCTTGATCACTCTTTCCAAGAATGATGTCCCACCCTAAGACCCAGGGAGTTTGAGTGGGTGTCCAGCTGGCTTAGGTACCCCAAGAGAAGTGGAGCCAACTTTCACATGTGCAGTCCAGTGCGAAGAGCTGCATGTGGACAAGTGGTGCCTTGCTTGGGTTGATGGCACCTTTGGCACATTCCTTTGCAGTTAGACCCACCCCATGCAAAAGCCCCGCTCTTCTCTTCTCTTCTAGGCTGCGTGAGCCCTGGTACAATGCTGATTCCCCCTTCTCCTTCAAGAACGTCATCCGTCTGACCAGCAACATTGACTACTTCAGCAGGGAGCTCAGGAAAGAACGCATCTCTGGCAACCTGGATGCCCCCGAAGGAGGCTTTGATGCCATCCTGCAGACCGCTGTTTGCAAGGTGACGGTGGCCAGGGAAGGAGGAGCTGTGTGTGTGGGATGGGGTGCATTAGAGGATAGAGCTGCTTGATTCTGGGTAATAAATGGAACACTGCTAATGTCGTCATGAGGGAAGAGAGAAGCAGTGCACTGGGCAGCTAATGGCACAGTTGATGAGCCCAGATTTCAGGTTCAGCCACACTCTGTTCTTGTTGCTCCTGATGCTGAGTTGTTCTGTGTTTCTAGTTCTTCCTACATCTCAGACCAGACATGTATTTATTTTTCTGGTATTTGATCTAAGAGGAGGAATGTAAGAGAGGTAATTAGCAGGAACTAGTTATCAGGCACCCCTGTACTGTCCCGCAGTACAAAGCACGCCTCTGTACTGTCCCACTTTGTGCTTGCCATGGTGAAATTCCATTCCTTGGAAAACCCCGCACTTGGGCTTGTCCAGTTGGCTGAGGGAGACATACAAATGGATGAGAGCATTGAGCATGAGAGCATGAGTCCACAAAAGCAAGGACTTGTCTGCTCTATACATACGTACCTTGTACTGTCCAGCCAGGTCACGTGCCCTGGGTTACAGATGGTGGGAGCAGGGACCTGCTGGCTCGGTTTCCCAAACCCGCATGTAGCTGGTGGAGCTGATAAGGGGGTGCCTTGTCCCTTCTTTTTGCCAAAGACTCTAGCGACGGTTGGCTGATGAGTGCAAGTTCTGTGTGATGCTTTGGTGATAAAAGGTCCCTTCTGCCCCTCCTTGGCTACAGGATAATATCGGATGGAGGAAGGACAGCACTCACCTGCTTGTGTTTTCCACTGAATCTGCCTTCCACTATGAAGCTGATGGCAGCAACGTCCTGGCAGGGATTCTGAGGAGGAATGATGAGCAGTGTCACCTGGATTCTGATGGCACCTACAGATATGACACCAAGCAGGACTATCCTTCAGTGCCAACCCTGGTGCGCCTGTTGGGACAGCACAACATTATCCCCATCTTTGCTGTCACAAACCATTCCTACAGCTACTATGAGGTGAGGAGAGTCTGGTGGTATAGGAGCCACAAGGGCTTAACTTCTTTCAGGACCCTTCTTTCTCTGTCTGCAGCTCAGCTATGAGGAAGCAGAGGAGCCTTAGTGGTGCCTCCGGGCCTGCTTTGCTGTCTAATCCTGCTCGCCTCAGCCCTTTCCAGGCTGGAGTGGATAAGGAATATTAAATGGTTGCTCTACTTCCTCCAAACTCAAGAATAGAGAACCTCACACCTGGGCAACCAGGGCTCCCCTCAACACTGGTGGACGCAGTAGATGCTCAGCACAAGTTACTGCTCAGCTTCTGGGCCTGTTACTGCTGTGTCTCAGTGGGTTCCTCTCTCTTTGCAGAAGCTACACAAGTATTTCCCCATCTCTGAGATCGGGGTGCTCCAGGAGGACTCTTCCAACATTGTGGAGCTGCTTCTCACAGCCTTTCAGGTAACAGTGCTCTCCGGGCCTCAGTCTTGCTCCCAGGGCAGATATGGGGATGGATCCTCCTGCCAAGGGAAGTGGAAAAGGATGCACTGCGTGACCCCTGGGGCAGGGGGTGGTGGTGGTTGCAGGGCTGCTCTGCAGTGATTCCCTTCTGCCCACATAGCGCATCCGCTCCAAGATGGACATCCGGGCTGACTTTGTTCCCAAAGCCATGAAGACGGAGTTCACCTCCTCCATGTATGAAAAGACAGAATCCGGCTCCTTCCACATCACCCGAGGAGAAGTAGTAAGTCCCCATGAGAGGTGTGGGCAGCGTGCAAAGCTCTGCTGCAGTTTTGCCGGGGCAGGCAAGCAAGGCACAGCGTGGCCGTTGTCTGCCTGTGTCACGTGTCCCTTTGCCCTCACGTGCCAGTGGCAGAGGCAAGCAGAGCTTCCTCCAGCGGCTCTTTGGGCAGACTTGGCTCACCCGCATGTCCCTCCCTTCCAGGGCAAGTTCAACATGCGTGTGAAGGCGCTTGAGTACGTAGGCAGCCAACACGTCTGCAGCCTTCCTGAGAAAGACCGGCAGGGAGTTATCCATGTGAAACCCACGTCCTTGAGTGACAGCCTCCAAGTCCAAGCCTCTGTCATCTGTGACGTGTGTCCCTGTGAACAGGTATGGGGGGGCTACGTGTTAGGAGAACCCCAGTGCTTTTCCTGTCTAGCCAGGAGTGGGTGTGCGTTGGCCAGCGTGTGCTGTTCCCAATCTGCTCTTGCTGCCAGAGATGTCCCTCTAAAAGCTCAGAGCTGCTGGCACTGAAATGAAGCAGGAGGATCCGTGTTGTGGATCTTGCTGTTGTGAATGCACAGGTCAGGATGGTCAGTGGCACCCTCGGGGTGCACGGCTGCTGGTCCTCGTCCCACTCTGAGGCTGCAGGAGTGAGAATTGCCTCTGCTCATGTGGTGCCAGGCAGCTCTGCCTGGTGTCTTGGTGGAGAGGCTCCCACACAAGCAGAATGAGTTGGTTTCCCCTTGCTCTGACTCCCAGGATGGCATGGGATGTGCTGAACCATCTCTTCTTTCCTCCCTTACAGCAACAAGAGTTTAGATCTCCCAAGTGCAACTTCAACGGGGACTTTGCATGTGGCCAGTGCATCTGTCATGCAGGCTGGTAAGGACCTTGTCTAGCTCTACCCATTCTGTGGTTCCTGGTGTCTCTAGGCACATGCACTCGTGCCAAGGACATCCTGCCTGTGCGCAGGCATCAGGCCTCGTGCCCCACTCCTGCCTCTCTCAGCATCTCTTTCCCCCATCAGGCGAGGGGACGCGTGTGACTGCTCCCCGGCCTCGTCCCTCAACAACGAGGCCTGCATCCGCCCTGGGGATGTGGAGCCGTGCTCGGGCCGGGGTGAATGTCTCTGTGGCAAGTGCCAGTGCTACTCCGAAGACCTGAGCCTGCGCTTCGATGGCGAGTTCTGCCAGTACGATGTCCTGCAGTGCCCACGCACCTCCGGCTTCCTCTGCAACGGTGAGAGCAGCTGCCTCCGTGTTCCCTCCGTGTCTCCCTTCCAAGGAGAGGAAACATGGATCCTGAGAGCGGTCCTCCTTCTGACAGCTCCCTGTGGGCTGGCATCAAAGCAGCTGAGATGGCTGCTGCAGCAGTGTGATGGTGACAGGTTTGTGGCACTGTCAGGTAGATGACAAGTGTCTCTGTTGTGAGATGCTTTGAGGAGAGAGATGCTCCAGGCCTTGAGCACACTGCCACATTCTCTATCCTGCCCCAGGCACCGGCAGGTCACAGTGTCCCTCAGTGCAGAGGTGACATGGACTGGCACTGTCCCACTGCTCAGCTGGCAATGGGCTGCGGGGACTCTGCTGGGGGAAGCGGGATACAAGGAGAAAGTACTGGAATCTGTTTGAGTCCTGGATTCAGGACAGCCCTTTGCAACCTCCTGAAACTGAGGGAGTTGAGGCAGCCCATGGACAAGGCTGGGACAACAATGTGGGTTGGGGAGCCCCTTGGTGACGTCTTCTGTGTTGCAGATCGTGGCCGTTGCTCCAAGGGTGCGTGTGTGTGCGAGAGCGGCTGGGAGGGCCCCGGCTGCGAATGTCCCACCAGCAACGACACCTGCATTGACAGCAGAGGGGTAAGTCCTGTCCCCAAGGCCAACCTTGCCTGAGGGAAGAGCACCCCGGGAGGGACAGTGGCAAAGTGCTCCAGGGTCTGAGATTCAGGGCTCAGGTGCCCTTGGGTGTTTGTGGTTGCTCTCGGATGCTGACTGCCCCTTTTTCTCCCCCAGGGCCTTTGCAATAACCATGGGAGATGTGAATGTGGCAGGTGCATCTGTGACACAGTTTCTCTGTACATCAGCTCCACATGCGAAATCAGCTACTCTCTGGTAAGGCTCAGCCAGGATCCCTCTAGTTTTTTCCCTCCTCTGTCACACATGGCCAGAAAGGGCTCCGGGCTGCAGCCCTGGCCTTGCTCTGTCCTCTAGTTCACCAGCAGCACCAAAGCCACGTGACTGTGCAAGGTAAATTTGTGTTTACCTGCAATTTTTGGAGGTATTGGAGCAATCAGAAACAAGGTTTAAGCCGTGGCTCCTGGCTTCTCTTTCTGATTTGCCACAAGACTGGAAAAAGTCCCCTCGTAGCCCATCGACAAACACATGCTAACCTCATGATGGGAGACAGCAAAGGTGACCTGGTCATATTTTTGAAAGACCACTGAAAACTTGTAGAAAATCTATCACCCCCCTAATACAGCATGTCAGTGTAAGAGATTTTGGAGGGATTGTGAGCATTTAGGGTCGCCCAGCCGAATGCTTTGAGCTGTTGTGTCTGTTCTGTGTGGGCTCATGCATGGACTTGCTCACGTGCGCTGTTTGGATTTGGGAGATGTGCGAGTCAGATGACAAAATTCAGACGTGAATCTAGGTTCCCAGTTGCACCCATGGCTTCATCCCCTCTCCTGCAGGGCTGTGTGGGAGGGAAGTGGTGACGCAGGAGATCAGGACTCTCCTCAGCACGGCCCTTCCTGCCCTCCCCCTGGGTGACAGGTCCAGACCTGCTCCTCCCTAGTCCCTTCCTGATGCC
The DNA here is from genome assembly GCA_032275445.1 of Crypturellus soui. Classification (NCBI taxonomy): domain Eukaryota; kingdom Metazoa; phylum Chordata; class Aves; order Tinamiformes; family Tinamidae; genus Crypturellus; species Crypturellus soui. The sequence goes on along the minus strand of JAUBNY010000452.1, from coordinate 188,025 downwards.
TCTGAGCCAGACAAGGAGCTGCTGCCCCCGAGGCGGAGCAGACCCTTCACTCACCTCATCCGATAAATGGGAAAAGCCTCACTCGGCTGCAAGGGATGAAGCTGTGACCGTCTGCCCCAGGGTTGCCAGTGCCTTATCTGTGTTAGCCGCTTGCTTGCTCTTCTTCCCTTCTCTCCTTGCCCTGTCACGAGGGTGAGGATTCAGCTTTGCTGCCATTTGGAGAGGTTCTCCCTGGCTGCCTCTCGGCCCATGTCCTAATGGTCCCACCTTGGGTTTCCCTGCAGGGTTTCCAGGCTGTGTGTGAGAGCATCCGGGACTGTGTCCAGTGCCAGGCCTGGGGAACTGGGAAGATGAAAGGGAACTGCAGCAACTGCCACCTCCAGGTCCAGATGGTGGAAGAGCTGAAGAAAGGTACCAGCAGACACTGAGCTGTGTGCGGTTGTATGTGATGTCCCGTGTGTGTGCCTGTTCCTCACACTTAGTGCTGGCTTCCTGCTCCACATCCCCTTGCAGC
>JAUBNY010000452.1:107549-117696 GCA_032275445.1 Crypturellus soui | reverse complement strand
ATACCAGGAATGAATGCCAATGCCCTCCCTTTCTACCCAACCAGTGACACTGTTGAATCTGTCATAGGTAACTCTGCCTTTTTTACTAACAGGGCTTGCTCAGATGTGAATCTCCAGATCTGAGAATTGGAATCATGTGGATGTCACAGTGAATTCCAGCTTGTTGTGGGTTTGAATGTTGGCAGATTCTTGAAACCAAAGGCTTCAAGACTCTTATCTGTGACTGTTATTCTATTTGACATTTTCTGTGAGACATTATGGATGAAATGAACCCAGAGGACCAACAAGAAGGCCAGTGTACCCCTTATTCTGCATTCAGAGGGTCAGATGCTATAAAGAGACATAAGTTTAGGTTTGTTAGAGTAGCAAAGAGGATTTGGAGCAGGCAGGAAGTCTCTGGGAGGTTTCTGACAATTTTACAGTAAGGACGGCCACCAGGTAGCTTGCAAGGACTTGCCCTTCACAGGATGTGGGACGGAGGCTATGAGAAAAAAGGAGAAGAGGAGACACTGGAGGGAGGAATCACTCCTTTTAGATAGGTATAGGTTTTTGATAACCTGTTCTATGATCTGATGTTTCTGAGGTGAAGTCATTACATTGATTAAAAATAATAATAGTGATGAGTGGGCCTGTGTGGGATGAAGTTATATTGATCAAGATTTAGTGATGAGACACGTTCAGATAGTTACAACGTTTGCAGGTATTGCATAAGCTTCTTTATTTTGCCTTTGAACCTCAGAAGTGATATTTAGCAGTGTTCCCTTCTGCTAATGTTCCTTTCCTAAGTGGCTTTTCAGCAAAATAGTGGCAAAGCATCAGCCAAGTCCAGACATGTTATAGGCCAGTGTTCTTGTGTATTACAGACAGCCTCAAAGGAGCAGTTTGGGGAAGATTTGGGGGGACCACTGTTATTTCATCAGTTCTTTTTGTTTATGCTTAACATTTGGGAATACTTCAAGACAAAACCTTGGAAAGGCAGATCAGGCCTCAAATCAGAAGAACCTGAGCTGAAAAGCTGCCTGTGGTACTTCTGCCAAATCACATCATGGCAGCGTTGTACAGGATGGTGAATAAGGCTGTGCAGAGTGACAGGCAGCGAGCAGAGGCTCCTCTGTATGTAGGCTCTTTGGGCCGTCCTGTCTCTTGAAGTTGTTGGTCCTTTATAACATAATTGGTACCTCTGTGTCTGGCAGAGTCTGCCTTGGATGACCTGGACCTGAATGAATTCGGAGTGGCTGCCCTGGAGAAGACATTTGACAGCAGCACAGTGCCCCACACAAGTGGCATCATGATAGGTACATGAAAGCAACAGAGCTTTCTTTATTTTCTGCCAAGCAGTGTTGTCCAGTCACCTAAACAGAGCCAGCCCAGTAGAGCTCTAAATTCAATCCCCAAATAAACTTAACTAGTTAAAACAGCAATTGTAACAATCTGGCAACCACTGAGCATCTTCCAAGTGCAAATGTTCCCTTGCTGACACACAGAGCTGAGTTCTTGTCACTGGGCCTGGGTGTCTTGGGGATGTTTCTTGAGACTGAACAGGACTTGCTTGATTTCTTGTGTTTTGTTTTTTTAGTGTGCAAGTAGAATCTGGAGAGCATCTGATGGCTTTTAAAACCAGGCCAAAGTATAACAATTTGCATCGTAAGCAGAAAATTCTCCCTAATGATAACAGGAAACTCACTGACCTGGGAATGCTGTCCATCTGTCACAGGGCATCATCACAGTCTGCTGATCTGGTGCCTGTTTTTGTCCCACCCTTAACATGCAGAATTTAGGTGTCTCTTATCTGTGAGCACCCAGGGGAAAAGCAAAGCCTCTTGTAGCTTTTTGGAAGTGGCTGCAGTTTCTGACTACCCTGGCTCTCTGAGACAGGTTTGGAATGGGAGCTAGCACTGGTTGTCTTAGTCGTTGCCAAGGGAACTACTGCTAGACATTGTATTGCAGTATGAAAGGTGTTCCGTGGAAGGAGCACTTAAAAAAAAAATCACTTCCATTTCCCTGCCAAAGATCAACAACCTCATCAGGGAATTTACTCTGTATTTATGCTGATAGCCCAGCTTATGCTGCTTCTGTGTGCAATGGCTTAGAGGGAAAAGCAGTGTGAACAGTCTGTTCCCTCCGCATCTGGATGTTAACTGGTAGCCTTCTGTGAAGGGAGATGTGAAGAGTGGAGAGCAGAGCTGAGATATCCTGTATGTGGCAGACAGACTGACCCCTTGTGTACGGGAAGGGAAATGTTTTTGGAGGTTGTTTTGGGGTGGGAGGTTATTTATTTTCTCTCCTGTTTGTTTATTAGTGGTAGTTCAAGCTGTTGAGATGTCTAAAGCTAGTCACCTTTTTTTTTTTCCTTTTTTTTTTTCCCCCGTAGTTATGGTCATGGCCTGACCAAGCATGGAACATGGTAGTTTCTTCCACTATGGGTTATTTGGAGATATTATAGACAGAGGAGGATGTTTGAGAAGTGAAGCTTGCCTCTCAAAATCATTCATAAAATATCAAATTTGCCTTCTCTAGACAGTGAGGGACTGAACTCTACACAGAAAATCTTTCATTGCTTTGGCCCATAACCAAATAGGCCACTGAATGCTGGAGGGTCTCTTCACCTGTGCCTAATGTGACGGCAGCTTCAGTGCCCCTTCTAAAGGCGGGGTGAAACACCAAGAGAAGTGGAAGGAGTCCCAGGGGTTTAGGGAGGAAAGAAGGAAGCTGAGACCTCTTGCTCTGATCTCCTGTGCTGTGCTCTGGCCCATACCTCATGGTCATACATAGCCATCCTCTCTGTGTGTTCTTTGTCCAGGTGGGAGTTTGCTGCAAAGTTCTGCTCCTGTAAATATCCCCGGGTCCCTCGGAAGCTCTGCCTCCTTTCACTCTGCCTCTCCTTCTCCACCGGTCAGCCTCTCATCGCATTTCCTCCATCAGCCCCAGGGACACTTAAGCCAATCAGAAAACACGTTCCTGGGGACATCAGCTTCTCATGGATCATTAGGTAAATGCACAGTGTGTGTGTCCCATGTACATGCCTGTCTGTGTCATGTAAGTATTTTCTTTTAAGTTAGCTTTAATTTTAATGTATTATTTCACTGCTGCCATTTATACCTCTTTTTCTTGTGAGAACAGGAGCAGTGCTGGAAGCTGTTTTAGCAATAATCAGCTAATGCCTTGTGAGCAAGGGAGCAATTCCTTCTGTGCTCTTTTTTTTTCTAGACTGAGGAAACAGTGACAGATAGGTTGTGACTTGCTCTAATAATGAATGACCTTTCGGGAAAAGAGCTCAGCCCCTTTTTGCTGCCAGTGCTGTACTGTGATTTCACCTTTCTTGATATTCACCTTTGGATCTTCAGCTTGGCTTAGCTGAGCTGGGGCTTACAATGTGCCGTTGGGAATGCTTTAGGCTAGACTGGCTTGAGAGCAGACCTCTTGGGGGCCCTGCACAGATTGTTCTGCGCTGTGGACTTGGCAAAAAAAAAAAAAATACAATGCTCCAGCTACGTCCCTTTTAGCTCTTTCTTTCCTATTTGAGGGACTGTTTCCTCTACAAGGGACCGTAAAACACCTGGGAACTGGTATGGAGCTTCCTCAGTACAAAGCTGCCAGAACTGGGAGCTGAGGGACTACATCTGTTTTATTATCAAGCTGCAGGGTTACTTTAAGAAATAAAACTGTTCGTGCTCAAGGCGCTAGTAACACTTGCTCTGCTGATTTTTCTGCATTAGTGACATAAATGAGTTCTCTCTCTCTTTATTAGAAGTAAATGTTTCTTCAAATTTTAGGTATGCTTTAATCTATAATACTCAGTCTAACACAATAAAATGATTGCATGCTTCTGTAACCTATTGTTCCATGCACTTATCTGTGTAATTATATCCCTTGTTTGCACAGGACAAAACCATGCTTCCATGCTTTGCAGTTGCTATTTGTTTGGCTTTAACAACTTTTACAATCACGGTTATAAGAAACGAGACATCAGAAGAAATCTCTGCTATTAATTAGGGTTGAGGCTGGCTGGATCATCCCGGTTTCAGTAAGAAAAGGAAAACTTTTTAAAATAGCCTTGTTTTCATTTCAGAAGCAGCAATTTGTTAAGCAGTTTGCTACTATTGGCCTCAGTGAGAGGCCGTTTGCCTCAGGGCTTGCTTACAGGCACAGTCAGTTTGACTTCTCTGAGATGAGTTTCTAACCCCATTAGGCTAATTTGACTTATCAAATTCAACTGGATTTAGGAATGTCTGTGCCCAGTGGTTAACAGCTTTTTAAATGAAAATGACTCCTCTGTTAAAGTATGTTGATGCAAAGGAGCCTGGATCACTCTCGAGCTCTTTCTGGATATGAGCTTTTCCTATCAGTTGTCCCTCAAGGACAGGCTGTGTGTGTTTATTTCAAGTAAATGTGTCTTATTAAAAAAGTATGTGCTTTAGATTCAGTGGTGAAATGTAGGCAGTTTTATTTACCACAGGTTTTCTACTCCTTTATCTCCTGAGCTTTGAAGTTGGTTCTGAGGATGGAAATGATTTGAACACACTGAACTGGGGTTGGTTAGTCTTCCTCCAGCCCCATCATTTTATGCTGAGACTCAGCAGGGAATGAAGCTGGTGTATGTACGCCACTACCTCCAGTTCTCTTCAAACAGAGTTTTCCAGTTAGTTCTGATTTTTGCATGTGCAAACAGCACATTGGAGGTTGGAGCATTTTAATTTGGCTATTTGGGAAGTGAGAGTTGAATGACCAAGTTGAAGAGATAAAAGCAGAGTGATGTAGTGGCCTAAAACTAGTGTAATGTGAGAGGAAACATTACCTGAATTATCTGTGTGAGCCAAAAACCACTCTGTTCATCAACACTAATGTCTTTGCTGCACAGAAACGTGGAAGGGTAGTGAACAATTGAGACGTTCTCATATGAGAAGGGGGATTTGAGTTGCTAGTCAAATCATCTGTAACGCAGGTGCTTCTCAAACCAATGTTGAAAGAAACTGTTGAATTTCTCAGTCCCTTCCTGATTTATAAAAGAGGAGGCCTGAAGGTGTGTAAGTCTCCCTATGAAGTCTCCCTGTGATGGGCTCCTGGGTCCTGGGGTTGAAAGTGATTCTTAAGGTAGTTTTCTCTTTCTGAAATACACACATTTTGAATTCTGGATGTCACGGGGAGGGAGGAAATGGGGAAATTGCCAGCTCCTTTGACATAACCCTCTCTATTTCCCTGTGAAACAGGTTTAAATGGGATGAACAGCAGCATATGGGAACACTTTGCTTCGGGGAGTTTTTCGCCCAGTACCTCACCTGCATTTCTGTCAGGTCCAGGTGCTGCGGAGCTGGCACGGCTACGACAAGAACTGGATGAAGCCAACAGCACAATAAAGCAGTGGGAAGAGTCTTGGAAACAAGCCAAACAGGTACCCAGCAGCTCCAGGAAAAGGGACTGGGGAGGGTGTCAGCCTTTTAAATGGGAAGCTTTGCAGATGTTGAGATGATGTGAAGGGTTATAGGTTTTATAAAACAGATTCTCTTAAGCATTCTTGTTCTCTCCTACCTTTGGGAAAGCAAAGGTCTATGTGCCTGACATTCAGATGCTGGAAGTGTAAGGCTAGAATGTGCAGCCTTTTGAAGAAAAAGTTCCAAGGCTCTTTCAGAATTTGGAGACGGGGCAGATAGGACAGAGTACATTCCTGCCTAGGATAATCTCTTTCATGCTAAGCAAGTTTTCAGACAAAATTCTTATTTTGCGCTCTTTGCTGGAATTTGGAGGCCTGTGATGCTTGGAAAAAGGAGGCAGAGGAAGCAAATGATCGCGCCAACACAGCTAACATGGAATGTGAACTGGCCCGCGAGCAGAGGGAAGCCTTGGAGCTGCAAGTGAAGAAACTGCAGGAGGAGCTGGAGAGGATCCATGCAGGCCAGGACCCTCAGTTTCTGCGCTCTTTCTCTGACCTGGAAACTCTGTCGCTCTCTTCACTTTATACACTTCAGAAACAGCTGCGGGCAAACTTGGAGAAAGTTGATAAGGTGAGTGCAGGGGATCACAGAGTAGAGCCTTGTTGCTTCTGCTTCCACAGATATCAAACCTTCTCTTTATATGTATTTTATATTTGTATTATATGTGTTTGTGTATGTCCACATAAAGTGGACAGAGAGCTGCAAGCCCTTCGCCTGCTGCCTCTTCCCTGTTCCCCAAACTTCCTAGTGCAGAACGGGAACCCTTTAGCTTTGAGATTTTGCTTATGTTTTGCCCTGTCTCCTTTTCTTGCAGGCGGTATTTCAGATGCAGTCAGTGAAATGCCTTAAGTGTCAGGAGGAAAACCGCGTGGTGCTCCCGTGCCAACATGCTGTGCTGTGTGAAACGTGCGCTGAGGAGGGCGAGTGCCCCATCTGCCACCCCAACAGGCCCCATTCTCTCCAGTCGTGACCTTCCAAGGACACTTGGTCTAATCATATCGTATAGAACTTTTTAACTTTATACATGCGTACATATATATGTATGTGTACATATATATATGTATGTGTATATATATATATGTATATATGAGTGTGTGTATGTGCATGTTTGTGTATGTATATATGCGCACACACACACGCACATACACACATAAAACAAATTAGTTGCAGAGCACTTTTTAATATTTTACAACCCGCATCTAAACTGCCCCTCACCCCTGCCCCACTAATTCTAACTCTTGAGGAACTTTGAGAGCTGTTTTTAATACAGATCAAAGGGCCGTTTGCAAAGAGTCTGTGTTTTTCCTCTTTTCTATTTAGGTGATAACAAATTTTTTGACTATTTCCAGAAGGATTTTGAGTGGGCAAGAGAGGCTTCCATGTGCTTTCCAGAGGAAGAGTTGAGATCACAGGGAGGAATGAGGTGGATTGAAATGACTTGTTCATGTCTTCAGTCTCCTTGCTCTTTCATTGACCCAGCTTGGTTAAAGCTCTCCTCTTTGATGGAAGCTGCACTGGGTTCCCTGCCTGGTGGGGCTCACGTTGCCAGTCTCTGAATGTGCAGGAACTTTGTCTGTCGTTTAAACAACAAAGTTCACTTTTTAAAAGTTTGTCTTTCTTCTTTTTACACACACTTTGTATATTTGTATGAAAACAAGAAAAGGGAAAAAAATATTTTGGACCTAGAGCAAATCAGGCCCAACAATTCAGTGACATATTCATTGTTGATAAAGCTGGGATGTTCCAGATTTGAGCAGCCTTACAAGTATTGCCCTTGTGTCAACTAAAGCCATTCATGAAAGGAATATTGATGCACAGGTTAGTTCTCTCCAGCTCCCCCATATCTGGTGGCTGTCTAGAGACTTTTTATTGCTTCAGACCGGATTCCAGATTTCTTTTAGCCACAGTGATCTGTGGCTTTCATAGTCACTGCTGAAACGCATGGAATAGTTCCCGATAATCTGAGGACACCTTAGTTGAACAGGCTTGATGTTGACCCCTCAAGGGTGGCTTGTGGACTACAGGGTCCCGAAGCCCTTGTGTTAGTAATAGTGATGACAGAGAAAAGCCCAGCATGGACCAAACTGCTGATAAATCTATTCTTGCTTGGAAGCGGAGGAGTGTAAATTCCTTGCCTTGCAATGCTCCTCAGTGGAGATGTTTCTTCCTGACCTCAGCTGCTACTCACTTTGACATAAAACATGCTATATTCCACTTAGAAACACAGCCATTATTTTTATTTATATATATAAGTATTACTGATGGAGAAATCTTAAAGCTGATTTGTCCGATCATACGCTGTGGCAGTGTTTCATGTGTTAACTTGGTTCCTGAGAAAGGAGAACAAGAAAGGACAAGGACTTTAATTTCAAAAGCTTATTAAAAATCCATAACTCATCAGCTTCCCTGGCCGGGCTGTGCAGGTCCTGGTGAGTTGTAGCAGCCTGGCTCTCCGTTGGAGAGGGCTGCACGCTCGGCTCCAGTGCTGTCTTGCTTCCAGGAATGCCAAACTCATCCCAGCAGCAAGGAAAGAAGTGACTCCAAGCAGAAGAAATGGGCTTCCTTCTTCACAGTGCAAGAGAAATATTGCAGGGTTGTCCAGCCCTCTGTCTCCTATTTCTTCCTCTGCCTGACTCCTTTCCTGAGCTTGGGACTTTCCACCACACTGTGCAGCTCCAACTGCTCTCGCAACTGCTCAGTGGGTTCTGTCCACAGAACCCCCTGCAAAGGGGCTTGGGGACTTGCCTTTCATTAGCATCTTTTCCTTACTTGTCCACAGCGCATTTCCTACCTTAGATCATTTCAGAAAGGCCAAGAAGGAGAGAATCCCTCAGTCTAGTTCTGTACCAGCCACACTTGTCCAGGGCAGTTCCTCTCCAGGGAAAAGAAACATCACCAGCTTAGACCTGGCTAGTAACGGAGCTTCCCTGTGACTTCCTTCACCAGCATTTCCATGGGCTTTTCACATCAGGTGGATTGCAGTAACCTGCTGGGATCTCAACCAAAAGGCCGCTCAAGTGACTAAACATTATTTTGCGCAGGATGCTGCCTGTGCTGTCCTTCCCTGACCTGGAAAAGCACTGGAACCTCCAGCCGCCCGCTGTTGTTGTAGGAACAAGTGAACTGTTACCAGAGTCTTTCAGAAAGCTTCATATTTAATGCAAAGACATAATTAGATTTGCTTCCATAATTCCACCTTTCCTTTGCATGGAAGGGGTTATATGCATTCCCAGATGATCTCTTAAGTGCAGCTCTGTGTAGTTCTTTTTTTTTATGTCTTTCCCATTAACTTTTTTGTTAAAAATGCTTTTTTTTTTCCATGTGTATTTTATTGTAACTAGTATCAGTTTTTCTATTTTTTTTTTTTATGGAGAGACACTGTTGGGTGACTGTTGTGGCTATGTTGTTTGGTTATAGCCTTTGAATGTCTGTGCCATGGGGCAGCACATCTGCCTTGGTCTGCTTTTAAGGAAAGACCTTTTATTAAAGTATGTGAACATTTCTTTTTTTAGAAACAAAACAAGGAAGAAAAAAAAGACAGAAAAAAAGGAGAGAGGAGTGTAAAACCCAATGAAGATTTACTAAAACATTTTTGTAACTAACTTAATCATAGGAAATAAACTCTTGAATCAGGTCTATAATATTTATAAGAATCGGAGCTCATCAGCCTCTTGGGCTATTTTTTTTCGTTTTTTTTTTCGATTACTGTTGTAGTTTATCTGCTCTCCCGCCTCTCCGGGGGGTTGTTCATGACGCCGCCATCTTTGGCCACCCCTTTTTTGCCAGCAGGGCCTGGCTGCAAGTTTCCCTCTGATTCCCCGGGGGCTCCTTCACCTTCTCCCTCCTTCTCCAAGGGTAAAAACTTGTCCCCTGCTCTGTTCCTCTGTCTCACTGGGACTTCGAGGAGTGATGCAGCTCTATGGAGTCATAAGGAGGAATCGATAATATTCCCCACTTTCCATGGGGGGATAGTGCTTAGCCAGAGAGGTACAAAGAAAATTCCAAGCCAGAGAAAGCTCCTTTTTTTTTTTTTTTTTTCATTTTGAATACAACAATGTTCCTCTGTTTTAAAGCTTATACTGAAGGACCAAAGACCTTGCAGCTTCCCTCATTGTGCCCCTTAAATTTAACTCTCTTTTGCCACCCCACGTTCCCCCCAGAGCAGCACCAGCCTGGGGCAGCCGCATCCCCCCTCGCCCCGCGCTCTCTTTGCACAAACGCGGGGACCGTCTCTGTGTCCTCTGGTTCTTCACGAAACCCTTCTTTAGGTTCCTAGAAATCTGAAATGTGAATTTTTTTTCCTTAGGTCTGGGAAAAAAAAAAAGAACTTGGCATTTTTTTGTCAATCTTTTGGGGGCTGCTTACGTGACAGCATTTCGTACTCGCGTGAGATGAGAGCCAGGGCAAAAGAGTATTTGTGCCCGCCCTGATTTACAGCAAGGGCTGCGCTGCGGCTGAGGCCTCAGGGCTGGCTCGGCGCGTGGTGTGAATAAACCCGGTGCTAACATACTCGTTTCCCCCTTTACGAGACCGTCCCACTTCCTTTGGACAGTGGGAAGCTCCCTTTGCAGGACATGAAGTAACACACCACGACCAAGGGCACCTCTTTTGGCCGGGTCGCACTTCTAAACCAAGTTTTGCTTCCCAAGGGGGTTGAGCAAAGCCCGTGTGTGTCCGGGCACTCGCCCTTCCTGCAGAGACTTCCACCTCCATAATGC
>JAUBNY010000452.1:86627-97353 GCA_032275445.1 Crypturellus soui | reverse complement strand
CCTGCCCTTTCTGGAGCACAGGAAGGGAAACTGCATGAGCTTGGCCATGTTGGTGGCAAGGGGCAATCACGTCAGGAGGAGCTTGGAGGAGAGGCCCTGACTCTTGTATTTGGGGCACATTTCTCTCGGGCTGCCCCAACCTCTGCCCCATCCAGCACCTCCTCTCACCTGCTCAGGCCTCAGACGCTCCTGTATCCACTGGTACTCGATGCTGGTGATCTGGTGGAGCAGGCAGTTGCTGTTGAACTCGAGGCTCTGGTAGAGCTTGCTGTAAGCCAGCCACTGCCTGGGGTGCCAGGGAGAGGCTGGGGTGACTACCAAGGTACTGGGGCCATCCCTGGCAGCTGTAAGGACCCCTCCTGGTCCAACTGCATACGCCCCCCTTCCAGAGTCAGTTGGGTAATCATGAGAAATGGTGGGGAATGGGGATGCCTCATCCACATCCACACTCCCTTGCCTGCAGCTAGAGCTGTGATTTCAAGGGCAGGACCAAGGTTTCCTGCTGCTGCTCATGGCCTTGGGTTTAATATCACTAAAGCTAATCTGAACTTTGCAGGAGAGACTGGGCCCGGGAGGTGAAACTGCTTGCAGAGAGGCATGAGGGAGCCACGCGTGAGGGAAAGCAGGAAAAAAGCTCAGCAATGCTGGAGAAAGGGCCAGGGTCAGCTGACCTGGCCATGTCCAGCATTAACAGTCTTGCTGCGGGGATCTCAAAGCACACCACTGACTGCCAGGGAGGTCCACAAGATCCTCAAGACACCGTGAGACATTATTAGTGCAATCTTCTAAGTGGGGAACTGAGGACTTGTCCAAGGTCAAACAGCATCAAGGCAAAGGTGCCCTTACTGCTGCATCGTTGCTCACCAGCACAGCTCCCTGGGGTGCAGGGGTACTCACGCCATGACCTGGTGGAAGTCAGACAGATCCTTCTGCGTGGCGTGCAGGTAGAGCACAGTGATGGCGTGTCTGCTCAGCTCCCCGTCCCACGCAGTGCTGCCAGCCTGCGGGAAAGAGAAGGTGAGAATGAGTGACGAGTACGGGACGAGCACAGCAGCTGGGTGTGTTTGCAGGGCCACTACAGGAACGGCTGCTGTAAAGGGTTTTGGGGAGCTTCCAGACACCACAGACTGCTGTGGGCTGAGGACTGTGACCCGCCTTCCCTGGAAGCAGCCCATCTCTTCTTGGTGCCAACAGCAGAATTCAAATTTGATGGGCTGCAAAGGAACCCCTCACTCCAGCTCTCTCAGGGAATTAAGCCTCCATTTCCGCTGCTTCACCACCATCTCCTCTCCTTGCCCATTGCCCTTCTCAGTACCTGATGCTGCAGGATCTCATAGGACACCAGCTGCTGGAGGAGGTGACGATGGACAGTGTAGCTTGGCTGTGTCCTGCTGCTTGTGGTGGCCCTCTGAAAAGAGACAGCACCCGAGATGAAGTCAGAGTGACAAAAGCCCAGTAAGTCCAGGGCCAGAGAGCCCTTGTCTGCAGCCAAAGGAGTAATCAGGGTGCAGGGGCTCCTGCAAAGCAGATTTGTGGTGGAGGACCCCACACTAGTACTGAGCACATTGTCACTATGGGCCTCTGTGCTCAGTGGCAGGGCCAAAGTATCCAGTGAGTGAGACCCTTGTGGTGCCTGGGATGTGGACCTGATATGGGAACCACGGGATGCTCCTTTCTGCCATGCTGGTGGTAACAGACTTCCTTCCCCTGTCCCCTCCTACCTTCTTGTGTGTCAGCAGGAACTGCAGGTGACATTGTCCTCGGTGGGGATATGTTTCTGTCCGGGGCTCCAGCAGGTGCCACTGATCATCCCAGCAGTGCAAGTCCTGCACCCACAGAGACAAGGTGTAAAATCCCAGGGCAATCTTCCCAAATGGCAGATGCCCATCCAAAGAACAGGTCCCCAGCACATTTATCATTGCAGGAAGATGTTCTATTTGATAACTCTTATATGTGTGCTTGTTTGTTTTAAATACATAACCGCTGAGAAATAGTGTTTAGCTGGTGGGCACCCACCATCAAGTTGGGAGACCCAACATCTATGTGTAGCTCTGCTGCTCATTAGAGCACCAAGCCCAAGCTAGACCTGTGTTGATGGAGGGTTATGATCCTCCCCACACCCCAGAAGCACCTCAATTAATGTCTGTGGAGGCTCTTGGAGGAGGGGTCATGTCGAACAGAGCAATGCCCTGCTCCACTCTCACCTTCAGGCGAAGGACCACATTCCCCAGGAAATCATCCTGACCTTTGTCTTTTCGAGCATCCTTAAAGATCCTGAAATGCACAAATTGGAAGCTGAAAAGGTTTCTTTCTTCATGTCTAAACTGTGCAGGAGCAACCTTCTCTTCACGTCCTGCCAGCTACATTCACAACTTTTACTACCTCCCTAAAATCAACTTGCAAAATTAAGGAGGTGAATAGGCAGGTTCTAAACCCTCCCTTCTCTGCCCTTGAAAGAGCCACCTGCACAGCAGTGCTGGGCTGCAGCAGCACCCACCTTTTGAGGCCGTGGAGGTCAGTCAGCTCCCCCAGCTTGTGCCGCACGGACTCCACGACATCTGAGTCCCTGCAATGGTAGACAGGAAAACCCACAGGAAAAGAAAAGAGGAAATTCTTGCCACTATAAAACATTTCAGGCAGCCAAAATGACAATGCAGAAGGAAAGATGTGGGCAAGAATGTGTGTGGGTTGAGAGCGCTCCCCCAAAGCATCTTCCACACAAAACCTCCAAGCACACTGCTTGTTTCCAAGAGCAACCCTTGCCTAGGAATAAAATCAAGTTTCAATCCTCAGGTGCTTTTTGTCTTGGGCAATAGAGCTTGCCCCTACAGAAGCAATCTGGGCTCTTTCCACTCCACAGTGGACACGTCCTGCATTTTACTCTGCTCTTGGTGACTTCTTGCAACAGAAAGCAATGGAGAACCAGGTCCCAAGTGAGTTTTCTAGGGCTTTATAAAGGGATGCCTTGGTGACCCTCCCAGGACTCTCTGCAAGGAGGCAGGACCTTTCTTGGGTGGGTTGAGGACTGTAAGCCCAGGAAGAAGGATGCTGCTGCTTACCACATGTCCAGGTGGAAGCTGGCGGTTTCCACATCTTCAAACTCCCTGTAACATACACGTCGGAAAACATCATTTGAACAGCAGTCTGTGGTCAGACAGATGGGCAGCAAGCAGGCAGGACAGCTAAAGAGCAAAGGTAGGTGACTGCCACCAGGCCGCTGGGGAGATGGAGACCCTCATGCCACCCAGCATGCCCATGGCAAGTCATGGGAGAGCCCGAAGGGAAGTATTTTTGCCACCTCTCCACACTATGCTCTGTGAATCTGTTAATTGGATCCAACCTGATAAACAGTGAGAACCAGCACTGACCTAACAGAGTCCAAAATCTCACCTGGGGTAGAAGATTAACTTAGCCCTGAGCTTGGCATGTCTTTAGTGACCATCTAAACTCTAAGGCACAACACTGAAACCCTCCAGGACCCCACTGCCACCCAAGGTGAGATCCCTTAGAAAAATCCCTTCTAAGCGAGGCAGCAGCCAACAGCAAAGAGAGAAGGATGGGAGGATTACAGGATAAATGTCTCATCCCACACCGGGCTCAGGGTCTGGTTTATGACTTGGGTGCGATGGATCTGGTCTTCAGGGATGAGGTCTTTGACCACAGCCTTTAGACGTTTCTTGTTCTCTGGATGAGCTGGTTCCTGGCTCTTGGACTCGATTCCCAGCAGGCAGTATGGGTCACTGAACCCTGCAACGGCAGAGAAGTGAAAGACCCTGTTGCAATAGCAAGCAGCAGCTGTCCTTTTTCTGCCCAAGACACTCGCATAGCTCCACTCACCACTGACGTCTTTACCCAAAATCCCCTTGGCTTCCTTCACTGTTGCCTTCAGACAAAAAATTGGGCTCTGGAAGAAATTAAAAATGTGTAATTTCAGAGCGATGAAGGGGAGATCTCTTCCACCCATCAGGCTGGATGCACATGAGGCCTGGAGGAAAAGCCTGCAAGGCAGAAAGCAGCCACGAGGCTTAGCAGGGCAGTGAGTGTGCAGGGCTGTCACCAACCCCACGAGGAGGACGGGGCTGGAGTGGGACCACCCGGCTGCCGGCTGTCATAGCAGGGTCAGGCCAGCAAACAGCTTCTGGGCAAGGACCACGGCGAGGAGCAGCTGCCAAGCTGCCCTATCCCAGCGTCCGAATGTCCACGCCAGGATACCCCACAGAGGCACCCCATGCAGCAGGGCCAGTGCGAGGTTTTGTGCTGGGAGCCCACATCCCTCTTCCTACCTCCAATTCCTTGACCTGCTGCATGATGACGCTGTGCTCCTCCGCATCCATGCCGAAAGCCTGTTACAAAAATTAAGGCCGATAACGGATGTTGCCTGGCTAACGATGGCTGGAGCGCAGCCAGGGACTTCCCAGCGCTGGGAAGCCAGGCGCCTGCTCCGTGGGAGCCAGCTGGAGCACTTGGTGGGAGAGACACGAACAGCCCAGAAGAGAGGCCAGGCAGCAGCTGAAAGCTCTTAAAGGAAAGACTGCTTCCAGCCAGCCGAGCCAAAGATAAATATTTCTTGCTAAGAGCTGTCTTTCCCAGGCAGAAGCTGCCCCCTGCCCTCCGCCCAGACACTGCTGCTACATTAAGGCAGCCTGTTGGTCCCTGCCCTTCGCAGGCCTCCGATTTCTGCCCCGCAACATTCGGAAGGGTCAAGGGGAAGGTTTTGGGTGCTGCAGTGATGCTCCCACTCCGGCTGGCACGTGGGCACGCACCTTTTGCACATAGGCATAGAGCTCCTCGGCGTCAGCCACGTGGTTGTGCTCGGGCTTGCCCAGGCGGTAGCGGATGGTGTAGAGGACCTCCTCGTAGAGCAGGGCGAGCTGCAGCGGGAGAGGGTCCCAGTCAGCCACAGCCCCTCTCCCGGCCCTGTGCTCCATGGGGGGACATTTCTTCATGGTGAGGGGTCACCCTGGCAGGGAACTGCTCAGGGACAACCAGATGGGGCTCATTTGCTTCAGTTCCCCACAGGGGTGACCTTGGGGGGCTTCTCTGGGTCCTCGGGTGCTGCCTCATCCCCCAAGCAGCACCTCTACTCCCATGGGGACCCTGCAGCTTGGCAGCCTTAGTACCCAAAGGAAAGCAGGCCACGCTCGTACCTCTTGCTTGGAGAACCGGTGTGACAGATCCATCTAGGACAAACCAGAAAAACAGAAGTTTGGGCGTGTTGGCAGGGCAGAGGCCACCACTGACGGCCATATGCCCTTCGGGGCACACAGTCCCTGCAGGACACCCCAAAACCCTGCGGGCACCTTGGGGAAACCGCAGCTGCCCTGTCTGCCCTCATAGGCCCCCGGGCGCTGGTGTTTTGGGGACAGCACCCGGCACCCGCCGCAAGGTCACAGCTGCCGTCACGGGCAAGGAGGCGTCAAAGGGTGATAAGGACGGGCGGCTGCGGGAGCCCTATCGGAAGGAAAGGCCAAGGTTGCCGTGACAGCAAGCAGCTCCCGGCTGATACAGAGGACAGAGGGAGGCCCCGCAATGACATTTGGTCTCCTGAAGAGGGGCAGAACAGGCAGGGCCCAAAGCGTCACGGGTCGAGCGGCTGCCGGCGCCTTCCCGCATCAGCGCACGTCTCCCCCGCGTCTCTGCTGAGCAAACCCAGCCGCCTGTGGCCAGAAACACCCTTTTTTCCTGGCAGCCAGGCCGCACGGGGGCTGAGTGATTTCGCCCCCGCCAACACTCCAGCAGCCGGTGACCCCGCTGGCAGGCAGAGGGAGGTGGGGACCAAAGCGTGGGAGCAGAGCGGGACTCAAAAATAACCCCCCAAAACAACCAAAAAGCTCAGTTTGGTTTTTTTTTTTTTTTTTTTGTGTCTAGAGTTTTCTGTGATGAGCACCCAGCAGGTCCCTCGTCAGGGAGGGAGAGACAAGCGCCTGCTTGGGGGACAGTGCAGGCCTGAAATGACCCTAGGATGTTTCTAAAAAAAAAAAAAAAAAGGAAAAAAAGAAAACAAAACCGAGCGGGAATTAACATTTGCTAATAGCAAATCTCGGGCTGGCGTAATCCCCCGGCCATCTGGACTAAACTCAGCTCTTCCACCCACGGTGAGCTTAACCCTTGGTGGGAGGGGAAGCGGCCGAAGCACCGCAACGGTCGCCACCGCTCGGGCCTTGCCTGGCGCGTGGTGGGATGCGAGGGAGAGCCCCCGCGGAGCAGGCACCGGATCCAGCGGGGGACGTGGCGATGGGGGACGCAAAGCGGGACAGGGGCACCACGTACCTCGGAGCTCTCCTCCCCAGGGCCGGGCCCCCCGGGGCCCTCGCCGACCGCGTCCATGTCGGGGAGAAGGCGAGCCTGGCGCAGCGGAGCTGCTGCCGCTGCTGCCGCCTCCCCTTCCCCGCATTCACATGCTCAGAGGAAACCGCAGCCTTATCGCAGCCCGGCCATTTTAGCAGACGGAAGCGCACGGCCTCCTCGCAGAGCAAGGCGGGCACGCAGCACCAGGCAGCACTGCCACCCACGGAGCCGCGGGGAGCTCGAGGCACAGGCAGCGCGTGGGGAAAAGGGAAGTTTTGCATCCGATCCAGGCAGTCATTTGCAAGCGAGCAGCGGGAGCGAGGACATACAGCGAGTCCCGAAATGGCAGGAGCAAAACCCAGCTGTAAAAGGAGGTGGTGGAGGGGAGGGGCAGGTGCAAGGTGCTGGTGGGGAGCCCTGCAGCGGGATCCCATGTGCTGCAGACCCTGCGATGGGCATGCAGCCCATCTTCCTGAGCCACTGAGCACGCGACCGAGAAAAACAGCAGCAGGAAGCGCAGTTGAAGCCTTGCGTCTCACACCAGCTTTCATTCTCGTAAACAGTTTATCTGATGGCAGCTTGCAAGGCAGCTGCCTGTCAAAAGCTGCCAGCGATGCCCTCCTGATGGAGATGCCTATCAAACCGCCAGCTCGAGCGGCCCGGGAGGTTGCCACAGCAT
Organism: Crypturellus soui; assembly: GCA_032275445.1. NCBI lineage: Eukaryota > Metazoa > Chordata > Aves > Tinamiformes > Tinamidae > Crypturellus > Crypturellus soui. Next base: position 90,386 of record JAUBNY010000452.1, on the reverse strand, counting down.
GGGACGTTCTGCTCCCGGATGTTTAACGTGCTCATGGGCACGACACAGAGCGGTCCCGCTAAGAGGATAAACCCGCGGGCTGTTTGGGAAGGCTGCAACATCAGTGTGGAGGCGCCAGATGCTCTGCAACAGGGCTGGGACTGGGGCTAGGTCCACGGTTGGCCCTCCCGTTAAAGGAGTCCAGGCTTTCCATAACCCACAAATGCTCCTGGAAGCCTCAGATGTGCTGTGAGTCTGGGCGCCCCAAGGAGCAGAGGCTCTATGGCAGCTTTTGCAGTAATCTATGGGGGATTTTGGTTTAATCCAAACAGGAAACCTCAGCCATGGCACTGCAGAGACAATGCCCACAGGCTCAAGGTGGCCTCGCTGAGCCAGACCAGCAAGGAGCTGCAGATGGGCTGGGGCAGGAGGCAGCCTGTTTGCTCTGCCCAGCTGCAAAATGTCATCGTAGGGAAGCAGCGGTGTGAATTGCGAAGTGCCACGTAAAAAGATTGCTTTCCTCTTTGCTTTGAAAAGCAAAATCTGGCATAGCAAAGAGCAGCCACCCGGGTGAAGGCAGACGGCTGACACAGCCTGCTACTCCCCTGGAGCGGCTCCCAGCTTCCACTGCTTCTTCCCAACAAAATAGTGACAGAGCTCGAAGAAAAGTTCCTTACCTCAACCAGTGCAGCGAGCACAATCAGTAAGAGGTTAGTTAGTCCTCATCTCCACCTCCTTTTTCCTGGAAATGCTGAAGGAACAGAATCAATATCAGTGAGAAATATTGCTAAACATCAGTCATTCTCCAGTCAAAAGCCAGTTGCTGTGCTGTGGATTTTCCTCTCTGAAGTGTGCAAAGGTCAGGTTGGGGTGAGGTTAAAAAATCTTTCCTCCCGAACCAATATCATGTATCTAGAGCCATTTAAACCCAGAAACAAGTCTTCACCCTGGAAACAAGTAAGAAACCCTAAAAGCAGGTGCCGAAAGTACCACAGATTTCTGGCTAGAGGAAATAATCCAAACAAACTCCATACCCCAAACCACAGACGTTTAGCAGGGACCTTGCAAAACACCTCAGAAACCCCAAGTTGGGAGACTTCCAGAAGGCTACAAGAACAGCAAGGAAACGTCTTGACACACCAGCCAAAAATGTTTAAGAAAATTGATGTGCAGCTCTGCAAAAGGACTTATTTTCCTAAGGGGAGTAGTCAGCATACCTCAAAATAGACCTCCCTTCCAGCAGCATCAATCTCAGTCCCCAGATCACCGGCCAGTGGCACGTACCACATCTACTCAGAGTACACAGTGAACCCCTCCCTTCCCTTTAAAAGCATCTCATTCTAAAGGAAAACACATTTGTCACAGGATAGAAATATAAGTAGGATATATCCTTATAGGATATAACCTCATAGACCAGAATCCTACAAGGTTATAGGCTTCCTCCAGTATAAATTAAGTCCTCAATTAATTCACTCTTGGGGTTGTACTTGCTGCTATTGGGTCTGCAAAGAAAAGAGATTGCCAAAGAAAAAGCATTATGGCACTTTTTAAAGGTTATCTTCTTTTTAGAGAACATGCTGGTGCAAAAGGACCCTCCATAAGCATAAAGAGTGGTTTATGTTCCTACCTCTCAGCTTGATAATCTTGACACCGCAGCCAGCCCTCACCCTTATCTCGATCTCTGGGCTGAAAACAGTCTAATAGTCAAAAATGTGATTTCATCACGTCCCTCCATCGACTTCTCCTTTTAAACGCCAGGTCAAATGACTACGCAAAGCCAGGCTGTGCCTGCCATGGTTTGGCAACGAACCTTGCAAAAACCCGCTGCAGAGGAGCGCGGAAAGTGCTTTCAAAATATGTGCGACGCTCCCTTGCCCACGAGTGCAACTTGTTTTGGGACCAGTAATTTCATACCCGGGATCAATGGTGGGTGTTTGCTTTCCTTCTCTGCTGTGGAGCACTTAGGCTACACTTAGGCTATTTCTGTCCTGCCTGAACGCACTCTTTATCTCCCCAAGCGACTCTGCACCACTCAGAGTACTGCCCTCGGGAAAAGTGGTACCCAGGGTGAGGGAGTGCTGATGCCCACACTCACATCTATGCTTTGCAGCAAGAGGGACATTTTAGCAGGATATGGAGGCAAATTCTGCCTTTCTGGGAAGTGCAGTGGGGACTTCCAGTTGTCCACACGGGCAGCCACGCTGCGTTCGTGCAGTCTGCATTTCCTCTGGGAAGCCCAGGCAGGAACACGGGTTTGACCCGAGATGTCCCCGCTCCACCGAGGGGCTGACTCTGTGGCTTCCTCTGGGCATGTGAGGGTGACTCTGGCCTTGCTTCCTCTGAGGCAGTCAGCACCATGGGCTGCTTTAGCCCTTGCCATCCCCCACCCCTCGAGGGAGCCCCTTTAGCTCCTTCTCTGACCATCAAATATTGCAGCAGCCCGGGGATCTCTGCAGTTTTCATCTGTTTCCAGTTATCTCTTCCTTTAGGAGGGCATGAACTTCATGTATTAACCTGGATGTTCTTCATTTGGCTCGCGGTGCTCCATGGCAGCTTTAAAGCATTTTCTCCATTACTGTCATGTGCTGCACGGAGGTAGCAAATATTTTTTCCACCTCCCTTTCCCAGGGAAATGAATTCAATGTCAGCCACACAATTTATCATCCCCTCCCAGTGCCAGCAGAGCCCAGCGCAGCAGCCGTTCTTGCTGCAGGGCCAGGAAAGGGCCACGCAGATTTAGAGGCTGCTTCGTGGCACTGAGTTCAGACCAGCAGGACCTAGAGTAAATGCATGAGTTCAAGAGAGATCAAGATTAGGAATGTGGCAAAGTTTGGGGTGAGCCTCTCTATATCAGTCTAGGTGTGTTGGTGTGATGTGTGTTAAGTGTTGTTCTGCCTGGTTGCCAGCTTTAACACCCAAACAGTCCTGCCAAGATTTCTCCTCGTGCATGTTAAAGTTTCTCTGAAGAATCAGGCTGAGAACCCCACCTAGGTCAGAAACCTTGGAAGGAAGGAGAAAAGCGCAGTGCTGATTTCCTACCTGCGGATCCCGGGCAGACAAGTCTGGACATGGAATATGGTTGCGGCTGGCACATGCTGCAAGGGAAGCGTCTGCACCCAGCCCTTGCAGAGCAAAGCACATAAACGCGGAGGAGAGAGACCAGGCTGGAGCAGGGCAAGGGAAAGTTTTAGAAACAGAGAATTTGCTGAGCCAAGCTCACGCGGCAGGTTCCAGCAGTGGAGCACAAGCCAGTACCTTCTGCTGCAGAATCCAGACTCCAACTGGGAAGGAAATCAGTCGCCTGCCAGGTCACAGGGATTGAGTCTCACTGCAGAGACCCTCCTGAGTCCATTTGTGCCTTGATGTGCAAAATCCAGCAGCTCTGGACAGCAGAAATGACTCCACGCTCCCACTCTTACAGTTACATTGGGCTTTTCACATTCCGCTGCAGCCTCCCTCAGCCAGGCAGTGCCTGGGCAAGGAAGGTGCTGAAATACCCGTTTCCAGTCCAGTCCCATGAGGCCAGCTCTCCGAGCTGAGTCACAGAACAGCAGACAGGAAACACCCAACATGACTGCAAGAAAAACCCTTGCCTTGAACCCACAGCTCTGCCCCTCGTGCTCCAGCATTTTTAACCAACCCGTATGAAAAAGAAAAACCCTTATTTGCTCGTAAAGCTTGAAACCTGAAATCGCCTCTTGGTCGCAGCTGGTGTTAACAAAACTCATCTTCTCCTGCCCACCCGGGAGTTATTTACGGTGGACACGAGCACTCGGCAGC
>JAUBNY010000452.1:26886-42205 GCA_032275445.1 Crypturellus soui | reverse complement strand
ACTTAGGTTGCTGGAACTCCCAGGCTCCCTCTCAAAATTTGGGCTCACCTCCGCAGTTTCAATGTCCTCGGCAGGGAGCTTGCTGAAGAAATCCTCCTCCCGGAATGACCTGTGAAATGGGCCGGGGTTGGGAATGCTGCACCAGTATGTTACGAGGTGCAGGGAGATGCCAGCCCGGACCAGGACTCGGCTGTGTGCCATCCTGGGGACAGTGGTCAGCCAGGGCCGATGGGCTGGGCCAGGCTGGGAAGGGGGCACGGTGGGGACCACACAGCCACCCATGGGCAGCCGTGAGCACAGCATGGGGACATGCACTCATGTGGCAGGGTGCGAACAACCTCAGGGAAATTGACACTTAGGCTGGGACTGTCACATTTAAGTGAATAACCATGAAAAACAAAATTTATAGAGGACTTGCCAAGGATGGCGCAGGGCTGTCAAGAAGAACTTGGGGAGCCCAGGCAGCTCCCCAAGCAAGTGGGGTGTGTTTGAGAGCTACTCACTTCTTGCTTGCTGGGAAGCTGGTGTCCCGCGCTCTGCCGCTGCTGCTCCCAGCTGCCTGGGCAGCTCTGGCAGGTTTAGCTGGGGTTTCATCTGGAAATGAAACAGGCAGAGATAAAGATCCTGGTCACAAACATATTCCTGATCTAAACGCTCCAAAGAAGGGTTTGGAATCTCCTTATGAACCTGAGTGGCTTTTAATCGTTGGATGAACCTTTTGCTGACCACCCCAACCTGCTGCCCTTCTGGACGCTGGGGACTGCACTCTGCTCCCTGCTTCGTCCCCCCTCGCTACGGGAGTGTTTCACTTTGAATGGGCCAAAAGGGAAGGGGCTGCTTGTCCCATCCATCCCAGGGGGATACGGCCATGGAAGCCCCGTGTTGGGAGGAGCTTGTTCAGTAGGAAGGACCCACAGGCTGGCACTGCAGGGCCCCGGGGCAGGGCATTATGAATGCAGGGACGCTGCATGGAAGATGCCTTTTACCGTCATAGCTGAGGAGGTCGTCCAGCACGTCATCGACGGAGCCTGCAACGAGACAGAGCGAAGGAGCTGGGCTGGCGGCCAGGGAGCCCCCGTGTCAGCCACAACTTGCTCTTCTGGGACCCGCGGCCTGCCTGCAGCGCCGTGGGCGTCCCAAGGGCTCTCCTGTGGTAGGAGGGGCTGCTAGAGGCTGATGGCCTCTAAGCAAGGTGCTAGGGTGGGGGAAAACAAAACTGAACTCAGGAAAGTCCCTAAAACCGGACCCCAACAAGCAAACCTGCTGGGTCTGGGGTGCAGGGAAGTGGTGCTGGATCAGGAGTGACACAATGAGCTCAATGGCAGTGCCAAGCCAAGGGTCCTGAAGCGATTTGGGAGGCAGGACTGCAGCAAACCCCTTGTCCCTCTCCGCTCTGTCCCCCCAGCGGATCCCAGCGTGTGAGGGCACCCACCTCCTAAACCTCGCCTGGATTTTGCAGCCTGTGGAGGAAGACAACGTGCCTCGTTACAAAGGGAAGGCCCCTTGGGTAAGGACCCGTCCACGCCGCCGGAGCCATGTGGCGCCGGAGCACCCGCGCAGGCTGCACTCACCATCGGAGGCTCCCGGGCCTCCCTGCGTTCCGGCCAGGAGCCGCTCCAGGCTCTGCTGCGCACAGGGGACTGACGGGAACCTCCTACCCGCCGTGTTGCTGATTCGCTGCCGCCGCCAGCGCTGCTAGGGAAGAGATTTCCCTTTCCTGTGCGCTGCTCGCGCCACCTCTCGCCCAGGCAAGGCTCCGGATGAGCCTTGAAAACCTCCTCCCGGCCTGCCAAGAGCCTGGAGCACCGGCAGCAACTTGCCCTGGGGATCTGAGTGGGCCCCAGCCCTGCCCCGTGCACCAACCTCCAGGCCGTAGCCGCAGGGAGAGAGAAGGAAAATTCCCCTCTTGGGGCCAGAGCGTGGGGAGGACCCTGAATGTGTGGTCAGAGGCTGCACCAGGGCTGCTGGTGCCTGGGGCTGGGAGCAGCCCCCGCTTTCGAGGGGTTCCCGGGTGCTGGGGACTCGCTGTCCCCCCGCCCCTCCATTGCCTGTCCCCACTCCTGTGCTCCGCAGCGTTGCCATGGCGCCAGCGCGGCCTGCGGCAGCGGCGAACCCTGACTGCCACATCCGGCACATCCCGGAGCCAGCCTGGGGCACCCCTGCCCCAGCCATGGTGGCCCCAGCCCGGCACACACTGGCTGTGTCACTGGCCATGCCCGCCGCAGCCTCGGCCGCGCGGGGAGGTGGAGGCTGCAGCTCTCCCTGCTGCCGAGGGACAGGCCTGTCCCAGCACCCAGATCCAGGACACGCAGCCTGTGTGGTGGCCCCAAGGGAGGGACGGGAACTACCGCTCCCAGCACGGACCGGGCGCTGCTGCTGCTCCTGCCACTGGATTCTGCTGAACTGGGAGCTTCCGGACGCTGGAAAGCAAGGAAGGAAGGAAGGAAGGAGGGAGGGAGGGAGGGGAGACAGCAACTGTGAGAGGCAGCGGGGGAAGCAAAGTGCCACCTCACGGGATCAGAAAGCAGTGGGTGGCCCCCGACTACTGCTCCTGGCTGCAGCTACAGTCACTCCAGCAGCCGATTCTGCCTTGAGTGAAAATAAAGATGCAATTCCCTGCTGCAGCTCATGTTCAAGCCATGCAGAAGCCAGTGCAAACACCCCGTTACTACTTGTTAGCAAGAGGCAGGCCACAGCTGTTAGCTATACCTGAACAGGCAGAGCTCAAACGGTGGTGGCCAAGTGCATCTTCCAGAGTACAGGTCTTGTGCCACCCTGGAAAAGGGACAGCTTTAACCCAAAGCTTATTGGGGAAAAAATAGCAAGGGCATCCAGACACCTAAAGGATAAACTGCGACTACTCCATAGGGCCATTCTGTTCCTGCAACGTTGTAGACACTAAAGCTATTCCTGGTAACCCATTCAGATAAGTTTCTAGCTGAGAGTTAGAAGCTGCGGCCACCAGTCCAAGGGGATAAGATGCAGCAGATGCAGCCAGTCTCCGGAGCAAGGTACTAAGGCCCTGCTCAGAACTACCTGCAGAGAACAGGAGATGTTCACATAAAAACACTCATTTCTAACAGTTACCAAAGCACTGAGTGAGCCAGCCCCTCTCCCAAGGTTAGTCCAACCATTTTTATTTGTACTTATTTCCTCAAAATTCCTAAGGAAAGAGCCCCACTCTTGAAACAGCTCAGATCCTTCGTGCTTGGGGAACATTTATCAGGGGCTTCCACCTTGTACTCTGCCAGCGTAAGTGGGAACACTGAATCCTGGTGAAGGGTTTACAAGAAGGTGGCGTTTTCGGAGTCCACAACTCAATTGAGATTAAAAACCACTGCCACAAACTGCTTACTTTCTATACTCTTATATTATAGGTGGATCATTCAAAGAGTATATAACAGTATAATAAATTAGCATTCAAATCACTTGAGCTGAAAGGAAATGAGCACTTTTGCAACAGCACCAAAACCGCATTTGACCCAGACACAGGAGTCCTGACCAGGACACAGGCCTGTTCAGTACAAGCTGAAATACAGAACTGATAAATAGCAAGTTGCACCACGTTGTGCCTTTTTGGGAACATGGCTCATTAGCAGCCAGCTGAAAAAAAAAATACTGGCCAAATGCCAGTATAGCAACGGAGTGCAGAACTTTGGAAAAATAACAAGAGGAGAGAAACAAATTTAGGAAACGGCTTTTAGTGCCAAAAGCGGCGTCATTAAGTCTTTGCTATTTGGCTGTGATTAGTCTCCACTGGTTTGTAAACAACAATACAGAGTAAAAGTGTCACTGGTAGCTTTGTTGTCTTATCAGTTTTTTTTTTGTGGTTGTGAGCAGCATGAAAGGCAAGAATAGCTTCCAACTGCCCTAGAGCCCCGTGCAAAGCCAAGCCAGAGAGGTCACGCTAGCAATAAGCCAAATAAAACCCAACTAATTCAATGGTGAATTCCCGCAGGGATTTTCACAAAGACTGTCAGGAAAAATAAAACCTTCCATTTCCTTACACAATGGGTTGAGAGTAGCAGTTAAAAGGAAGAAAAAGCACATTGCATCTGAAAACACATTTGTAGTTTATTAAATCTGTACATACATTTTGCTAGTACTGTTGTCATTAACATATTTTAACCTTTCCCTGCTCGTTCTCCATAAACCCTCCCCAGTGAGCAGTCTGCTCTACCAAGTAAGTGGAAGGCAGAGCCATTTGCCTCCTTGCTATCCTGAGGAGCAGCACTGCCCTTCAACCTAGAAAACTCAGCAGCCAAAAGGCAAGTTTGATTTTTATTTTTTTTTATTTAAAATTAAGCATTTCTGTTCAGCAACCATACATGGAGCTGAACATCCTGTTTAAAGATTGTTAGTCCTAGAAAATTCCACTATGAAAACGTGATCCGAAGTTAAGAGACATAGCAGATACCAAAGCTGTCAGAGAAAAAGCTTCCTGTACGTTGCCTCAGAACTGCAGGATTTTGGCTTATGTTGAAGTTCTTTACCAATTTAAACTCAAAATTGATCTTCATCTGATATGGAAAAATGTTTTATTCTGTTACTACACAAAGTTATTTGTGCTGAAAAAAAAAAAACAGTGATTCTGCATAGTTTACTGATTTCACTAGGCATCAGGAGGTCATGTTAAAAACTACATGTCTAAACTGTTCATCTAGACAGTATTGTGCAGATCAGTATAAAAGCAAGGTTTTTAAACTGATCAGAGAAAACTCATTGGAAACACATGGGTGAGAAAAAAAAAAAGATACAGACACTTCATTCTGGATTGCTTTCTTGAAGAGTGCCTTTAAAAAAGGAGATACACAAGAACATCTCAGAACAACCTGAAGACTCCAAAACTTTAGCCAAATTTCCGCCCTCAAATATTGACTTCACCATTACAAATAAAATTCGCAGTTTCTACAACTGATTTTTTTTCCACATCAAATGACAATAACTAGCATTTGTAAAGTGCTTTGAGATACTGCTTTGAAAATACTAACGGTTAAAAGAAGGGCAGAGCATACATTAACAGCTCCTGGCTGATTATCACTACTTGTCTTTTCTCATAGTGGCATCAGCAGTTCTCCTTTGAACTATTATTAACAAAAAGAGTAAGGTGCTAGTGTCGGAGATCACAAATGCCAGGTAGAAAGGGAGTCTGCAGGGCAGTCAAGGATGCACTGGAGTATGCAAAGATATTTTCTAGAAAGAGACTGAAGCAGAGCAGTTCCCAGCCACATCAGATGAGTAGCACCTCATGCAGATGCCACACAAAATTGTGAATTAGGCTTGGTAACAGCCTAAATATTTGCTAAACAAGGAGAGCAGGGTGGTGCTAGTCTTATGAAAAAGATCCAGACATGGTAATGCTTTTTTTTGGGGGGGGGTAAAAAGGACAAAACTGCTCACTGAAGCTATTGCCTGAGGGCTGTTAACTACTTAGTAGTAAAACCCTGCTACCTTTTTAGATAACCGTAACTTGCCTAATTAGCAGCTTCACAAAAGCAATTCTTGTATGAATCCATAAAGCTTTCTCAGAAGTTTAAGAGATTTTTCCCCCACTATAATTGCACTTCAAAAGCAAAACAGCCATCAATCCATATGCACTCCCCCAATCACCTCCTCAATTTACAGAAGTAAAAAGAAAAGCTACAATTATTCTCTGTCCTACAGCTATCAGGATTTGAAAGGTTTGATTTAGGTGCCTGAAGAAAGGATGCAAACATCCAGTTTTCCAGGAAAACTGCATTTTTAAGAGAACTGGTTTCACAGCTTGGATAGCATGGGCTTCAGGTATTTATGGAAAGATTCATGAACCTGTAAAGAGTACAAAACAGTGGTTAGATCATCAGGCCTGAGTTTCAAAAGTACTTAGTTCTTTACATCTTCCCCTAAAAAAAACTTCAAACAGTCACTTTGGGGATATAAGGATAACAGGCAAACACTAAAATCCCAAGAAAAGCAGAGACAATAAGCCTAAAACATATAGCCTCCTTGCTGTCACTTGTTTGAAGGAAAGAAGAAATCCTATCTACATAGCCAATTCCCCGGACTATTAATTAACAGAAAAGTGGTAGAGGTCTCAAGAGTGCAATCTTCTTCCTCATGAACCATGTAAGCCCCACAGAATTGGGAATAATAAGAAACTGAGTGAGTTCTGATGGGATTTGGTTACAATTAATGTAGTCTCTGGCAACCTACGGTAGGAGATAAAGTCTGCTCAAATCAAATAAAAGCAGTACAGGTTACAGAGAGACAGGATTTAGAGTTCTGTTCTGTCCAACAGAGGAGGGATACACTGATTCCTCCTAGTACTTTTTTTTTTTTTTTAAGCACAGCTGCAGCTAGAGCCTGAACACAGATAAGCAGCACCTTGATGTTTTCAAAGGACTGCATGGGATAAACTTATTTCTTTCTACAGAGTCAGGACAACTGCCTGAAGGGACTAGAAGATCTGCCAGAAATTACATAAAGTTTTCTGTCTTTAGGCAGAATTAAAAACATGTGATCATTGCTTTTAAATTCACTGAGATTAGCCAATTGTTTCTCTAGACAGGATGCAATTTTCTCTCCCAGCTGAGGAACTCAAAGTATCCACATAGGACTGCATGTGCATTTGGGAGAGACTAAAATTAGCAGACTGAAAGCAATGGGGCAAAAGCAGTTTGCTGGTTTTGGTCCATAATCACTAATGTTTTTTTCTGATCAATTATACCTGATGGTATCAGAACCAGTAACCCTAAATTATTTGTCTGGACATATATTGCCTAGGAGAAATAAATAAGGTTTCTTTACCTCTGTTTGGTTCAGTGGCGATTTCTTTGCCCACTCAAACATGGTCTCGTAGACGTTGCCATCATACCGGCCAAGCACGGACCCAAGGTAACTATCGCTATAATCAAAGGCGTCCACCAGTGCTACTGCATTGGGACGGATTATAGCCAGGAGCTCCTTCACATGCTGGTTCACTTGATTAACTTGGGTATTTGTCAAGATACCAGCCTTGGGGGAAAAACAAACAAACAAAAACCCCACACAATAGAAGATTATTAGAACAGTATACAAGTTACAAGAGCTTTGTCCTCACAGTCTAGACTCGGTCAATCTTCCTTAACTGATGAAATTCAGCAGTTTATGAAATACTAGATTTTATTAAAAAAACACAAACAAACCCACCCCCCCATATTTACTTGGTTATCAACTGGAAAATGAGTAGCTAACTCAGTGGATCCCCCAAGGGAAAGGTAACACAAGAGCCTTCCATGGGATGTGCACTACTGTTGGGTCACTTGGAAGTCACCAGTGGAGATCTTATGCCTATGCATTCATGACTCTTTGAATTTAAAGTATATTTCTAGGGCCAGAGTCTGTCTACATAAAGATGTGACATTAGAGTGTCACTGACCTGCAGAAAGTCGCCTGCATTCTTGCTGATTCCATGCAGCGCAAACAAGAGACACAGATCAGTCATGACAGCACGGACTGCTGCATTGTTGATCTCAGAGAGCTTTGCTGTGAAGAGTTTCACTACCACATAGTGACAGTGTGCCTACAAAACAGATAAAAAGAAGGTGAATCAGGCTAATGAAAGGATAGGAAGCTCCTAGAGCATTCTTATTTATTAGATACGTCACTGACATCAGTCGCTCGGACAAGATCAACAGAAGTCACATTCCAGGCATCATCTTTGTTCTTTCTGCGGTTCAACTCGGCTTGCAAGTTCTTTGCTGCAGCTTCTACAAGCCTGTTTCATAAAAAAAGGAAGACAGAAATTAGTTATATAGTGACACCGCATCAACAAGATGACTCTGAATTTACAGATACTTTAGTTTAACACATCGGAAAAACAGAGGCCTTGCATGAATGCTCTTTAAAACTGGTGTCATTCATGCTGCAGCTAAACCACATAGCACTAGGCAGCTAAGATGACATTTGACAAAACAGATATGGTGCTTGAATATCTACTCACATCTACCTATTCTACTCACAACTCGACCCTTTCTGCACAGGAGGCTTTAATATGATTGCTTCTCTCCAGACCAGCCATCTGAGCTATGATCATACTTGTATGTTTTGAATATGCTTTTACTTATTTAATAAGAAATGGATACACTTCAAAAGATAACAGGGAGCAGATTGCCATTTGTTGTATGCAGTCTCTTATAACTTTAAAGCATTTAACTTTGGCCTGACCTAACACAGATCGTCACTTCTTGGAAAATGACACTCAGAACAAAGCAACAGCAACCACTTGACAAGCTCATATGAAGAGGGGAGCACATCACTACCATCTCTCAACATATGTTTTTATCAGGGTCTAGGTCAGTCTAATAAAGGCGAACTCACCAGGCAGCACGTGCTTTATAGGCCTCCACCAAACTGACTGGATCATTGACAAGCACAGTCACAGGCCTTGCAGCCACGTGCTGTGGCTGAATGTGTTGCCTGGGGAGATCATTAAGGTAGGACACTGTGCCAGTAACGCGCTGACCAGAACCAACTTGCATGTAGCTTTTGATAAGGAACCTGAAGATGAAAAAACAAATAAAACCTTATGTTACACTGCTCACTTGGATCAGAAGTCACATTAAGTAGAGTCAATCAAGCAAGGAGTAGGTGTAGGCAAAAATATGCATCAACAGAGCAAAAGCAGAAGTGGAAATAATTTCATGTTAGTACAGGATAGTTTAGATACTCTCATTTCTACTACAAAGCCCATAATGTCATAACAAGAAAGTTTTTGGATGGAAATACCTAGCTGTCTGCAGCATCATGACTGTGTTTTCTCCCTCATACGTGCAGGATGGGGTGAAGGTGACATAGATATCGGGAAGGCCACTGCAGCGGGAATAGCCATGGCCACCACAGGCCATTCGACATTCCTCAATCCCAGCATTGGCAATCCAGGAACAGAAGGCCTTCAGCCCTGCCGTCAGTGCGTGCAGCTGATGGACAAAAGCAAACAAGTTAACAGTGGAATTACATTCTTAGCTTGAGCATATCCTACTAGGATCTGAAGCTACCAGAAATGATAGCATCAATGGCTCCTGTCCATAGTCCAATAGCAACCTTTTTTTTCCTTCTCTTCTTTTTTCAGGAAAACAGAGTCCTTGTAATTCAGTTCTTGAAAGCTTCTGTATATGTAAATACCTTTTGATCATCTAGTCCTTCCTAACTATGTATGATGCACAGTATTCTTCAGAGTATGAATTCCATTAGCCTGCTGCACTCTTTATTTATTAGCCTCTTTGTACAGAACTGCTTTCAGTGGCCTTTTGTCACATTATTTCCTCAAGTAGAATCTCTACCCATCAATCAAAAGCTGCATGATCAAATTATTGGGATCATATTGAAGAATTAGGATTAAGTCATCCATTCTACTGTAGTTACTCAGAAGGACAATCAAGAAGGTGCAAACAGAAGTAAAGACCAGTCTTAACTCTTCTTCCAATCAAAAAAACAATCATTCCTAGAAAGTCACTTTGCTCTTCAAAATGAATAGTGCAAACAGATGGAAGTCACCAGCATATCCAGGAATTACAACCACTGGACCTAACAAGCGCAAGCCATCTTATGAGCAGCAGCCTAAAGGCTTGATTCCTTGCCTCCCATGCTGTAAGCAAACCTTACTCTGAAGCTTCAAAAGCCCCCTGACTTTCAGGTACGGTACCTCTGGCAGCTCGCTCAGATCCCCTTCAATGATGTCTGCACTGATACGACGATAGGTGTCTCTTATGTAAGTTCCCACAAAATGAAAAGCATATGCTGCTCCCAGGAGAGGAAAGAGTTTGTACTGCTGGGTCTGATAATCTAAGACCTGGGGTTCTGGTTCCCTGGAGCAAAACACAGAAAGGTCAGCAGGTCAATGACTGGCAGATTCCTACACAAGTTCTGTTCAACTCCAAGCGACTTCTTAATTTGATACAGATGCAGCCTAAACTATCCAAGTCAGTAACTAAGGCATATAGCAAAAGCTTCTGGCAGCAAAAAGCAGAATTGGGTAGTCAGAAATAAAATATTTTCACTTTTCAGGTGTTTTAAAACTCTATCAAGTGTTAAATAAAACAGCATCAAATCACAGTTCCTCCTTCCCCCCAGCATTTGGGAATTCTACCACTGACTTAGGCTGCTTTTGCATTTCACACTTACCCTGCCTTTAGCTCAGACTGGTGTCTCACTGCACTGTAGCGAATAGCAATAGTGCAAGACCGGGACAGGGCTCGAGCTGCATCTCCTACAATGTGAGCTCGGATGAACACCATGGTCCCATAGGTCAGCTTGTCACTAAGTGGCTTCACGTAAGTGCCATCTGGTTCAACCTACCAAAAAATAAACAAACAAAAAAAATAGTCTATTAATCTTTAAAGTTTCCTCCCTTTTACATGTTCACATCTCAGGCTCTGAATTATCAAGTAACACTTAAAAGCAGCCTATGGTCTTGCTGGTATTTACCCAAGAAGTATCTAAAAGAAAGCCCAGGACACCATAGAAAAACCTTGCTGGCTGAGTGGGTAACTGTTTTCTGAGCTTTGTTTAGAGTCTTTGGCAAGAGTTAGAGATAAAATCTTTTCAATCAGACCTAGAACAGTTATCATAGGCCCACCCTTCCTACACTAATTGCACACTTCATAGAGCAATTTGGGATGGGAAGAACTGTGAAGAAATTAAGACAAATTGGATTCATTTGTAAGATTCAAGACAAACAGAACAGGGATATTCTGTAGAAGGAAGCTTCACAGTAGCCAACCATGAGTTCACATTAGAAATAAAATGAAGTGAAGGCAGTTCATGAAGTCAAGAAACCTTTCCTAGTATTGATACCATCAGGCAGCAACAACAAGGGGAATGCAGATATGTAATAAACGGTCAGTTATTACACACAGCTCAACCACCATCGCTCAGGACATTCAGAGGCTCCAAAGGAGGTGCTTCTGTTTAAAAGTTAAAAAGGATTCCCTTCCTTCACTAGGAACAGTGAGATGGGGATGGATTTAACCCAGAAGAAAACAAAGAGTTAGACATGTAGAGTCTAACATATTACTCAAGGCTAAGTACTAGCTCATTGAAGTGTTTGTTTCTAACAGCTTATGCTAAAGCTCCCTGCTTTACCTGGGCATATTTCATCAGCATGTTCTCCCGAGGAATTCTGAAGTTGTCCATTTTCAAATAGCCATTATCTATTTCGTCATAGCCAAATTTTGGCCCAATGTCACCCACTGTAATACCTGCCAAGACAAAAGCCAGCTGCGGTGAAAAATACACATATATCTTAACAAGACACATGCAGCTGTACAAAGCTGCAGAGAGAGAGATTTAATGCGTACAGGAGTCCTAAATCCTTCCGTAGATTCCTACCTGGCAAAGGCTTGTGGGTGCCCAGCTCCCGTATGGGAACGATGAAGGCATGCAGCCCTTTGCACTGGCCCAGAGTGTAGAGCTGAGCCAGAACGATGGCATGGTTTGAGGTCTTTCCAACTGCAAAAGTAGGGGAAATCAAAGAAAATTAATAGAACTAAACATACACTCCCGCTTCCTTAAGGCAGGATCTGAGATTATATTAAGCACACCATATTTAACATATTTACAGCACTAATTTCCATCCGAGTTCTATATCTAGACAAAGTCCTCCATGTTATCCACTATGATTATCTTGACTATACAATCAATCTTAAACCTACCAGTGAAGCCAGAGAAAGGTCTACCTAATTCAAGGCTGCCTCAGACACCTCAAACATAATTTTTGATCTGTTGTGTCAAAATTATTACATCAAACTCAAACGGTTTGATTTACAGAAACAATCAAGAGCCCAAATAATCAGAAGAGTTACAGAGCTCTGCTAAGGCTGCTAGCTGTCTGAAAGCAAACTACCAAATTTACCCAAACTTTGAATGAACTTTAATTACCATCCTGCAGATAGAATACATACGACTCACCTCCTTATGTTTTTCACTCATCTTCTAGATTTAAACAGACACAGATGTACTTACGTCCGCCTGGCCACCACTTAATGGAGGTCACAGTGGGGCTGTTGAGAATGAATTCCTGTGTAGCTGGGTCATATGTGGCTGTGGTTTCTAGGCCCCGAACATGAGATCCTGCAAACAGCAAGCACATTTGGTTTTGACAGGAAGTCAATCACAAAACAGACAAGGACAGAATTAGACAATGGAAAGTTGAACTCCAGTAGTGATGTGCAAATTTTAACTTTATCTTTCAGGTTTTATAATGGAGTAAATATCAACCAATTAAGAACAGGAAAACTCAGGCTGTGTTCTGGAATTTGAAACTAATTCTCTGGAAACATGCTATTTTTTATAGTGTTCCACGACTAGTTTCCAAGCACCTCCAATCTGACACTTTTTTCCTAGTACACACCATGAGCATTTTCTCAGTGAAAATCTCCACAGAGGCCCACTCATCTGCTTTGACTAAAACTGTGAACTGATTAATTGCAGAATAATAATCATACTTCTCAGCTACAAGAGGTAATAATTAGTGCCCATCTCTTTATTCCCTCATCAGGCCTACTCAGTGGAGCAGTTTTCCCAAATGAGATCACCTATAGCTCCACGAGCACAAGCAATAGCATGCATACACTACGTTACTGTTGCAGTTAGATGAAGAGACTGCAAAAAAGATGACGTTAACACTTCCAGTCTCTATTATCTTCTGCATGCATACCTGTACTAAGATTAAGCTAGTCAAGCTAGAAGCACTCCTGGCAGTCCGGACTGACAGAATAATACAGAGTGAGATACTCTGCAAGTGTATCCAAGAAAAAGGACATCATCTCCAAAGTGTGGATCTTAACAGTAGCAATCCCACAGGCAGCTTAAGAGACTTACTTTCCTGGTAGGCTTCTTCAAACCTCACTAGATGGAAGAGACTCTCCACAGACTTGCAGTTATTTTACACTTCATTTAGTCTTTATACTTCACTTCAGCACAAAGGTGGATCCCGCTCATTTTTAGAAAAAGAAAAGTTCTCATCTGCAACTCTGAGGTGTCAAAATTAAAGTTTTCACATGGCATAGCATGCTCCCTTTGAAACTCAGACATTGTTTTTTAAAAAAAATGCTGTGGTCAAAATACTGCTGGAGTTACCACAATCCATTTCAAAGCTTAAAAGCAAAAGAATAGCAAAGAATAAAGTTTGAGACACACTAGCAGAAACCATTTCACAGCCCAATTAAAAAGAACACATGGGACTGAAGTAAGGGGGATAAAGTGCCCTGCAAAACATGGGCAATGGAACCAAGTTGTCCACATGGTCTCTGATCCAAGGTCAGTCCCAAGCTGAAAAGCAGCTCTATCTTTTTTTTAAGCATCACTTTCAGGATCTTAAAATTTTGTCCTTTTTGTCTTCATATTGAATGCTAAGTGAAGCAGAAATTACTTCAGAAAGAATGGAAAGTGTAGAAACAAATAGATGCCATCACATTAACATCACCATATCCATATATACAATGTATTTCTTTTTTAAATCATTTGCACTGGTTTGAAGGGCACTCAGTACGAACATATATCAAAATCACAGACATCACAACCTCTCCCATAGGAGAAAAATAAGGTCAAGCTGCACGTGGTATTATGATCTATTAAAAATTTCAGAGACAGTCCATCCTTTCGTATGGCCAGACATGTAAAAGACTCTGGCATAAACACGCACCATTTTTTTCCCATGCGGGGAAGTTCTCTGCACACAAAGCCATGCCTAAAAATAGCATTTAGGGAATGTACTGTACCATGGCCCATTTCGGTCTGGGCATATGTGCCAATGATCTCCAGGTTCCAGGCAGGCATGAAGAAGCGATCCTGCTGTTCTGGAGTTGCCTGGGTGAGAAGGGTAGGGAGGAACATGCCCAGATGAAGGTCCAGAGGCTCAGGCCGTCCACGATGAACAAAGCTGCGAAGAAGCGTCATGGGAGGGGATGTGAAGGTGTGAAGGGAATGTTATGGAAGGGAAGCAAGCGTGAGTATTCGTGGTGGAGATTCAGGGAAAGAGATGGGAGAAAAAAAAAAAAAAAAGATTGTGTAAATCAGAAAAATCAGAACTCAGCAAGCATATTTTAGAAAGCTAGAGCACTGTCCTTTTCTCCACTGCAATGCACTTCTTTCTCAACCTACCTAAAAAGACATCTGCAACATTCATGTATTTTTGAAGCCTCTATGACTACAAGAAAAGGATTAGTACAAACCAAAAGGAGGAAGGCCAGATGCTCACTACTGCTTAAAAATCAGGGCACGTGTAAGTTAATGGGTTGAATCAGACTGTCCTTTCGTTGAAGATACAGTCTGGTTGAATGAATTCACTTTTTAAAGTAACCTCAGTATTAGGTAATTCCTTTTTTTGTTTGTTTTGAAGGATTAGAGGCAATACTACATTATTCTTCCCCCAAAATTCCATCCGTGAACTCCCATCAACTTCTACTATTTTTATAAGAGTTCCCTTAAAAAGGGCAGTGCTCTGCATGATCAAGTCAAAGTTATGACTACAAACAACTTCGCAAGAAGGCCAACTTTTCTCAATCTGTAAATCCCTAGCACTGAGTCTCTCTAGCTAAATGTGTTTCACTAGAAGTACTTTTTTCCCTTAAGGTTCAGGCAAACACGACTGGTCTATTAAGTTTCTCGATATATTAAAAATCAATAAATAAATGCTTCGCTAATTCCTCTTAATATTGATTGCTTTGACTATTTACACAGCCCCCTGCACTCTTGCCCCTTATAATTTTAAGGGACAGTAAAGATATTTGACTATGGGAAGCTACAGTCTTTTAAGATTCCACTTGCTAGCGAAAAATTTCTCAAAATGTCTTTACTATTTTTCAGAACATTTATCAGCTTCTGAGAAATAAGGGAAGTGAATAGCATTAGTCCCTAATGTTTAAGACCAGCAACATTGCATTTAAGCAAGCAAAGCATTAGAACAGTTGGGCTGTGGATTGAATAAAGTTCTGATCCTCAAAAAGAGCTGTCCATCTGGCACATTTATGATGTAGTATAATGTCTGTGCTTTTTTAATGCAAGATATACATTTTGGGAAGAGGAGTGTTCTGAACTTAGCTTAAACTCATTTGGCATCCTTCAAGTGGGAAGAATATGCTCTTTTTAACCTCAAATTATGCATTAATATAAACTACAGGAAGCTCTATGGGTAAAACTTAACTGTAGCTCTTTGATGTTTTCATGCATCTACAAATAAATTTGACTACTTAAAGATAAACCTGGTAGCAATACTTTCTAAAAATTTTTTGACTAAACAGTCAAAGAAGGTTTAAAAAAAAATCAGGAACACCAAGTCTCAAACTAGTGTTTAGTGCTTGTG
>JAUBNY010000452.1:12236-26786 GCA_032275445.1 Crypturellus soui | reverse complement strand
TTTTTGACTAAACAGTCAAAGAAGGTTTAAAAAAAAATCAGGAACACCAAGTCTCAAACTAGTGTTTAGTGCTTGTGAGAAGGAGACAGATGACAGTCAAAGATCAAAATCCTTATTTACAAACTACAGAATAGGTGGAAACAGTACAGTCTTTTCATAATTCTTTTTAACCTTCTTTTTAGCCTGTCCTCTTTTTATTAAAAGGCTCCTTCTATTTGGAAACTGATTTACTGAGAAATAGGTTAAAACCAAAACAGGGCACCAAGAAGAGAGTCATTAAAATTGAGTTAGTACCCATCCAGGCTGGGATTCAAGTCAATAATCCAGAGGCTTGTTTCCCCATCACCAATTTCAAAACACAGTGCTTAAAGAATAATTAAGCAGAGCTTAGTGAAGATTATTGCAGAAACCTTACTGATGTAGTAGTTAGCTACCCAACACCCACAGCAGGAATGCCATACAGTTGCATTTTAAATAATTCAGCATGGAAAGTACATTTACTTCATCATACTATCACCACATTAGCTCTGTTAAGTTTCAACACAGTATTTTTTTTCCACCAAATATGAAAACTGCAAGCAAACCAAACCATCACCAAGCAACAAAATGCAACAATCTAATGTGAAACAGCAGGTAAGTCATCATTTTCGTGTGGCAGTGTCTGATTTAAACAAGGTGGTGTAAAAAAGCAAACAAGATTAGCAGGCATTTTTTATTATCTGGTTGTCTCAACTTCAGGGTTGAGCTGTTTGCCAATTCCATCTCTGAAGCCGAGCAGGTGACATTCCCTCCGTTGCATCTTCTTGGAATGTTTCAGTAACACAGCAGGTCTTCGCAGGCAGGCAACTGGTATGACCATCTAACTCAGGCAGTTGTCCAACAGTCTTGTACATATTATGCTTTCCAGGTTCAAATGCAAGCACATGCACTCAAGTCTCTTCTGTTAAACTCTACCTGCTGATGCATTTGGCTTCCAGGTTCTATGCCAAAATAATGGGTTCTTCTCCATCAAATGCTCTTCCGTTTCAGTAAGTGCAGGCAGTTTTTTTCAGTAATACAAGTAAAAATTTTCTTCTTTGAAACAAAGATCTTACTCTGAAATTATATAGCTGTAATGGAGTGCCATCTGGAAAAAGAGTGCTTGGGGCAAAGCATACCTCACTTCACAAACATAAGTAGTGTAATCTCAGCATGCCACATTGCATCTAAAGACACACTTCCGACTCATTTATGCAAACTGTCTGTGGTCCAAGAACTCTGCAACTTACATGCCCTAAATTCAGGTAAAAGTAAAAACCACAGCATTGTTGACTGACACGTCCCAACTAGTGGGACTAAAATTCAGACTGCCAGGAACCTCCTCATCTTAAAACAACAGTAAAGAACTAGGAAGTCAGTGATCAGCTCAGAGGTGCATTTTGGAAAAGTCAGAAACAAGCCCTGCAATTGTTAAAACATGGAACAAATGTCTATTGGGTAGGAAAAAAATAAAGTTAACCAAATTAACTATTTTACCTTTTGTCTTTTAGATTTACCTATGGAGCATCAAATTAGGAACTGGAGTTAGAAAACAGTTTACCCATGGATCCCTGAAGGGAACTAACCATGTCCCATTTCGGTTTGGGCGTAGGTGCCAATTATGTTGACTCCTTGGACCACACGAATCCATTTCTCCTTCTGAGCATCAGTCATTTGGGTCTCTACGGTGTATTGAAACATGCTGGAGTGGAGACCCAACGGATCAGCAAAAGGGCCCAAACATATTCTACAGGAGAAAAATAGAGGGATCTGGATCTCAGTCTTAATGTTCACATGCCCTTGGAAGGCTTTTTGCCAACTGTAGTATAAAATTGGTGTTGCTTGCAATATCATTGACTTTTGTGGCCCACAAACAACCTCCAAAACATGGAGATATTAGAAGTAAGAAGTGGGGAAAAATATTTCTTTCAAGCATTTTATTCAGCCTGTTAATGAGAACATTAACATCAAGTTGTTTCCCTCCCCCTGGAATCTCCCAGCCTTACAAATCCCACTACTGCTAATGGCCAACTAAGCCACTAAGTACTAGAAAGGAAAAATCCTTGGTAACACAGTGAATGCTTCTTTCAAAGAAGTCTATTACCTGTATCTACTTCCATCAACTGTTAGATTATGAATTGACCTTCAATTAAAATTACTATTACGGAGTATTACAGGATGCAATGTAATAAACACATTTTAAGTAGATGCACTTCATCAAAATACAAATTGTTTTGTGAGGGAAAGCTTAATATCTTAGCAAAGAGGATGGGCAAAATACACTCCCCAACTAAAAGAAACTCTGCAAAACTAAATATGCTAAAATATTTCACTGATAAAAATCTATGGAGCAGTAGCAATTTCCCTTAAATTCTGTAAAGTCTGAATGATTTTTTTCTCTCCATCTTCCATATCTAATAAGTAAACACTGATTTTCCTCGAGTATCAAAGATGAAGAAAAGAACAAACAAGTGCTCTGAAACTACCTGTCTGAAAACCTACAAGACTCCCACCTGCTCAAAATATCTGGAGAGAAAATAAATCTGCCACCTTTGAGGTAATAATACCCACCCAAGGAGCATATTTCTTACGAGTTAGTTACCAATACAGATCTGCACTAAGCAGCAGATGCTCTGTACAGAGCTTTTCAAATTTTTGTGATGGGCATTTTTGCACCATGAATGAGCACCTCAGAGCAGAGAGTAAATAACTGATGACTCAAAAACAGATCACTGCAGAAAAAGTTCAAAAGGAGGCTTAGGACAAGAGAAAGACTGACAACTTCCTAAGTATCACTGACCTTGTTGAAGATGCTCACTTTAAAGCAGTTTTTAAATGGACAAGACAATGAGCCATGAACCTTTTCCAGAACCAAAACTATTGTCATCAAGTAATCCAGTACAGGCTACCAGTGAATTAACTGTGTTTTAATCCAGTCTGAGTAAAAATCTAGAGTTTTGGGGATTAAGGTAGCCACTTCTTTGAGCAGGAAATATTCTGTAAATTATCTGTCTTATAAACAGATATGCTGCAATAGAACTTAACAGACTCACCAAAGGCTTAGAGATGCTACAAGGAGAGAAGACTGAAAATGCCCTAAACTTTGCTCTAGTTTACTACATTTTTTCTTCTTTTACTCCACAAACCATACGGTAATAACTGCACCTTCTACTTCCTAGGTGCTCACATTAACCGCTAAAACACTGCTTGATTAAGTGTCTATGAAGAAACAAGATGCCCTAAACCTTCACATGAAGATCTTGTTTTCTCAGGACAAAGAGCAACCTGATAAGACATACTATATTTGGAAGGGATGAATAAGCTTTCCTTCTCTTTCTGAACTCCACTCCTTCCTGTTTCTTCAATCACATTTGGCATTTCCCACACTATCTGTGTGCTTGCACAGCCTGAATTGCTTAACTGTTGAGTAATTTCCTACATCAACAGAGAATGTTGCATCTAATGCAGGCAATTTCATCAATTATCACAGATGTCCTATGTTGATTTGAAGTCTGATTTGCTAAAACAGCCACAGTGAGTTAAGGCAGCTGAAGTACCAAATCCACCTACAGGAGAGGCATGCGTAATGACGTGCTGCTTGGACAAAGTCAGTCTTTCCAGATTTCACAGCAGCCAATACCACCCACACAAAAAAAATATGCTAGTATTGACAGATCAATCTGGTTTGATAGCACACCTACCAGGGAACAGCACAATAAAAGTCTACACTTCCTGAGACTCCAGATCTAAGTGAACAAGTGCAAAGACATTCTCAGACTGCACAATTAGGTTATGGTACATTGGCTTTAAAGCAAAATCTTCAGCATATCTTTTCTAGCTTTTGCAATTTCCTCAGTGTGTCATGAGCAACAATTGTTTAAGCATATCTTCAGGGTAGTGGAAGGAAGCTTTTTTCTTCAAAGGCTATTCATAAATCACGCTTTAGAGTTTGTCATTCTGGGAGACACAGTTTGATAACGAAGTTCTTGCAGTATATAACAGCTACAGGAAGATGAGCTCAATCTCAAAAAGCTCACTTACAGTGACTGCATATGTGAGTGCATCTTTGTTCCTACTGTTAAGGGCAAACACAAGAGAGGAATTACTGGAAAATATCTTCAGCTTTCTTATGTAGAAATCTGATCGCCAATTCCAATAGATAGAACTTTACATTCAAACTAAAGACTTCAACCTATTTTATGAACTTCAATAAAATCAGGTCATAACATCACATCTTTTCAGTTTTCCAGTTTGGAAAACTGAGGAAGCCCAGACACATGGTGGAGTCCTCTCTCACAAGCCTCTAGGTCACCTTCTAGCCAAGTAAATTCTCTTCTTGTAAGTATCAACTGACATGTTTGGATACCCAAAAGAGGCTGAACTCCATCCGCTGTGCTGGTTAAGCTTAAAAAAAGGTATTTGAGAGAGTAGACATAAATGTTAAAGTATAAGTGAACTCAAAGGATTAAAAGATAATCCTTTGATCTTTCTCATCTATTAACCACTACGACAATATCCTCCCTTAAAACACTTGATACTCTAATAATAAATTCAAATAAAAAATATAATGAGCATATCATTCTCACAGAAAGTAACCTCACTCGCAGGTAAAAACTGTACTGCTCTTCTGTTCTTCTACTTCTTGTTAATAGAAAAGACTGAAAAACAGAGCCAGCATACTCAATTATCCTGAGTATCTGCAATTAGATTTGACCCTGAAAATAAACAAGTCTTCAAAGATTTGGCTCTTGAAAATAAACAAGTCTTCAAAGATTTCAGTTGATCGGATGTTAGACTACATGATCTCCAGAGGTCCCTTTCAACCTCAACCATTCTGTGATTGTGTGATTTGTGAATACAAATTCTGACCACACTTGACTATTGATAAGATACGGATATCATTTAGTACCTACATAAAATATTAAGCATTTATCCATTAAAAAATATGAACTGCTGACTCCAAGATCTATTTATATCTTGTGATTAACCCAAGAAACCCTATTTTCATAAAATACTATTAACAATGCTAACTAAGCACAGTATTTACATTGCTAACTCCATGAAAACTTGTCAGTTGGGATATTGGATGGACTTGTCTGAGTTTTCTTCTTAAAAATAATTGAAAAAGTTTCCCTATCCATCCCAGTAGGAAAAAACCCGAGTAGGGCAAATTGTCATTTAACAACTTTTGTCACACATTACCTACATAACCTAATACCATCACTGAACTTTCTTCTAGCCATTGTTTACTGATAATCATTTTCAAAAAGATTCTTATTACTTCCATGAGATCTTTCACGATATAAATCAAACTGCTGAACAACAGTTCCTTGAAATTAAAACCACAGCAGGTAGGACTGACCCCAGTATTCACTTAGGCCTTGAAAGCTTCCCTACAAATATAATCAGAGGGGGCTTTGTGATTTTAACATGGTTATTTAATGTGCCAGATGATATTTTTAGGGCCTTATGTCCATATTTCTAGAGGTGTGGAATCTATTAAGCAGTCTTAGTTTTATTAAGCTCTAATATAATTAAACAAAGATGAGAAATATGTCAAAGCCAGGAAAAAAGCTCCCTGCAAGCAACTCAACTCAGACAAGCTCAGTGTTTTTATTAACTTTACCAAAGGGCAATGCGATTAGGCAAATAAAACGTCAGAAAAAAAACCTCTAGGTCAAAGGGAAACACTATTACACCGGAAGCTTGGAGAACAGAGAGGGAAATCTATAAATAAGAACTAATAAACCAACTTGGAACACTTTCAACTATGCCTATAATGCAACTTTATCAGGTCTAAGAGCAAAGTGAAGTAATCAGATATAAGAGGTCCGATTAAAGACCTCTTTAATGCAGAGTCAAATTATTTCGGTAAATATTCTTTCATTCCTTTTTACAAATCAAACTACCTGCCCTGTTTCCATCCTTATATATGGTGTAGAAGGTCATTATTTTTGGTGTTAACTCTAGCCTCACAAAAAAACACCGGGAAAAACAACACTGAGGAAATGAGGGCTGGATCTGAAGTTCACTGAGGCCAACTTTGGCGGGGGGGGGGGGGGGGGGCGGTTGATATAATCTAGAATTCCACAGAAAACTAACTTGGGGGGGCGGAAAAGGCAGCTCCAGCATTCTTAGGGATGATAAAAGTGAATACAAGAAGCAAACTCTACCCTCAGGTACCTTTTAAACAGGTAGATCTCATCAGGATCTGCAATTCCATATTCTCGTAACTTCATCACCATCAGAGCGCTCTTCCTGATGGCTTGCCCATAGCGTTGGCTACGGGAGAGGAAGCTGAAATCCTCATGCTGGAAGTCAGGGTCATTAGCAATTAAGGCCTCTGGGAACAAAGCAGAAGAGGAAAGAAATTCAGCTTTCATGGACCACAATAATCTTCATCTAGCAGGTGAAAACCATGAATTGTTCCTCATACTTCTATCAGAAAGTTAAAAGTGAAATTCAAAGCTAACAAAATCAGAAGGAAGTCACAGAGCTCTTGGAGCATTTTGGAAAGTCTCTTACAACAGGGCACTCTTGCCATTTTACACATAAACCACACTTTAAACTAGGAGCACTCTGGACTTGGTAGAATTTACAGATGCAAGAATTGCAGGGCCCTCAGCAACCACCTCAGTCCTCAAGATAGCTCTTATTCCTGCAGGATTAGATTGCCCCTGAACCTTGATCTGATCTGCACGCACCGCAGAATACAGGTGCAGCTCTTATTCCCATTTTGCTGGCTCAAAACCAAGGTACCTGGAGGCTATGGGCTTTCGTGTCCCCTTTGGACAGAAGTTATACAACTGTCTGGCCCCTGACAGGGCCACCCCAGCACTGTCTGGGAAAGGACAGAGGTGGCAACAATCCACTGATCCCACTTATCACAGTCACAAACAAGAACGATTGTATTTGTGCTGTTGGGCAAGCGTGTATGTGCAAGGGAAAAGAAGGGGACAATTACTAAGATTAAGTTAACATGGTTTTCACCGTAAGATCTTCCCTGGGAGAAAGAGGGGCTAGAAGGACAAAAAGGGACATTGCTCTGTCAATGTCCACCCCTCATCCCCCCTCCAAAAGCTTTTCTGGGAAGGGAAGGACAGGGAGGTGAAATCACTCCCCTCTCCTCTGCCCTAGTACAGAGCCTCGAGGGAAGGGGGCTCTCCCTGCAGCCCCTCTGCCCCCCAGAACCCTCTGCTCTGCAGGTCCCCTGGCCTCAGGGCCTCCCTCTCCCTTTGGCTATTCCCTCTCCCCAGAGCTTCCCAATCCTCTCCCAAACACACCCCACCTCAGAGTCCTCTTCCCGCAAAGAGCTGCCTCCCTCCCTCATACCGCCCCGAACCTCCCTCTCCCCACAGCCGCCTTCAAGCACTCCCCAGCAGCCTCTCCCCCACTCCCTTCAGCTCCCCACACCTCCCTAGCCCCCAGCCCGGCCTCCCCCTCACCGATCTCCCTGCGGCGACGAGTGCGCTCGGCGCCGCCGTCCAGGACGTGCGTAAGCAGCTCGGGCTGGAAGGTGGCGGCGGCGCGCTCCCTGCGCAGGTCAGCGTTCATCACCATGGCTGCGGCGATCTCGTCCGGCCCGGTTCGCTACGATCCGGTTCGAGAGGATCCGCTCCGCTCTGCTCTGCTCTGATCCCACGTCCGCCCGCAATGACCTCCCGACTGCGCGGCCTCCTCCTCCGCCTCAGCTCATGACCCGCCCCCCACGTGACCCGCCCCACGTGACCGCCCCCTCCCCACGTGACCTCGCGGGCCGTACGTGGGGCGCGGACCGGGGGGTATCGGGCTATAGGGGGGTTCGGGCTATAGGCGCTATAGGGCGCTGCGCCTTGCACAGGGTGTGCGCGCTGCAGCACTGCCTGCGCGTGCATTGCACGCTGCACTGCATTCGTGTGTGCGCTGGGGCCGGGCATGCGCGCAGGGGGTGCGAAGTTCTGCATAACGTTGGCATTGCATGTTGCTATTGCATGCTGCCATTGCATGCAATTGTGCACTGGGATGGCCTGTAGCGTGCTGCGTGTGGGGCTGGGGGTGTCATAAAGTAGCACATCAAGTAGTGCATGGAGCATGCTGTGTTTGAGGCCAGGCCTATGTTTAACATGCGTGTAGCATGATGCATGTGGGGCTGTGCGTGCTTTAAATACGTGTTTGGGCTTGGGTATATGTGTGAGAAAGTGCATTAAGTGGGCATTTAACATCTTGCATTCTTGGCAGATCCCTGTCTTGTTGAACAGCGTGGCTCAGGAGCAAAGCCCGAGTGATGCCAAGCACGTGTGAGCCCGCTGCAGAGTTGCAGAACTGAAGACGCAGGTGAGGTTGGCGCACAGAGCCTGGGCACGTCGGGATGGCACTGTGCCAGCCGCCTTTCACAACCAGGCCTGCAAAATCCTGCGTGGGGCAACAGGGAAGCGAGTGCCCGAGTTTTCTGCGTGCACACGGGGCTGAGCCAGGATTGCCCTGGTTTCGGTAGCCTCCCAGGGCAGTGAGCTGTCGGGAGGACTTTTTGCAGGGCTGCCTCCCCTCTGAGCAATGCATTGGGTGGCCAAGGGGCACCGGACTGGTTGCAGGCCCGTGTGGCGTTGGTGCTGTGTAATCTGCTCTGGGAGCTGCTGTGGTGGCTCCACTTGTCCCATTCCCCAGAGCTGGCGCACGCAGACTTGGGTGGCCTCATTGGGCCAAGATATCAGAGAGAAAGATGGGGATTAGAGCATGGAAACGTGGTGGGAACTCCTCTCTTCTGTCTTCTCAGCGCTGTTTGAGCAAGATGTTGCCAAATGCTGCTGTCTATTACTTCCCGTGGGAGATCAACGGCTCGGTCGCAGACGGGGAGGCACTGAGGACGTTTGGCAGGTGGGAACAGTAATGCAGTCTCCCTGACCGCCAGGCCACCCTTTTGCTGGCTGGTCCCTTCCCCACTTTGTTTGCGATCACCGCAGCTCCACTGCGCCTGCAGTGCGGAGCATCTGAACCCACCTCTCCCAGGTTAAGCTGCTACGACCTGGCCCGCTCCGAAGCCGTTCTCACTGCTCGGCACCACGCAGCCCAGCACCAGGTGTGCGTTGACACCAGCTTCGTGGAGCCCTTCCAAGCCCAGCTGGGCTCTCTCTACATGGTGCTGGGGGAGGCCGAGCACAGGAAAGGTAAACGGTAGCTCTGCTTTTAGCCAAGCATGGAATTGCCTGGCTGCCTGAGGAAAGGTGGCTTGGACGAGTGAGCACTGCTGCAGAGTCTCCCTTTCCACCCAAAACAGCCATGGGATAAGGCACGGTCCATGGCTGCTGCAGCCACAGGCAAGGGTGATGCAGAGCAGGAGCAGCCCATCTCTCCCCACTGACCGTAAGGCATGAGATGAGCCACCTTACACTTACCTTGGGGACAACCTGGGGATTTTCATTAAGTTAGGAGTGCCCAGCACTGTGGCTGAGCTCATGAATGTGGTACTGTGGTTCACTGCCACTTGACCACATCACTTTGCTCCAAATCCCTCTGATTGCAGCAGCACCTCATAGCAAGCCGGCTCTTCTGGTCCGTGGATGCTTACAAGGTGCTAATTACAGCCCCAGGCTGGCGTGCGAGGAATGTGGGCGCGTGCCCTCATGCCAGGCCCCGCGTTGGCTTTTCCAGGGCTACTCCAAGCATTTCTTGGCTCTGTGGCGCTTTGCGCAGGGAGCAGGTCAGGGCTGAGGCCGCAGTGGGGTGAAGCAAACCCTGACATTGCCTCGGCCATCCTGATAACAGGTGGTCACGTTGGTGCTGCTGGAGGCCTCGGTCACCACAGGACGCCACGCTCACAGGGCGGCTGCTGAATCACCTGCCTAGCCGCTAAATTCCTTAGGACAGGCAGGTGATTTTGGTCAGCTTGACCTGCGAGTGAGCTGGGCCCATTTTGCAGGCCAGGAAGGAGAACCAGCTGAGACACCAGCTCTGTCACCAGGTTTTGGCCCCTAATGCGTGGCTCGTGCCACCGATTGAGCACACAGGGCAGGTCTGGGCTGGTGGCTGCAGGCAGCTCTGAGCCTCCTCAGTGCTTCCAGAGGGAACCTCTGCTCGCTTGGTTGCTGCTGTACCTGTTTGCTTTCCTACAAAACCTGTCTGTTCACATCCCCAGGTGAAGGTACCGTGGTGAAGGCCCGAATATTGACCTGCGTGGAGGGGATGAACCTGCCCTTGCTGGAACAAGCTGTCCAGGAGCAGAGAAAATACCTCCAGGAGAGGCAGCAGCGTGTGGGGACTGACATGTCCTGAGGGCACCTTGCAGCAGCCATCCCTTTGCTAGGGAAGGTGTCAGCACTCCAATCTTTCTCAGGAGCACTGATACTTCCAATAAATCTTTTTTAAATACTGTGAATCGGTACATAGCTGTGCATGGAGCTGTTCCACATGTGATCACCAAAAAGGGCTCTGAGAAGGGGGATGGTTTATTGGATAAAAGGTTAAGGGAGTTATGCCAGTGCTTTCATAGCACAAGGCTTGGAGGAGCCAGGAAAGAGAGATGTCTGTAAATCTGTAGCTAAACATTCACCTGCCCCCTCTCCAGAGTGTACCAGGGCATGGGACAGTCCTCAGGTGGAAGGGAAAGGGCATTGGAGTAAAGTTCTTTGCCTGACGTGGCCACACACCCATGGGGCAGGAGTTCAGGTACTGTGACACAGCTGCGGCCCAGAAGTTTTCCTGACAGAGCAGACACGTATCTGGAATGATTAAAACCCTCTTTGCTGCTCAGGCAAATGCATCAGGCCCCACTGAAACACTGTGGATGATGAAAGTGAATTTAAGGCAGTGCACTTCTCCTGAAGACTGGGGGCGCACAGAAGTGCTGAGTGCTTAGGGAGTTGTGAGGAGAGGAGGTGATATTACATCAGAGCTGCTCCTGTTTGAGGGGTCCACCCAACTGAATTAAATTGTCAAATAAATTAACAGGGATTTACTAAGGTGAAATGGGAATAAAATGCTAGGAAAAGATGTATGGCTTATTTTTATTCTAGGAATCCCTGAACCTGGAATGAGTTGGGCCTATGGCTTCCGGGAAGTTCAGTCACCTTTTCTGTTTACTCACATTCACTGGTTAAGTGTTCAGAAAACAGGCAGTGAAACCATCCACCGTGCAGAAGCAGATTAAAACGCAGCAGATATTGGCAAAGTCCCATACTACCAGCAGGCTTGACTGAAGATCCTGAGGTTGCTCAGTCATTATTGCACTTGTAATTTTTAGTCATCATTTAACTTTACATTTCTCCCTCATACAGGCTCCAAGAGCCCCATCTCACACCACACGGCACAATCCAAGTCTAAAGCTGCGTCTCCATAAGCAGGATTGTAACCTGCTTTTGCAAGAGATGATGCTTGTCATGCGTTATCCACAGACCTCCTCTCCTGTCTGTTCTCCTGCCTTCCTCCCCTCCCTTAAATTTTAACCAAATTGTTAGGTTAGATCCCTTTTCCCAGAGTTGGAAATATCCAAAATCCCAAGTTTCTACAAGTGTCGTGAAAACAAATGCCTGGGTAGAGAAGGGCAAAATCAGAAGCACTTCAGGAAGGTTTTGAACTGCTGGCTCAGCACCAACCCCTCTTGGGTCACCCTGCAAGCACACAGATCAGCCACATCCTGCCCTGCGCGTCTGTGCGGATGTGCAGCACCCCAGTTCCTGCAAAAGACAGACCCAGGCCCCATCATGCTGCTGTTGCACGATGCTTATTTTCGACTCTTGCTTGTTTTCAACCTTTTCTTTCACTGCCTGGTAAGTCAATGATTAATTCCCCCCATCAAGGACATCTTTTGAAAGTGTGACCAAAGGGCACTGAGGTTCAAGGGACAATTGCGCAAGATCAATTAAAAAAAAAAAAAAAAGACATTTTTATGTAGTGCATTTGATCCCAAATCTGCATCAGGGAACCCACCAGCCACCACCTCCCCTTTGCAACGGGCGCTGCTCAAACAGAGCTGCAGCGCTGTCCTTGGCCCTTGGCTCCACGCACTCGGACTGCCCTCCACACTCACCTGTGAGCCTTTTGCTCGACTTCACTGTACAAGACCTTTGCTAGCACATCCTGCGGCCACGCTTGCCAGCAAGCAGCTCAGGGCATACTGCAATTTTTTCCCAGGGAGTTTTGCTTTTCTAGCTCTGACCCCTTCCCCTATACCTGGGCATCCCTTTGCCCTTGCAGCATCCAGCTCCCCTTTCCCATAGCGTTTAAGCTGAGGAGCCAGGGCAGGAGGAGCAGTGCGTGGCACGCAGGGCAGGAGCGGGGCCCTGGGGAGGTATCACCTTGCCTTGAGATTGCCCAGGCGGGTGGCGGGGACAAAACAGCAGCCCCAGCAGCACAAGGGATCAAAATAGCAGCGGCTGCTGAAGGATATTTTGCCCAGGGACAGTCGCAGTCCAAAGGCAACTGAAGAGGTTGGGGACGATGGAGCAGAGGGGCCACATCTGCTGTGGGAGGCTCAGAAACCCAGCTAGGGTGGGAGGACAGGGGGAGGCTCAGGGGTCACCATGACCAGCTGGACCTACCTCCCCCATCCTGACTCTGGGATTTGTTTCATGGTGGGAGCAATTTCCTCAGGCCAAGGGACAGGAGCTGGGGGGGACCAGTCAGACGGCTGCTGAGGCCCTGTCATCTGTTTGTTTTTTGGGGTCTGTTTTTCCCCTTCAAAAGTCAGCCTTTCTGCCCCCACCTCACCGTGAGACCGAGGGGCGGCGCAATGGACGCCTTCCAGGAGGCCTTCCAGAAGGTGGAGAAGATCGGCGAGGGCACCTACGGCGTCGTCTACAAGGCCCGCAACAAGCGCACGGGGCAGCTGGTGGCCCTCAAGAAGATCCGCCTGGACTCGTGAGTGGGGGCAGCGTCGCCACAGGGCGGCTGCAAGGAGCAAGGGCCGCGCAGGCCTTGCTGGGCGCTACTGGGGCAGGCAGCCATGGCGGGAGGGGCCTGTCCCACCACCCCCCAGCCCCCGGTTTCACCTTGGCCCTTGCGCATGTCCCGCTGTCCCACTGTCCACTCCGACACAGGGAAACCGAGGGCGTCCCCAGCACCGCTATCCGTGAGATCTCGCTGCTGAAGGAGCTCAAGCACCCCAACATCGTCAGGTAAGGGAGAGAGTCCGGCACCATTTTGGCTTGGCTCAGGCGGGCGAGGACCTGTGAGATGGTGGCACTCCAGCTACCACAGGTTACCTCCATCGAGGAAGGATCTGTGTCTCCTCTGCAGGCTCCTGGATGTTGTGCACAGCCAGAAGAAACTTTACCTGGTGTTTGAATACCTGAATCAGGACCTGAAGAAGTACATGGACTCATCCCAGACTGGAGACCTTCCCCTGACCTTGGTCAAGGTACTGGATGGAAGTTGCTCTTGCAGGCCAGGGAGAAACTGTGTGTCCTTGCTGGGCAGAGGCAGCACAGAGCTGCATCAGGAGGAGAGCCATCCAAAGGCATCCAGCCCCTCAGATCCCAAACATACATCTGAGAAAGCTTCTTGGCACAACTTCTCCATTCATTTTTTCCCAGGTGCTTCCAGGCTCTCTGTCCTGGCTCGCTGTAGCACAAAGTGCTGCTATGAGACTAGCTGAGGCACCTACTGCTCACTGTTCCTGCCGAGTGACAGAGGGGTGGAAGGTGCTGTCTCTGCTTGGACTGCAGTCCTGCTCCAGGGTAGAGGGCGAACAGTTTGTGCTTATCCGAGTACTGCCTCGTAAGCGTTGTGCTGCATAGTGTGTGGAGCAAGGCCATATTTCCTACATGGGTCTGTAAATGGTGCAGAGCCCATAGATTTGCATGATCCAACCTTCCATGTAGTTTCATTGCAGCCTTATTTGAAATCTCTTTTCTCCCCAGAACTACCTTTTCCAGCTGCTGCAAGGTGTGAGCTTCTGCCACTCACACAGAGTCATCCACAGAGACTTGAAGCCACAGAATTTGCTCATAAATGAAGCAGGAGCCATCAAGCTAGCTGATTTTGGACTAGCGAGAGCTTTTGGAGTCCCTTTGCGCACATACACTCATGAGGTACTGTGGCCGCTTGAAAGCAGGGTATAAAATCTACGTATCACCAGTGACCAGCTCAGAGCTGAGGCACAGCTGTGCCCAGACACAAGCTCTTACCCCAAGCTGCAGCTACACACTGGGTTCCCACCTTTTCTGTAGAGGGATTATTTATTCCAGGGTGTCCTGTGGAAGGATGATCTGTTAATTCTCATCTTGGTGTTGCCAAGGTGTCTCTTAATTTGAGATTTACTCTGATTTGTTTAGTCGCTGCAGTTGGTGTCTTAAGGTTGGAATGATGCTGTGAAAGAAGAGTGCTGGACACGGGGACACAGCTAAGAGAGCTCTCATGTCTCTAGGTTCAGATGGGGAAACTATACCAGTCTCGTTTGTATCTTCCTTCGCAGGTGGTCACCTTGTGGTACCGAGCCCCTGAAATCTTGCTGGGATGCAAATACTATTCAACAGCTGTGGATATCTGGAGCATCGGTTGCATCTTCGCAGAGATGGTAGGATGCTTTTTATAGTCTCTTCAATGAGCTGGGAGGACGCA
>JAUBNY010000451.1:209703-238582 GCA_032275445.1 Crypturellus soui | reverse complement strand
CAACTCATGGGCACTGCAGCTGAGGCTACCCCGCACCTTCACATCTCCAACAAGCCCCTCTCTATTTGTTAGTATGAAGTCCAGTTTCCCACCTTTCCTCATAGGCTCCTTCACAGCCTGTGTTAAAAGGTTATCATCAATGCACTGCAGAAACCTACAGGACCGTTTGTGCCTGGCTGTGTTGTCTTTCCAGTTGATGGCAGGGTGGTTGAAGCTCCCCATGAGAACCAGGGCCTGTAACCGTAAGGCTACTTCCAGCTGTCTGTAGAAGCCTCATCAACTTCCTCATCCTCATCAGGTGGCCTGTAGCAAATACCTACCACAGTGTCTCCCACATTAGTCTGCCCTCTAATCCTTACCCACAAGCTCTCAACTCACTCATCATCCACCCCCAGGTTGAGCTGCATGCATTCCAGTTGCTCTCTCACATAAAGAGCAACTCCACCACCTCACCTTCCCAGCCTGTCCTTCCTAAAAAGCATATAGCCTCCATGGCAGTACTCCAGCCGTGTTAGCTATCTCCCACCATGTCTCTCTAATTCCAATGGCCCTGGGACCGCACACAGATCTCCAGTTCCTCCAGTTTATTCCCCATGCTATGCGCATTTAAGGGAAGTAATTGAGCCTGCAGGCTCAATTTCCTGGGAGGGCTGAAGGACGACCCTCTATAATCATCTCCTATACTTACTTCCCCACTACCGTACTCCTGCTGGATGCCTTTTGGCTTTGGCTGCATAACACTGATTGCCCTGTCCTTATAACATTGCCTGTCCCCCTAAGTCTCTATGGTAAATCTCGCATTTCAACACTATGAAGCTTTGTATAAACAAATGCTCCCTGAAGAAAACCCAGTTTCCAAATAGCTGTTGTTGCTTTCAAGCTAATCAGCCACTCTTGGCCTTTGAGAGTGTCCTTGGGCACTCTTTGTTCTTGGGTTTAACAATTGTTTAGAAACTCAAATTGTGCAACCAAGAACAAAGCCAACAACAAGCTATAAGGGACCCTCACAGGACTCATCTGGGAATCAAAATCAAGTTAATCCTTCTCCATGGTTAGATCAGGGACTTGAACCAATATCTCACTGTTACAGAACTCTTCCAGCCAATCCTTCCAGGATGATTTAATCCATGCTCTCTCTCCAGAGTTATTGTGCAGTGTAGCAGATTTCAAGAACACTGAAAAGTGATTAAAAGAATTGCAGTCTTTGCTTCAGTGAATGTTAATTCCCTAAAGAAGTGCAACAGTTTAGGAAAAAAAGACACCAGGTGTTGCAGCAGGTTGTTCTGGAGGTACAGAATATGACCATGGTAAATACTATGCAATCCCCATATGATTATCAAATTTGAAAGTTTTAAAATATTAAAGCAGTACATCCTCACTTTCACAGAGCAGCAGAGTGGATGTCTATAGTCTATTAGTTATAATTTGGTCTACTTAAAACATGCACATGATTTAATGAAATGAAATGATGCAAATATAAATTAAGAATGTTCTAGTTTATTTTATATCCACTGCAACTTTTTTATTTAATATATTGAAATGGCCCCTCAAATCCTTCCGCATACTTCTCTCAGCAGAAAATACAATTAGAAAAAAAGCTGTTTGAAAGCTATAGTGTTTGAAAAGGTGAGACAATACAATAGAAAAAAAGTCCTCAGGAAGGCTTTGGGAGCTTGATAGTAAAGAAATCTACTGCAGAAAAGAAAATCAATGTTGCTATCTTTATATATCAACATAAACATATTTCATTACATCAATGAGAAAGACAAACTGTAACGAATCAACAGGGATTCAGTGGATCAAAGACAAAATGTCCCTTCTCACAAAATTCAACCCACCCCTCCAAAAAATTGTAAATCCTTCATTTTTAGACCCTTTGCATGCAGAAGCAGGACAAAAAGCCCTATCCTTATAGTCAAATATAGTTCTGTGGGGCTGAACCTCACCTAGCAGTGACATGGTTTTATATCACAGTGACATTAAGAACAGAGTATATCTCAGTGCTGACCTGACTAAATTAGCTAAATTCTGTATGCCCTTTCTTTAAGCTATTCCTTAGATATCCCTAGAATACCTATAAACATATTACAAGCTTTTTCAACTAGATACAATACAAATGTCATGTGTGTTCCTGAAGGTAAGTTTTGATTTTTGTGTATGTGTGTTTGTGTTCAGTCCCACTGATTTTTCTTCTTAGCCTTTAGCCATAGACATTAAAGTAAATTCACCTGCATCAGCCTTTGGAAAACAAGTTCTTCCTCACCCCAGAACAAAAGTAAATGAGAATGTTTGCATGACAACTAGAAGAAGAACTGACTACTTACTGTTCAGCATTCCACAGCTATTACTTGGTGTTGTCTCTGCAATCATAATTCACTTATCTTTCATTTCATAAGATTTGGGTGGGAACAAGTGGGAACAATTCTCTGAGACTCAAATGACCTCCCCACCATGGATAATGTTTTGCAAATAAAGCGAAATGTTCCCAAGCACTATATAGGCTGAATGCCCCTCATTTAACAAATCAACAAACGCTAGGAAGCAATGAATACATTTGAGGAAAATAGGTTTGGCTCATGGATGGAAGGACTAAATCACTGAATAAAGTATTAATTCTACCTACCCTAATATGAATGAGGAAAGAGATATTTAGATATATGAGGTCAGACATCAGAAATATTAGTTTGTGCAAAGTTTGCATCAGGAGACATAGACTTCCACTACCCTTCAATTAAAATAGAATCTTATTAATTTTAAATTTCCTTGAAGCATACCAGGGTACTTGTAGTCACTGCAGGGCAAGACTTCTCTCTCTGACAGCTCAGCCTTTGGGGAATACTTGACACACTAGAGATCAGAGCTGCTGTTTAAGATGAAGTGAAGGAAATGGGTTAATGGGAACCACTGAAGCCAAATGCAAAGTCCTGAGCTGGACAAGAATAATCCAGAGTAGCCAAACATGCTGGAGGCAGCTAGAAAGCAGCTTTGTTGAGCAGATTGTGGGGCTGGTTGATATGTTCAGCCTGGGTTAACATTGTGCCCATGCCAACCAAGGCACCATTGAGTCAAGTGCACCCTGTGTTGCATTAGCAAGAGATCAAGGGGACAGATCCTGGTCTATTCAACACTGGTGTTACGCCATGTGCAGCACTGGGTCCCAGTTTGGGCTCCCGGTGCACGTCCAAGAGCCTAGTGGAGGCCACAGGCCTGGAACACAGTACACACCATGTAGGAAGTGAAGCTGCTACTGCCACCTGGAGAGTGTGAGATGCTGTGGTGTCCGTTGAGATCTCTCAGATCCCAACTAGGGGGAAGATTCGCACCCATAGGGCTGGAGCATGATCAGATTCCCTGTATTTACAGTAAAGTCATAACAAAGTGAACTTCCACACATGCTACAGCGGATTTCAGCATACATGGACGTTCTGCTCCTGTGCTATGGGGCCACGTCCCTCAATCTCTTCAACGAGGAGCTCCCAGCAGCAAGTGGGGGTCTGCTGGGCTGGTCCTGTTTTACTAGCCTGTAGGTTACCTCACTTAATCGCCTAGGGGTCCCCAGCCCCTCAGGCCTGTTACCCAGGGCTGCCATATCAACCCCCACTGCACAGCATCTCCCTGTTGCCAGCAGACCTAGCCTGAGGCTGGCGGGGAGCAATGGACTCCAACTGGTTTGCTCCAGCTTCAGGAGGCTTTGTAATAACAAGTCCAAAAACTGGTCTGGTGACATCTCTTGGATGAGTCTGTGTTTGTATTGGGAGGGAAATAAACTAAAAAGCTTCTATTAAATCCCTTTGGAACCCTACAACCTGCATCGAATTTCCCTTTGGAGATTTCACAAGTATTCCTGCTGTCCTGCGGAGCAGTCAGCTCTGAGGTTTTGCTAAACCTTATCTTATTTGTAGCAAGATAAGTGGCAATTTCCTACCTATGGAACAAATATTCTTTGGCCTCATTTATCTTGAAGATGGTGTATAGAGACACTGCTTCCTTCTCTTCTAAGGCCCTCTCAGATAGCTGTACTGTGTTAAAAGCAGATGGAGACTGAGAGTGTCCATTAGCAAATCCAGATCCGGTTTCTTTTAGATGCAAATATCTGAAGGTGTTAGCATGTGCATGCAGCTTACCCAATAGTTGTACTGCACACCTGAGCTGAGGGTTAGGAAAGGCTGAGGAAGACTCTGGAGGTGAGCTAACCTGGCCTTCAGCCTCATCTGCATGCTCACAGCTGCTTGTCCAGCCTGATCTTCCAGCCCCTGGGATGGAGACCCTAAGGTGCCCAAGACAAACCACTCCAGTGCTCTCTCTACAAAATTAAACAAACAAACAAACAAACAACAACAAAAACCCACATATTTTCCTAAGCGGATAAACTGCATATTCCGTTGAAAATGATCAGTTTTTCTCTTTGCAGTAGCCTTTTCTGCATTTGAAGAATATTACTGTGCTATTCCCCTTCACCCTGGCCATCGATTTTATGCTGAACAAGACTAGTTTGTTTACTTCCCTTCATAGGTGTCATTATCTAGACCTCTGAAGGACGTGCAGGTATTAGGAATGCATCTAGGTGCTTTGGTGCTACAGAAAATGAAACTTATGTAAGGTCATCATAGTAATTTACCTTTATGGTATCATTACAACATTAGATGATCTTTTTTATTTATTAAAAATATAAATTTATATATATATATAATTTTGTCTGAAAATTACTGTAAATAGATGCAACACTTATTAGTAGCATAGTCTGTACATCATGTCATTTCTTCAGCTCTAGCCTGGGAACTTTATTCCACTGAGTTCTAGCTCTGCGTAATTCTGCTGCTTAATGTCATCAGCACAAAAAAAATGATACAGAATCATTGAAAAATATGCTGAAGTGTTTACCTTTAGCTATATGATACTCCTAAACTATATGCAGAAACACAGAATGATGCACATAGTACTCATTACAGGACTGGGAGATTCGATCCTTGGGGGAAGGCAAACCATGGAATCTGGCCAGCATTTCTGGGGCAGAACCGTGCAGAATGTATACTCTCGGGAGTTTCTTCTTGGTTTGGTGAGTTCTCTGCAGACCACCTGAGGAACAGACACTGAGTACAAACAAAATTCTTTGAAATAGTCTAGACATAATCATCTTAAAGATCTCTTTAGACCCACAATCCCAGAGACGAATCCTCTGCGGCAATGCCTTGCCGAAGAGGAAATTGTAAACAATATATTTTTAAAGTTAAAAATTATTCTAATTTAATGATATCTGTTCAGTCAGTGTTTGGAAGTAAATCAGTGTGTGAGTAGTGAAACAATAATGTACTTTAAATTATTGGTAAACAAATCAGTCTGGTAGGCAGTGAGTGTGTGATGCATTATTCATTTCTATTATTCAAAACACTTCACAAGTTCTCAGGGTCTGGTGATAAAGTATTCATAATACAGCATCCACTATCCCAGAAAACAGTCTCTAATATGATATTAAAGTTAAAAGATAAGTGAAGTATATTCCCCCAAAGTATTTGACTAGTCCTGGTATGAATCCAACTCATTCTTCTTTTTAAAGCTGGATTTACCTTTTTTTTTTTTTTAAATCACTTGCATTACATCCAAAATGACAAATGTTCTATGCTTGGCTTGGATCTCTTACCAAAGTGAATTTCTCCCAAGACATTTTAGTAGCAAGCAAGGTGGATGTGCTACCCTGGGGTCAGCACAGCCTCCTGTCTCTTCTTCTCCATCCTGCAGGGGATTGTCAGGCTGATCTGGAAAGGTCTGTGGAAAGTGGAGACAGAGCCAGGCTGTCACCTGCCCCTTCTCCCACTGCATTGACATGGGTCACCTCCTTCTTTGGAGGAAGAAAGCCATATGAGGCCAAGTCAGGACTTGCTAAGACCTTCTCAGGTCAGTTTTTGCTTTCATTCCTATTGCAGAAGTGACAGCAGAACATAAGCTGGAAGGGCTGTAAGAGGAGTGGGAAGGTAAGAAAGGGTGAGCTGCACTTAGTGTGCCACAGACATATTTCAAGGCCTAGGGATACTCTGCCCCACAGGGCAGAGGGAGGACAAGCCCAAGGGCATGGAAGATCTCTTGGCAGATTATGCAGGGAGGATGTCAAGGAGTTAGAGCCGTGGAAGAGAAGTTGGTCTGGAAGAGACTGCTCCCTTCACACATGCTGCATGCCAGCTGCATGCCAGCAGCGATCCTGGGGCTAGGACTTCACCAGTCA
Organism: Crypturellus soui; assembly: GCA_032275445.1. Taxonomy (NCBI): domain Eukaryota; kingdom Metazoa; phylum Chordata; class Aves; order Tinamiformes; family Tinamidae; genus Crypturellus; species Crypturellus soui. The sequence continues at coordinate 232,365 of JAUBNY010000451.1, read as the reverse complement.
CTGTCAAACCCTGCAGGTCTAGCTTGAAGGAGGTAATGACCACAGTGATTTATTGTATTTCTTTAACCTGCTTTATATCACAATGTAAAAATGTTTGAACTTCTCGTGATTATTTCATCTCCGATGCTTGCTGTCTTTTTTTTCTTTCCTCCAACAGCCTCATAAATACACAACTCTCACCTCCATACAGATCTTCTTGGAGAAGTAAGAAAGCATCTTTGGAAAAGGTAGAAGTAATGTCCAAATCAGGAATTTTTAAAAGCCTGGTAAAACACATACATGGTTGTTAGGCACAAAATACAATCTCTCCCCCAAAGCTGCAGATCTCTGGGGGCTTGAAGCCTATAATAGGGAAATATGTATATGGTCATACCATCATTGTTACACCGTGTCTTAGACATCTGTCACAGGACTGTGAGCTAGACCCATGCTAGGTCTAAATATCATAGTTCTTTCAAGCTTGGTGTATTACCTGCCACCCCAGCTTCCTTCCAGGACCCCAAGGCATCAGCAGGCTGGTCTTTTTACATTCCTCTTCACCTGATCAAGATATTTATGAGACTGTTTGTTGGAGGAAATAAAAGAGAGAAAGTAAGCCCAAATTCCTGCTTTCTGGTCAGAAAGGATTGCAAAGAGTTGGGACTGAGAGCATTACAGCCCCATAGGCAGTCCTGCTTCAAAACGATACAGCCCATGCACAGCCAGTCAGCTGGCACAGTGGAAAAAAATCACAGGGATTCCCCCCCGCATCCTGTCTTTGTCTCCCACTTCATGGAATTGACCTGATTCCCAGCTGACGGGACAAGATATGACCAGATGGCCTGGTAGTCCCTGTACAACAGATACCAAGTTGCTACAAACCTCACATCAGATCCTTTGGCCCCGTAGCATGTGAGATCAACTCTCATTTGATAAGTCCTGAGAGTGGATGGGTGTGTTGCACTCCTAGCACTGTTCCCTGGTGACAGCAAAACTCTCAGTAACATCAGTGCAGCTCTGACTGTGTTACACAAAATTCACATCAGCATGTATGAAAACAAAATACAGATCTTACCATCTTAGTGGAAAGAAAATGGTGAGGGGAGAGGTCAAAAGATTGATCGGGATCAGCTTGGTTTCTGTCCATCATTTTTCCTCTGGAAAAATGGGAACAAACAATGGTTTGTCTCAAATCCATTCACTGAGGAAACAAATGAACAAATGAACAAGATGCTTAATGTAGTTTGTAGAATAAATAGGAAATAAATACAGTAGTAGTAATTGAAGCATTTTGCCAATTGATCTCAAAGAGTGATTATTGATCCTCACTTTAAGCAGCTGGCTGTGAGTGTTTGCGATTAGCTTGTTAAGTTTGTCATTGTAATTATACAATAAAATGCTGTATTTGCAGCATTTTTGCAGCATTTGCAGCAGGCTTCCACTGGCTGACTGTGCATGGGTTGTTTACATTCTTTCGCTTATTTTTGACAGACATCTATCCTTATCTTCTGTAGCTGAATATATATTGTTTTATAATCTTTAATAGAGTGGAAGGGGGAATAAAACATAATGTATAATTTGTTTAATGAGTTCAGCTACCTTTGCTCATAAATTGTGAGCAGTTTATGAGTGCTTCATATTTATTTATTTTTCAAAAATTATTTCTTGAATAATTGTTAATGCTCATTCTTGTTTTGCTAGTTGTTGTGAGCAACTTGTTCCAAGTGCCCAGTAGAAAAGTCTGGGATTTCAGATTAGTTTATCTTAGATTCTGCTGCTGCTGCAGGATTGTAAGTGAATTCCTCTCAGAAGCATAGAATTGCTGAAGTTGGAAGGGGCCTTGGGAAACCTGCTGAAGCACCTAGAGCAGGTTGCCCAGGGCTATGCACAGGCAAGTTTTGATTATCTCCAGGAATGGAGACACCACAACCTCTCTAGGCAACCTGTTGCAGAGTTCAACTGCCTACACAGTAAAAAAGTTTTTTCCTATGTTTAAGTGAAAGTTCTGTATTTCATTTTGTGCCCATTGCCTCTTACCCTCCTGCTGCACACCACTGAGAAGAGGTAGGAGCTGTCTTTTTCACACGCTTCCACCACGTACCTATACACATGGATAAGGTCCTCTCTCATTCTTCTCCAGGCTAAGCAGTCACAGCTCTCTCAGCCTCTCCTCACAGAACAAATTCTGCAGTCACTTAGTCATTGTGGCCCTTTGCTGAACTCACTCAAAGTCTTTCTTGCACTCAGAAGCCTGGGACTGGATCCTCAAAATGTGTCAGCTGGTTTGAAGTTCTCTTATACTCCTGCAAAAGACTCCTGTCACTTTCTCCACTCTATTCAAGAAAGATCATCTAGTCTAATCCTCCTGCTCAAGCAGGGTCACCTAGAGCACATTGCCTGGATCTTGAATACGTAAAATTTTCCCAGATCTGTTTTAAAAATGAAGACCTAATGTTCCTGCCAGACCTGCCTATTCACACTATTCCTATTTCTGCATGATTTGTCTTGCACATTGTGCCTGCATATGTGCCAATGATTTGCTATAAATGGTGCTTACTGGAATGCAACTACATCTGGGGTAGTTGGGTGTTACTGAGGTAGAGGGTTTGAACTGAGGTTTGTGCTCCTGTTGCTGTCTTGACTCAAGGAGATTTCCTTGCTGTGGCACAGGTCAGTCCCTGTGGTGTGAGAAGGACTATTGCTGTGTCATAACTGGAAACGCCCTTTAGATCAAGGTGAAAATGGAAGGATCAGCCGTATGCTGTGCCTGCAATGCAGGGCTGTGCCAAGGGGAAGGCTATTGTCTGCTTTCCAAAGGCATGAGACACAGGCAGGTCTTGAGAGAGCTGTGAGTTTCATGTAGAGGAAAAACTTGTACCTGAAGTTGGGGCATCTAATTTAGACATGTGGATGAGAAATACCTGCCATGGCATTTGCTTGAATGTGGTCCCTACAGGGTTAGCAGATAGTTTGTAGCCATGACAGTTATGACTAACTATAAATAACTTCCACTGTCATCTAAAGAAAAGTGTGTGGGGAAATTAGCTAAAGAACATAGACACAGCATGTAGCATGGGAAAGGCAAGTGGGGCTGATGTTCAGTCATCTTTCTGAACCTGATATCTGGGGTAAATGAGAAAGATGGTGCTTAGAAAGTTTAGGATGAAAGGCTTTCTATCCTTGCTCAATTTATGATATTGTGGATCTGCAATACTCTTTTTCTCCTGGTATTAGCTTTTAGGTGGGTTTCTAAAACAAAACAAACAAACAAGCAACAAAAAAAGGAGGGAATGCTAGTTTTGTAGCATCTCTTCACCTTCATTGATCTAGAATTTAATAAAACAATAATATATTTTTGTAGCTGAGTTAAGTAAAAGGTTTATTGCAAAGCTTACTAAAATCTTTGCATGGACACTGAATAAAGTAGTGTCCATGCAAGTAATGAATAAAGTACTACTTTAAAGTAGTATTTAGAGTTTGAGGGATGTTTGATGTCTTGTTCTTGCTCTTATTTGTGGCTCTGGTCTGGGATAGGTTCTTTGATGTGCACAGAGTTACTGTCTCATGTACACATTGTAGCACAGAAGCTGGGCACAGCCTGTCAGGAGGTGCCTCAGCTGCCATTCGGGCTCTGTTTGTCGAGGCCTCAGAGTTGGCTGGTTGGTCACCCAGGCGGCACATGGGAAGCCGAGACTGCAAGCTCAGTTGGCGACGCCTCCTGGGTCTGCCTGTGCTTTCCAACTCTGTCTTACTCTCTGTCACTCCCGGAAGGTGGGGTGAGATCTCAAATATTGTAATTTTTTCTTCCTACATTTCTAAGAACTTACAGTAGTGAGATGGAAATACCTTGTGGTGAACAAGAATCTTTTCCTTCCTCTGAACTGTGGCTGCTGAATTTACCTGAGGAATGGGCAGCAGATGACGGGTCATGTGAAAACCTCCAGCTGCCCAGACTTGGCTGGCTGGTGGCTTTCTCATAGCTGTTATCCATCTTTATTGTCTGGTGTCATCATGCTGTGGATCAGGCTGTGCCAGGGATGCAGGAGAAATGGTTGGTGGCCAGTGCTTGGACGAAACCCCAGGAGAGCAAAAGGACAGCCAGAAACAAAGGAGGCAGGAGTGTTCCTGGGCTGTGGTTTTGTGGTTCATTGGTGGAATGTGCTGATTATTTGCACTCTTCACTTTATGACCATCTATTAATCGTGTGAAAAAATAGTCAGAATATGTTGCTCTGTGAGCATTTCTGGCTTATACAGAGCGTCTCTGGGTGGTTTGCAGCTGTGACTGGGTAAATGTGGTGATAGTTTTCCAAGGGAATCATTTTTCATCAGAAATCATCATATGGCAAGAGCAACCTTTTCTATCCTCTGCGCAAACTTTTGGCATTACTTTTATGAGGAAGTGTTCCACTTCTGAACAAAGATTTATATGTGTATCCTAAGTAGATCTTACCATATTTCATGAGGCGAAGAGTCACGCTCTTGTTCAACCGTGGTTGTGGGTGGTCAGAGGGGAGGAGGCAGCATGCAATAGGGCTTTTCTGACCGCATCTGATGAATGCAGGGGCCAGGCCATGAAAAGAAATATTTTGCTCTGTGGCTCTGTGTCTTTTACAGCTTTTGTAAGTTTCAAGATGGGTTGCAAGGCTGCAAGCTACAACCTTGAAGAATGTGAGATTCGGCTTGCTACTATATGGTCTTGAACAGCAGAAATAAAGCAGAAGTTCACAGTAATACTGCAGTGGAGAAATGTTACATTAAAGCATTCAGTGTGCACTGCAAATGAAAAGGTTTTTCGTTTGTACTCTAACGGAGGAAAAATAGTGCCAAGCTTAGATAATAACACAGGAAAGCTCTGGTGGTTTTCAAGGATCCTCAGCTCTTTTGATAACAATAAATTGAACCAGCTTCTCTGCTGGGGGTTTTCTGTAGCTGAATCATATCCATATAATAAGAGAAATGGTCACTGTCTCTCCTATTTACCATTTCTTCATTTAAATAAGTTTTTAAACTACACTTTCCTTTACTTATATCTGATTTAGTGCATTTTAAGTGGAAACCTAGCCTCTTCTATCAGATTTTGTAATCACGCTTTTTCTGTTGAACTGTTATTATTCAAGTTATTAATTTGCCATTTTATGCAGAATATGATCACAGTAAGAGATGAGCAAGAAGTGTTTATTCACCTGCAGGCAGAGCAGGATGGATTTAATTAAAGTAAGTGGCATTTTTTGTGTGTGTTTTTGTGTGTTTAGCAGCCCAGCAGCTTAAAAGCTTACACAGCAATCTGCATAAATTACTGTGCACATTTTTTATTTAGATTCTTATCTCTAATTGGATTAATGATAGCAATTTTAACAGGGTCATAGTGAATGTCATCTAAGGGAATGGAGTCTATCAGTTTTGCTGCTGTTCTCTCTAGAAAGAAAGCAAACACTGGAACCCAGCCTTTAATTTTAATTTGAAGATAGTTTCCTCCCCTTTGGTACAGAGGCAGAAGAAAGGTGCTAGTGTGCGCAGAGCTAGGGGAGGATGGAGTGCTTGCATTGGACACGATGCTCATCCTTGAAGGTAGCAGGGATGCAGCAGGCTGTGCTGTCCTACTCAGACCAAGGTGAGAAACAGTTTATTTCCAAAGGAAATTTTGTTAGGAAGAGTAGAAGTGCTAATAAAACATGTTGGCAGTTTTAACCTCATTTCTTTCTACTGGGCAGCTGTGGCACACTCTTTCCTGTATTTCTTCACTGAGAGAGTAGTGCTGCACTGGAAGAAATCAGTCTCAGGTAGGGATCTCCATTCTTGGAGATTTTCAGAGCTAAGCTGGGAGATGTCATGGCTGACCTGCTCTGGTGTTGGTGCTAATACAGCTTTGAGCAGGAGATTGGCCAGACACCTTGAGAGATTCCTCCAGCCAATGCTCCTGTGACTCTGCTTTGTCTGCCTGAAAGAACTTTTGCTGAGATGACTTTGGGAAAACGAGAGTAAGCTAAGAATATGAGCCCACTCTCTCCGTATGAATGAAAAATAGAATTCTGTAATTAGAAAAAAAGTCCCCATTTTTATGGATGCTCCACAGAGGCAAGTGATCTTGCATCTAGTTTTAGGAGCACAATAAAACTGGCTTTGACAGTCTGGTCTAATAATAATAAAAGGCTTAACTCCTCATAGTGCATCCTGATAACAAAACTAGAGGGGGACTTTATCCCATAAAAATTCATCTACCATAGCTAAAGCCCTGTAAATTGAATTGTGTTTTTAAAAAAAAAAAAAAAAAACACATAATGATAGAAACATTGCTCAACTCCTACAATTGCATCTTGTTAAAACATCACTTAGAGTAACTTACAGGGTTTGATTACATGAACATGTTTGATTACATATTTACATGAACTATCATTCTCCATCCGCTTCTTTTCTTCCCTACCCTGCCCGAGCATGTAAAACATTTTGTTGAAACTGGATTTCTTTAAATGGAAATTATGAGGCCATTTTCCTGCGCAATAAAATCCTGCCACACTTTCCTATTGCCTATATACCATGCTGTCACCACGCATGAGCTCAAGTAGCACTCAGAGGGTCTAAGAATATGTGGATGTTTTCTTACAGTGAATAAAGATGTGTTTTGAGAAGTTTGGAGCAGCAGCAGTTGGGAAAGGCAGGGGAACAGATCTGCACCGGCAGCGGTATTTCTCCTTGGAGCTACAAGTGTGGGCTGCAAGGACCAGGTTGAGTCCTGCTAACCCTCACATGTAGCATCCAAAATGCCAGGCTCCTGCCTTTGACAGTGAGCAAGTGGGAGCAAATATAATATTATGATACTTCTTATAATGATACAAATAGAATGATATTTCTTCTCAATGTCCCGAGAGTAAGGAATGTGTAGTTTATGTACTCCCTGAGAGAGAGGCCTGGGATTTTCTTTTTGGTTTAGAGGACTTCTATGGATTATTGCTTTATGAACTTGTCCAACTACTTTTTGAATTCCTGGAAAAATTCATATCCACTGTATTCTGCAGTGCTAAATCTACAGCTGATCTATGTGGTATGTGAAAACTATTTCCTTTTGCCTGGTTGCAGTTACTGGTTTTAATGATTCCAAGTTCTTCTATTAGACACAAGACCACAAACATTCATTTTCTTTTTATGCTTACTATTTTCTTTGTCTCAGTATGATCTTCACCTTGCTTTTCTCTTTTCTATCCTGAAAGACCCCAATATGTTTAGCTGTTCCTCATTTGGAAACTCTCATAGCTTTGATTATTTTCATTGCTTTTCCCTGGACGTTTTTTCAGTTTTACTTTATTCTTTTGGAAACAGTAGAACTAAACTGTATTCAAGGTGCAGGCAAACAATGAATTTAGGCGGTAGCCTAAACAGATGTTCTCTTTTAGCTCCTATTGCTATGTTTCCTTTTAAAATCATTACTAAATTGTCACAGAACTATTCATTATAGCCCTGAGAACTCCATCCAATGTGCTTAGAGCCTGTTCTTAGGAATATAGAATTGTTTATTCCCCAATGTTTCTCATTTTACATTTATCTATATTGAACATAAATCATTGCTTTGCTACCCAGTCAACTGGTCTCACAGGTATTTTTTTTTTTTTTTTTTTTTTTTCCTTCATTTCTTTTTCATTCTTTCTTGGGGGGATGTAAGTGCATACACACACTCAAACTAGAGATTTAACTACCCAGCACTGCCAACCATCACTATATGTGGTCCTGTCAATGATGTGCTGATCATCCTTATTTTTGTGTGCAATATGCACCAAATTTGGGATCATTGCTCCCTTGGGGCATGCTGCAAGAAACTGAGAATATGGAGGATATTTTGCACTGCACAAAGACTTTCCTCATATCAGGTTATCATTACTATTCCTGCTGCAGTGGCCCTGAACTGGCTTAGCTCCATGACATTAAGTGCACTTCATAATTATTTGAATACAGCTGAATTTGACAGATCCCACGGTCACCACATCCATCTCCTATTTCTAAGAAAGTTTTTAGAAGCATTGATTATTTCATAACTTTAATTTTGTTTGCAAATTGCTGCCGGTTTCATGTGATGTGTACTCATGGGAGACATGGTTTTTATAATAAAACACATTTACATGTGTTTACAAGAAGTCATTCCAGAGGTAATAATCTGTGCATTTTCTGTTAGCTACTAGCAATCTGAAGCAGTACTGCTGGTAGCAGCAGTAAGTGAACTACTCTTTTCACAGATGCACTACACTGGAACCAACAAAACATTTTGGTATCAGCCCACAAATAAGTCTGAGCAACAGATCCTTCAGAGAGCAGGGACATGGACAGGCTGAATAAAAATGGTTTCCCACTTCAGCACTGTTTCCCATGTGGCACCATTTCATATTTTCAGCATAAAAATGCAACCTTGCCTCATACAGGTGGTAGTTTTGATCACCCTTCCCAAAAAATAAGCTGAGTTATGTTCCTCATTCTTTATGGGGCTATTAGCCATCCCTCTGCAGAACGTCATGAGAACATCAGTCACCTGCTAATGCACACGGTTGACAGAGCTGCTGCAGGAAAAACAAGACAGAGCTTAAGGGCTTTCTTGCCCTTTCTTGCCCTTTCTGCCAGGGAATATAAGGACTCAGACACACAGTCTGGTTGCAGTGACCGTGTTGTGTCAGACGATTAGCCTGCTGTGGTTGCAGGGTATAGGAATGTTAAATCGCATTCCCCTGTAGCTGAGGCAGGCTGCGAGTGTGCAAGGAGAGCTGCTGCAGATCATCTGGCACCTACCAACTCATTAGAGAACTCGTTACTTGTTGGGATGTGATTTGAACTGAGCTACCTGGATTTTTATTTAGGCATTTGTGAAAGGAAAGGAGGAATTTCCCCAGGCAGCAAACAGCCAGGAGCAGACACATATTCAGTTATTTTAAATATCACCTCAGAGCTAGGTATCTGGTCCAGGCTAGTCATCATAGCTCCCACTGGCATCAATAGAGCACATTTTTCTGTCCATCACCAGCCTAGGCTTGGGCCAGGCTTCCTTTTTAGTACCTCTCTCCCCATCAGCCATCAGCGTTCCATCCAGCTCAGAAACTGAATCCTCCAACAAACCCACCGAGCTGAGTCTCCCCGCATCCATTAAAATCAAACCTCTGCATCATCACGCTACATCAGTTTAATACAAATAGGTTATTGGTATGTGACCAACTTTCTGTAGATCTGGAAGATAAAAAAGACCTGTGTGCTCACTTTATACTGGCACCAGGAGGACAGATGTTACTGATGTTATTGTAAATTAGTGATGCAGACAAGCGGCTGATCTGGGATAAAGCCACCTGCACAAATCTAATCAGCATGGCTCCTAGGACAAAACTGATCCAGTGGAGAAAGCTTGTAGCATCTCGTATCACGCACCTATAGCATTTTTCACTTGGTGCTCCAGTCTCAAAATCCATCTTTTACCACCACAGAGGAATCCCAGCCCATGGGCTTTGTACTCTACTCTACCAGAGGAGAAACACAGAGTAAATGCAGTCATGGTGCCCACATACTGCTTCATCCAAGAGCATCCTTCTGAAAAGTGACCATGTCCCCGTGTTGTTCCAGAGGCAGGTTGCTGCCCACACTATTGCAGTACTCAACAAGTCAGTGACTCTGTTGGTCATCTCAGCACTAGGGGGAAGCTACCAGCTCCTGCAGGAGCTGCTTTGACGAAGAGCTGAGCCATAGCAAATGTTTGCGTTGTGTTCTCCCCTTTTGAAAGTAGCAATGGGGACCCTTGGGGTTTTGAAAATGAATTTTAATCACTTACCTGATTGAAGTGATTGCCTCCTTTAGGTTATTTCTTATCACTAGCCTGCTGACCTCATGGATTAAGATATTAATCTTCAAAGCCAGAACAGCTTTGTTTACGCTTCCACTGCAATTGTGGATTTCTGCTCCTGCCTTTCCCAGCTTGGGATTCATTTCTCAGCACTGGTCGATAGGGATCATACTCCCACCTGCAATGCAGGAGGACCTGCAGAAGCTGCAAGAAATAGAAATATTTAATTCCACTGGTTTTAGCACAGGATTAAAGAGAATGGCATGTCCCTTCCTCTGGCCAGGTTTAGAGATGAATTTTTCATATATGTACAGGGGTTTTCATATATTTATAGGGCTTTCCTTTGTGCATTCCAGATTGCTTTATGTTTTTTAGAGGAAGCACGCTTGCATTAAAGTTCTATCTATAATCCAAGGCTTCATTTTTTCCTTGCTGGAACACCCAGAAAGTCAGATGGGATAGGGCAGCCCACACACGCTGTATGCTAGCTACTCCGTGAATGAAGCTGGACCCAAACAGCTTGAGGTCTAACGTGGATCAGAACAGATGAATCTATCAGAGGGCCCCTGCACTAAGCCAGCTGGTGAAACAGTTCCTGGAAAGCAGCAAACTGGATGGCAAACCAGTTCTGCCATCCTTTTTACTGGGAGGTCTCATGGATGCTGGCGTTCATATCACACAGACATCACAGGCAAGGACAGAATGTGCTGCATTTCCCCCCCAGGCTGGAGCGGCCCCCAGACCCTCTTTCCCCCAAGCTTGAAACAAGTCTTTTTATGGCCACAGGACTGCTAGGCCATCCCTAGACTTTATAGACCCTCATCCCAGACTGCTCCTCCTGCTTTGGGGTTTGAAAATAATAAATCGGCAAATGTTAAAGTCTGAGAAAAAGAAGAAAGTGCCTTATCCGTGAGTGAACACAGTGCATACCATTGGCAAGCACTGAGGGAAACCTATATTTGTGGAGCTTTGCTGGTTTCACACTTTGGAGGTGATTTACTGTATTGCCACATGGCCATTTGAGGAATACTGGAGGAACATCGCGTGTCTGTTCTTAGCAGCACATGTAATTGTTGTTAGCATGCCAGGAAATGTGAAACAAAGAACTTCCTAAAGAGCTCACAGTCTAAAGCGTGAATCTTGCAACTTTCTGCAAATACATGATTACCAGCCTGATTTGTTAGTGCTAGTTCCACCATCCCTAAAATGGAGTTTGAGACTTCAGACAGGTCAAAACATTTGATTTTCACAGTTTCTCAGAATAATACAAAACCCAAATACCTAGCTCTGGAAAACTCCCCTTTCCCTTTAGGACCAGCCATCAGAGGGACTGTGCATACCTGCTTCAGGTGCAGCTGCCACAGTATCAGGACTCCAGATGGGACAAGCCCTTCCTGGGGCAGGAACACAGGAGTGTAAAAGTATTCAGACTGATACCACCCCTCAGTAATAAAGATATATTGGAATAAGCTATACTGATTCAAGGCATCAGCCTGCCAGCCAGATGGTACCCAGCTAGAACTGTGCTCATTCTTCTGCACCTGGGAAAAACAAGCGAGAAATTTTGCTCCTCAGCAAACAAGATGCAAACTGAAGTCTTCTTCTTAGAGGCTTTGTAGTTTCTGAGCAAGGCTGGCTCTCCACAGGCGTGCATTTCACTCTGTTTTATAGAGCTGGCCTTTTGCTAACTGCACATTCATGACAGTGTCTCCCAAGGGTGGTAGCCATGACAAAAGCTTATTTATTTATTTGCTTGTTTATGTAATAAGAAAGGTCTCCAAGGCACAGGGAAAGGCTGGTTTGATCTGATGTCCTGTGTCACTTGTAGGTCCAATGTAGTGACTCTAGCCTCAAGAAAAGCTGTGAATGAGAATGGGAGGGGTGCTACAAAGATAGTGCTGCTTGAAGCCACAAGTGTCTTCCTCAGCATGCATGGTGTGGTGGTGGACCCACCACCTATCACGTTCCATTAGTGTCCAGCCCATTTCTGTGCAGGTGCTGCAGAACAGGGCAATAGGCAGGGGCAGCTCCATGTGTGGGTGCATTTGGTGTCTGGGAAAGCTGCTGGGGAGGCTGGAGGCATCAGTATGTGCAGAGCAAGGCTCACAACAGAGCTCCTTAGCTCTATCACTTGGGGCTGGGCTGCCACCTTCCCCCTCACTGTGCCAGGGGGAGGTTTTGTTTCCAAAACCACATCCTTCTTGCCAGGAGTTTGGAGGGTCAGGTAGTGTCAGTACTGGTCCTAAGGCTTTGCTTGGAGCTGAACACTCTGGGTAACTAATCTGCCGACATTCTACAGGTTATGTTCCATTAATCCAGAAGAATGAAATCAGTTCCAGCTTCTCCAGGGCTGTAGAGAGTGCAGCGAGTGGCTCTGGAACAGAGATGTAAGTCTGGCCTAGTTTTCTCAGTCCTAAGATCTTCCAAATTATGACTTTTTGAACATTTGTTTCTCATAGCAGGAACTATTGTTTTGTCATATTTATCTCTCTCACTGCTACCTTGAGGTATCACTTTTGACAGATAACCTTCTTAAATTAAACATACAAATGTGCCATACTGAGAGGAAAGATGTAATATTTCATAATATTTCTGGGAATGACTGGAGAAACCTGCCCATTAGCTCCTGTTCAGCTGCAAAATGTGCTTCTTTATTAGGAAAAGAAACAGAGGGATCAACAGGATTAAATGGTAATGGAGAAAGAGATCACAGGTTTGGGATTTAAGACAAAATGTTATTTGTGTTGGGACAGAAGCCAAGGAAGAAAGTCAGAGCTCCAGTATGAAAGTGTTCCTGCTGTACAAAAACAGAAATCAAGTTAAAGAGTGTGGAGGTGGAGTCCAGCAATGAATTAAAGGCAGGAGGATCAGCTGATCCAAAGCCCTGATGTTTTGCCCAGTTTCTAAGCTTTTCCTATTTATTTCCTCACAGTCTCCTGCCCTTTGCAGCTCTGGGGTCAATCTGGCTGCTCTGGTAGATGCCAGTAGCTATTCCCAGGGACAAGGTTTGACATAGGCAGAGTTCAGAAAAGAGGATGAGGAGATCCCCAGGATCGCTCCAGCACAACTGGCATGTCACATTCATATTCATATTCATATTGCTGACATGAATTAAGCTTACATTGCTTTTTTGTCCCCAGTGTGAAACCAAACAGCCTGACCAATGTGGGGACCATATTCTTTGGATGACATCAAGGGATGAATCAGGGAGGTCATCCCCCAGAAAGTATCCCCAAACCATGCAATTTTTGTCTTTAGCCTCCAGCTTTTTGAGGCTGCAGTTCTCAGTGCAGCGATGCCAGAAGCTCTCTGTCTCCCCATTGAAGGGGCAAAGAGCTCCCTGCACTGTTAACCTTGTGCTATTAAGCACTCTGCTGTCTGGAGACATTGTTGCACTGATGTAAATCCCTCTATGTCTGTTTCCTTTGTCTTCTAGCTCTTACTATCTCAAATTTGAACTAAAAAGGGCAATTATTTGTCTGTATGATACCTAGTCAGGCCTTATCTTTGACAAAGAGCTGTGCCTATAGCACTGGTAATGTAATTCAGTGAAAGAAGTTTACTACAATGTGATGCTTCCCACTCAGCTGCAAGAGCAACATTGCATTTCAGCTCTTAAAAGTGCCGTCAAGGAGTTAAAATGTGCAGCCACTGTGGTCTGGTCTGAAATGTGCAGGCTGTATTTGCTGCTCTGAAGCCTTCTGGGGTTAGGCCTTCGGCTGCTCAGAGGATGGATTTGCATGAAGGAGCTGCTGGAAATTCTGGCTGTTGCATCCTGTCCTCCTGTTACCGCCAGGGGGGGTCACAACTCCCTGTGAAGGGTGGCAGGAGTCATCTCATATCGATGCCCAGCCTCTGTCCCTCTGCTGATCTCTTCTTCCAGGAGAGAGGGATTTTCACTGAGATGCCAAATTACGACTGGCTGAGATTGAGGTCCATGTTTACAATTCTTCCTGCTGCAGCCTCTGACAAAGAGCAGAAAACAGAAGTGGGACTGTCTCAGTGCAACCCCTTGCTTCGCAGGCCCACAGTTTTCATGGAGCCAAGGAAACCACGGCAGTGCTGCACCTCCCAAAGCTGGGACTGGGAGGGGAATTTGGGTTGGGAGCTTCAAGGACTTGTACGTTGTTCCCAGATGATTTCCCAAGGCTGGCCCAGACATTTCCTTCTTTCCAGTCATTCCACTAATTACAGAATTTGTGCAGTTACTCGGAAGCTGAGTCACATCACAGAGTTTTCACCAAGTTGCTGCTACCTGTTGTCCCCTACCCCGACCCTGTTCCCTCTCTGGAAGGAAGGTTTCAGTCTCAGCTTTTTCTCCTGGCTTTTCCTTTCTGCCAACTTCTGCCTTTTTTCTCTTCATGCCATCCCTCTTTTTTTCACTTCATCCTGTCCCTCTGCTCCCACTATTGAAAAAGCTTTGACTGATTCCTCGCCTCCTATCCGTGGCGAAATGCCCGGTTACTTGACACTATGAAATTGCTAACAACTCTTGCTACTTCTTTTCCTAAGTGGAGGATTTCCGAAGAATTACTTATCCCAGTTCCTTGCCTGTTCTGGGCAGACACACTGAACCATGACTGTGCAACACCAACATCACCACCACGACCCCACGCTGCTGCGGCTATAAATAAGATGGAGGCTTTTGAATCAGTGTCTGGGCTTTGTTTTTTCTTAGTGAACAGTGAGGACCTCTCTGCTGGAAGCATTTTTGCTGTTTGCTCGATTACAGTTATATATATTCCTCCTGAATTCTCTCCCCACATAATGTTAGCAGCACTCATTTGAAAAATGGATAATCTACATGGTGTATTTTACAGTCAGGTTCCATTTTAAAAGTCAAAGATAAAACCAAAGATCTGAGAAGGAAGAAAAGGAAAAGGAGAGTGAAAAAGACAGGAAGGAGGGAAGCAGCTTTAATATGTGGGAAGAGAAACAGGAGTGGGGAAAAGAGAAAAACAGGAGAGAGGAAATAACGCTAATGATCAGGCAATAAAGACATGCTGCTGGAGGAAGAAGATGCAGGAGAAACAAGGGGCAGGGAGAGGAAGGACTCCTTATGTGATCTGGAGAACACTGTTCACGTGCGAAATGCAGGCCCACAAATCCTTGTGCATGAGGCCAGCTGATGGCCACTGCTGCATGTGGAGCAGCACCAGACACCCTGCTGGGATAGGTCATTCCCAGGTCTCACCCTTTGCCCATCTCCTTCTGAAAGCTGCGGTCTCTTACTCCTCTGCAGTGCTATTTATCCAGGGGGGTTCAATATCTTCATGTTTCTTGGTCTTTAACAATTTTCCAGCAGAGGTCTGGATCTTGCTGTTGCTTTCTTGTTGCTTTGTGCTGAAGGGAGAGAACAGAACCACTTTCCATGTCAGTCTTCAGAGTGATGAAAAGTGCTCCCAGACAGCTACCTCTGCCACCAAGCTGCCTTCTGTGTCTCTGCTCATTCCAGCTCTGCATCATCCAGGTCTCTCAAGGGGCAGCTGCTATCTGTTTTTTTTTCTTTTGTGCTGCTTCACAGCATGGATAGGCTTGAAATTCACTTCATAAGACATAAGAGGAATAAGGAAAGGCAGATACTTTATATATATAAGAAAGGGTTGAAACAGCAATGGTGATGAATTTCAGCCAGAAAATATACAGAGATAAATTAAAATAAAAAAAAAAATCTGGGAATTTCCCACATGAGATGCTTTCCTTTGGAAACAACAGCACACTTCATTAGAATGGTTTCATAATAAAGCCTTTTATATCTAATGACTAAAAAAAGATCTAGGTAATTTTCAAATTTATGAATTTAAATAAAAAAGATTTATTGGCTAAGCTGGATTAAACTGAAATGATTCCTTTCTCTAAACCTGAACTGAAAGTTAAGTCTGAGGGACAGTAGTGCTGAAGGGGTCTGATTTTTTCACTTTCTCTCTCAAGGTCTCAAGACCATTGTTTGCCCATGATTTGAAATGCAAATGAGATGGGCAGAGTAGGGCTGCCTGGTTTGTCTGAAAAATATAAACATTTGAGAAAATGGGAAGCTTGGCAATGTTGCAAGGTATGGTGTGAGCATAAAGCCGTGGCCTGATGCAAGGCCAAAGAGCTCTGATTGCATCTCAGCGTCTGTGCTAATGTAGCCACAGCACCTTGTGAGAGACTGGGCTGAAAACCACAGTCAATGGGATGGGGAAACCTGTCCTATGTCCAGGTCTTTTCCAAAACCATGGCCCATATGGAAACATGCCTTGTAGTTCCTTGTCCTTGAGTTACTCTGTTTCAGGCTGGTAGTAGGACATTACAATCCAAACTCCAAGTGTCTCTATTTTTCTGCATTCATTTTTTCAGCCTACCAGTGACAGTTCCCATGATTTTGGAGGCTGAGACTCTGAGCTGGATGCGCTTATGCCAGAATCCAACAAGTGGTTCCTGAGAGAAGACAAACAAAAGAACACGAGGAAAACAGCTTTTACAGACCTTCCCCCCATGACCAGCTACCAGAGTTGCAAGTGAATTGTGGATGAGCAATGCTGGTGAGCTAGGCAGTCTGTGACACATATTGCTGACAGAAGAGAACAGGAGAAGGGGTGATGGGAGACCTCACGGAAGAAAAGGGGGAATGAGCAGCAGACACAAAGTAGCAATAATGAAAAATCCTCTTGGGAATTTGGGAAGTTCAGGGCACACATCTGCCCCCCCCGACCATGGCCATGCAATGTGAAACAATTAACTCTACTAAAGCTAGGAGCTGTTTAGACTAACGGGACACCTCCAGTGCTCCAGAAAGACTAGCAAATGGGTGTTAGCAACCCCCTGGTGTGGCTCATGAGTTGTGAAAACGTTGTAGCTAATAGGATTCAGGCTGGTTGAAAGGGAACAGAAGCAGATGTTCAGTATGGGAACACAACAAAGGGCCCAGAGGAGAAGCAGAAATTGTGTCAGGCGCAAGTTATGACTGAGCTAAGTAACAGTATCATGTTCTGAAGTGGGGAAAGTACTTCCTAGGCAATTGCTATTTATGAAGACTTGGCAGTTAAAATTCAGTCAAGAAATAAGCACACATGATGGCTAAGCTTGCTTGGACACCTGACAGCAGCTGGGAGACCATAAGGCAGAGCCTCCAAAATACCAACAGCACAAAGACATACAGAGAGGAGGGAGCAGCTGAGAGGAGCTTTTCTCCCTCCTCAGCCACCTCCTTTGGGCTGGGCTGCCAAAATCCCAAAGAATGAGTGCTGGTTCCCCTTTTAACTATACCACTCTTTGACCACGCACCTGGGTCTGAACAAAGCAGATCAAACCTGAAATAGTTTCTCTTTATGTTTCTTTGTGTTTTGAACAAGAAAATTGTCTGCGTAGAGTGGCAACATGTCCTTCCTAGGGAAGCTGCTGTTGGGTGGGAAGCAGGGGGGCCCAAGATGCAGACAGACAGATGCTAGGCAGATAGATAGATGCTGTCTCAGCCTGCCTGTGGGCAGGTTTGCTCTGTCATTGGGTCACCTCATGCTGCCATCAGGACTGTCGAGGCTGGTCTGTAGCTAGCTCTGAGGGCTGTAGCAAGGTCTGATAATTCAAAGACTCCCTATCTGGTTCATGAGTCCTGCCTCATATCGAGAGCACCCTGTGCTCCCCTGCGACAGACAGCAGACACCTTTGGGACACCCAGAGGGTACCTTTTGTTGTCCTTTGGTCTGCTGTGGTGCCTGAGGCACCACAAGATGAGGTGCAGGTGCCTGTGTTCTCCCACTGATGTGCGTAGAAAGGAACTTCCTAAGCAGAGGAGTGATTTTCCAGAAGGGATATCACCCAGCAATTAATAAATAACCTGCTACAGGCCACAATGTGTTTCCATCCTTTTCCACAGAAACTCAGATTTAGGCAAGTACAAGGCAGCACAATAAAGTACATTTGGAGTTCTCCTCTGTCCATGAATTTATTTTCTTGTCCAAAGACTGAAACTTGTCACTGACTTGCACTGAATCCTTTACAAGAGACAGGAATTCCAGGGATTCTGCATTTAGCGTGATAATCCATCAGTCATGAGAGGGATTCAACCTTTAGCTGGGTAATCTGGCAGAGAGAGGAGGAATGCTGCCCTCTGCCAAGAATGCCACAGTAACACAGCACTTGCACAGAACAGCCAGAAATGTGTCGTCTCGGGTCAAGAGGAGGCTCAGGCAAGGGCAGAACAAAGATAAAACACAATTCTCACACGGTTCCCTTGGGGTCCGCGTAGGTTTCACTTTGCTACACAAAATGCTTTTTTCTTGAGAGAGAGACACATTTCAACACAAACCAAATATTGTTCACACAGAAGAGGAGCAGTGCAGCAGAGCAGCCAAAGCAGCCACAGTCACGCCTGGGCTGGTGGCACATCCCTGATGTGCTGCTCTGGTTCATCTCCATTTGTGCAGGAGAACAAGAAGAAAAAGTGCCTGGGCTAGTACAGTCCTTGTCAAGGAACTTATGTAGAAGCTAAGTGATTTCCTGAACAGACTTTATTATCATGGCACCCAATAATTCATCACTTCCAAGAGAGACTATAGGTTCGATTGAGAGCACAAGCTCTCTCAGTTTCCATTCCCCACTGGATTACGAAGCACAATATTCGTCCAACACTTTGCTTTCAGAACTGGTTCCTTAGTAGGAATCTGAGAGCTCACCTTTATCAGAGAGAAACAGAGCTGTGAAGGGAGACCTTTGTTGTTCCTTGGAGTGACCTGCCTGTATCCCTGGCTATTCCAAGACCTCCAAGACCTGTGAAAGTAATGACTTTATCCTTCTATAAACAATGTCTGACTGAAAATATAATTCCCTGTAGCTCTGTTCTGAGCTCTTGGGAGACTGATTTCATCTCTTCAGTTGAAGGCACAAAAATACTTTTCATTCACCCTCACTAGTGCCTGTTGCCTCTTGTCCTGTCACTAGGCACCCCAAGAAGAGTCTGGCCCCGTCCTCTCTATCATGTCCCCATGTTTATACTCATTCATAAGATCCCCTTTCTACCTTCTCTTCTCCAAAATAAGCAATCTCAGCTCTCTCAGCCTTCCTTCGTATGAAGTATGCTCCAGTTCCTTCATCACCTTGTTAGTCTTCTACTGGACTCGCTCCAATAGCTCCATCTCTGTCTCATACTGGGGAGCACAGAACTGGACACAGTACTCCAGAGGTGACCTTACTAGGGCTGAGTAGAGGTGGCAGATCACCTCCCTCAATCTGTTGGCAACTCTTTTCCTAATTCAGCCCAGGAGACCATTTGCCACCTTGATCTGAGAACCAAGGCACATTGCTGGGTTCTTGTCAGCCTGTAGACCACTAGCACTTCCAGGTCCTTCTCTGCAGCGTTGCTCCTCAGCAGGTCAGCCCCCAGTCCGGGCTGGTCCATGGGCTTGTTCCTCCACAGGTACAGGACCCTGCACTTGCCCTTGTAGAACTTCATGAGGTTCCTCTCTGCCCACCTCTCGAGCTTGACCTGGGCCCTCTGAATGCCAGCGCAGCTCGCCGGGGTACCAGTCACTCCTCTCAGTTTGATACCATTAGCAAATATGCTGAGGAGGCACTCTGACCCTTCTTCCAGGTCACTGATGAATAAGTTGAACAATGTCAAACTCAAAATTCATCCCTAGGGGGACACTGTTAGCTACAGGCCTCCAAATTGTCTTTGCACCAATGATCACAACCCTCTGAAATAATTTGATGAGATAAATTTATGAAGATCTGTATCCTGAGCACTTTACCTCAGAGGAACAGAAAATAAGCTGAAGCCAAAATATGAACTCTTTTAGGCTTTGCTGTCTTTATTATCTTCTCAGAAGTTTAGACTAACTTAAACTGTATCTCCTGAGTTCCCAGAACAACCTCAGCCACTAGACTACTCACACATGTATCTTGCTGTCTTGGCTGACATTTATTAACATCCAGGCTACCTAGAAATCACAACACCTTGGAGACTAGTGTGAAAATGTGAAGGAGTTTAACCTTGACTTGTGGCATCTTAACCCCAGAGGCAAAGGGAGATGCGAAGAGGGATGGATGGAAGGGACTTGGCATTGAGATTCTGACAGTCATTATGCAAAGGAATTGAGATACAGAAGGGACCCTAAATCTTATTATGTTACCTACAGGGGATGCAGTCATTTTTTACATGCCCTTTGAATACATAGAGGTTTTCATGGCAGCCTCCAGGAACCTTAATTTTTCACACATCCTAATAACCATAAAACAGAGACAGGCAAGTAATAAAATGTCAAAATCTATATGTTTTAATATCTACAACTACTCAAAAATGTCACTGAAAATTAGAAGAAAAAAAAAAAAGAAGAGAGCTAACAGAGAGCAACAGCTGAACTGCTGCTTTATGGGCTCCTCTCCGCAATGACTGTGGGTGATCATCTTTCTCTGTCTCCTTTCTTTTGACCAGGTTTTGTGAGACCTGATCTCACTGGAAAATGCAAATATAGAAATTTGCCTCCTCTGCCTCCTTACACTGTCACTTCCCTCACAGGCAGGTAGGTTGTGGGCAGCTGTCTGATCCCATTGGCCCTTGGGACAGCCAATAGGTGGATGGAGCTCTTCCAAGGACTTTGTGCCACCTAGTCTCCCTGCCATCAGTTGTGGATAGATGAAAACAGACGGAGGTTTCCAGGCTGAACAGGGAGCCCAAGGCTGGTCTCCTCACCAGGTGAGCAGACCCTGCAATGTCCAGCAGTGCAATGTGCCAGCACTGCTGAACCCTTGCCTGTCCCAGTGGTTCTCTTGCAAAGACGCAGGACAAACAGCCTGTAAGTTTGGTTTAAAGACCAAACAAAGACCACTTTTGCAGAGCTGAGTGAATGCAGCCTAGAATTTTGTCTGTTTAGAGTTTCCAGTCTTACTGATGATCTAAGAAGTGTCCTGTAGGCTGGATAAGTGCTCAGTGGGTTGCCTCAAGTTTCCATGGCCTTGACTTCCCAGTCTGTAGGAAGCTGTGGCTGGGAAGATATTTTTGATGATATAGGGAGGAAGTGAGGTGTTTTGGAGCTGAAGAGCAGCTCCATTTCTGGGGAAAATACTTTAGTAAAGATAAAATAAGGCTGCATTTTTTTTTCTAATACATGGAGTTTTTTAAGGCAGAGTGACAGTCAATAGCTGCGCAGAAGGTACAAGTCAATGTTGAAGGTACTGCACTTCACCTAGGTCTCTCAGCAAAATTATATATATGAATGTCCATCATGGTAATAACTGGGACATACATGGAAAATGTATTTCTGATAAAATTTGGGAGGTTTCAAAAAAAATCATCTTCTTGTCAAACTAGGATGGAACATCTCATTTATTTATTTATTTATTTTCTTCTTTATTTCTGCGAATAATTTTTGTTTGTTTGTCCTTTTTTTTAACCAATTTTTTTTTCAGCAAATATAATTAGAGGCTGTTACACACTTATTCAGAAACCAGGTGAATGTGATTTTTTTATTTTCCTTCTGCTAATTCTTTTACTATTTGTTAGTCTAAGCGTAATCACACTTTGCAATAAAAGTTCTTCTGACTCAGAAACAAAATTAGCTGAATATCAGAATGGGAGATTTTGATAATGTCTACTTTTATTTCTAGAAAGATTCTTCCTGAATTTTGAGACTCATCAAAACTATTGCTTGTTCTTATAATTTCCTTACAATTACTTTTTCTATCTGATTCTGCATTTCTCACCAAAGACTCATGACAGATGCTACTGACATTTACAAGGCCTCTCACTGCAATGGCATGTATGAGAACACCCCTTCAGCTATAATTGAAAAGAAGTTGATGTTAAAGTGTGGGCATTAGGCAACCATTTTAACAGTTCAGCATCATGCGCCTTCCAAAAGACTTTTCAAACACCTCCTCTCGTGACAGTATAAGGGCATTCAGATTAATGGGAAGCTGCCTGGATGAATATTTTATTCTCTAATCTAAAAAGACCCTCGGAGTTCTCCCGGAAATCCTAAAGGATAGCACACTTACGAGTTTGCTCATGACTTATGTCTCATGGTGTGACCTGTTTGCTGAGCATTGTCTGCTTCTAGCACTGCTGCTCAACTGGGTGATGCTGTCAGGCCCCACTCCACTTACTTACACGATACAGACTGAGATGGCAGAGATTCCTATTAAGTATTGGTGAAAAGGGTAGCAGGAACACAGAGTTCTGCATATGTTTGCACTCTGCTCCTCAATAGGGGATAGCTGATTCTGCACCTCTGGATTTATATCTCATCTACACATCCATGCTGATAGATAGAGATATAAACAGATAGAGGTAGACAGCGGGTAGATAGATAGATATCTATCATCTACTTTATATACATACATAGAATCACAGAACGCCTGAGGTTGGAAGGGAACTCTAGAGGTCATCTAGTCCACCCACCCTGCACACGCAGGGCCACCTAGAGCACCTGGCACAGGACTGCGTCCAAGTGGATCTTGAAGGTCTCCAGAGAAGGAGACTCCACAGCCTCTCTGGGCAGCCTGTGCCAGTGCTCTGTCACCCTCACTGTCAGAAAAATTTTCCTTAAGTTCCTGTGGAACTTTTGGTGCGTAAGTTTGTGGCCATTTCCTCTTGTTCTGTCAGTGGCCCCTACTGAAAAGAGGCCGGCCCCATCATCCTCACTGCCTCCCCTGAGGTACTTATAAACGCTTAGATCCCTTCTCAGCCTTCTCTTCTCCAGGCTGAACAGGCCCAGCTCCCTCAGCCTCCCCTCATACGGCAGATGTTCCAGGCCCCCGATCATCCTCGTGGCCCTGCACTGGACTCTCTCCAGGAGCTCCACATCCCTCTTCTATTGGGGGACCCAGAACTGGACACAGTTCTCCAGATGTGGCCTCACCAGGGCTGAGTAGAGGGACAGGATCACCTCCCTCGACCTGCTG
>JAUBNY010000451.1:186198-203233 GCA_032275445.1 Crypturellus soui | reverse complement strand
CGCAACTCTTCCCAGGGGTACCCAGGGGGTCTCCCCCCTTCTCTTAGGGTCCAACTCCCTTTTCCCCTTTCGGCACTTGACCTCATTGGGTATACCTGTGGCACCCCTTCCATCTCCCCTCCTTTCGTCTCTTCGCCCCCGATGCCCCGTCCATCCTCCATTCCTCTACTCCCTTCGGTACCGTCACCACCATTCTCCTCCCCTTCCGTGAATTTCTCTGTCTGAACCCCCACCGTGTCACTCATCCCTATTGCCCCTCGCGCCACCTTCCAGGCCTCCCTCTCTTCCCTTGTTCTCTGCAGGAGCTGTTTGATGACTCCCCATGTTTTCAATTCTTTTGCACTCTTTTTGTTCATACTGTACTCCGCTAGCGCATTAGTACAGTCTGCCCAGTGCTGAGGGAACACAATATCTCCAGCACTGTGAATTACCTCCTCTTTCAGGAGCCGCTCAATGCAGGTTTTTACTGCGCTAGATTTCACAGAAATCCCCCATTCACGAGCACACACTAATACGACCTTCACTATTGCCTCCATGGATTCTTCGGCCTTCGACCGGCCCGCCACCTCGATCACGTCGGGGTCACCACTAGTTGCCTTGAGTCAACATTTATCCTGATGTGATGAGCTGGCACGGATGCCACCGCCCAGCGACCCGGGTCAAATGAGCACAGACACCAATGTGGCAGATGCTGCAAATGGCGTTTATTGTGTAAATACAGGGACTTATATAGAATATCTAAATGCGGAAGCTCGCATGGTGGCCAGTAAGCATTACTATTACCTAATATGGGCAGCTAATCGACTGTACTTAGCCTGTTGTCTGATAAGGTCCTCCTCTAGGCTTTCCGTACATCGCGAGATCTTCCGAACGCCGTACCCTACAGCAAAGGGAAGGCAGCTGTGAGCAGGACCTTTCTCTGAGTAAGTACGTGTACTTACCACTGCTTCCTGCTATGCAGCCTCAAGGATGGTGAGTGCAGATTGTTTTTGAGAGTTACTTCTTAGATGCCACAACGTCAACTAGACAGCAGAACACCTTGGAGTTCTGTGCTGAGGTGGTGAGTGCTTCGCCTGAGTGGTTCAGAAGGCTGGTTTCAAATGTGGGCATTTGCCTTGCATAGCCATTGAACTGCAAAATGCATTTGCACTTGGCAGCTGTGCATGAAATGAATTTTCTTTGGGTTTCCCTTTCAAGGAAAGACACAGTGCTCTTTGCTAAAACAATGCTGTAATCCTCACATTGATGACCAATAAATCACAGGGGGCACAAATTCTAGATTACAGAGAAGGTTGGAAAAAGATTGCAGGACTTGTCTATCTTGCTGGGTGCTTCTTGGTTATGAAAGAGCTTAAATTCAGCTTGTTTCAAAGCAGAAGCAAACTTCCAACACTATGGTGCTAGGAAGCAACTGAATGATCTTCTATGTAAAATGGCTAAGATATACATGTTATTGCAGTAGCAGTATAAGGGAATAAGACATGTTAGTCTAAGGACACAAATAAACCAGTTAGAAGTGCAGTTGCTGACATCCGTAGAGGCAGCCTTCCTTAAATATCTCCACTGAGTGCAAAACACGAGTATCCCTCACCAGATGAGGAAGAAGAGGAAGAACTGACTTAATGTCAGGTTAGCAAGAGACCATGGGCTAAAATGTAGGTTTTTCAGTATCCCCCTCAACGTTCCAGGAAGCATTTGATCTCATGTAGGGTTAGAATGACAAAGTAAATGTGTCGTTAAGTGATTCATTGTGTTTCCCTAAAACTGAGATCCTCTAAAAATCCCCAAGACATGTCAAGCATCGGTTACAAGCATGTGCCTTCCCTCCGAATTCTTTCTGCTGGTGATTCCAGCTGAGCAGACTTCCGCAGTTTCCCACATCTCATCTCCTCCAGTTATTTTTATTTCCTGCTTATGTGTGTTCAGTAATACGGATAATAGTTTGCGGCATTCATACGGAGACATAACATAAGGCTCAGCAGGTTGCTACCTGAGTTATACTCACATAGATCCCTTAGACTAGGTTCAGTCACAAAGCCCTTCTCTCCCAGGGGCTCCTGATGCAGAGGTAAACAACATGCTTCTCTAATGTGATATGAAACCATGAAGCCTGCCTCCTCTTACCAAGCTCATGTAGCACAAGCTAGCTAATAAAAGGTGAGGAGGCAAAAGCACATGTATTAATGCAGCAGGCTGACATACACAGCTACTGACAGAAGGGGAATAGAAGAAATCGTCAAGGGAGCAGAATAATAACCCAGCCAGCAGATAAATAGTAAACGCCTGATAGCATTCACATAGGTCTCTGTAATGTGTTTGTCATGGGTCTCCCTCCTCCCTAGCTGCTGGTAATAGAGAACAAATGCCATGCTGGTTTCTGGAGGGCATGTGTGCTGTACAGACCATGAGGGCTGATCACTGAGCAAGTAACATCTCATTTCCTTCCTTCAGTGCAGTGCTCTGGCCACTGCGAGCCAGTGAGATCCCCAGGACATAACGCACAGCACACAACAGGGACAGAGCAACCTTGTCTGGATGTGCAAAACCCACTGTGCATCTTTGCCCAGAACTCAGTGAAGCATCAGCCATTTCAAAACACGTGGAAACCTCTGGATTTTCTTTAACCACCTCTATTCAGGCTTCCTGTGGAGGCAGAGCCATTGGGCAGCCTCTGAAAGTTTGTCTCTGCAGCATCCTCTGAACAGTTAGCATCGGAAATCCCAAGGAATAGTGAACTTCAATAGTTTCTTGAGCAAGTTTTTAGGTGTGTCAGTTAAGTAAACGCATGAACACTCAGGTCCTTATCCAAACCAATGCTCAGACCCTGTCTCCCCATACACTTGTGTCTAGGGTTATACTACAGTTCTATTGGTTTGACAGCATTAGAAAATGTGGCAGGAGGGATGGAGCAGGCTCTGTGTACAGAGCAGGGCAAGGAATGCACCAGAGCACTTTAATCAGTTAGTACATACTTACAAATCAATATCAAGATTAATAATATATATCATATTTAAAATCCTTAATCTGTGGGGCTAAGCATATTAGCAGACTAATATGAAATTAGTGTTGTAGTGGCAGGCAAGAATCACTCAGAGATGGTCCTTCCTTGCAATAAGTAGCAGAGCAATACGCTTTCAATAGGCTTAGGGTAGACATATGGAATACCAAGCAAATCTCTACCCAGGTCATGTTCAGCAGAGACCAGCCAAGTCCTACAGAGCTTATAGGAGTAAGAAATCTGAGTGCTGATGGTGCAGAGAGCTTTGTGTTTTTCAGTAAGTGCACAAAGCAAGGCACAGCCCAGACTGCCCAGTAGTGAGTCATAGTCTCACACCTCACCCAGAGGGAAACTCAGTGATGAGGAGGGTCCAGGGGAGACTCCAAAGCTCTTGCCAGGCCCATCAGATCCAGATGGTGAGTTTGATGAAAATTACAGGGGTAAGCTGAGATTTACTCAGCAAACCTGTTGGTGTAGTAACAGTGCAGGCTTGTAAACCTTCTCACTCCAGCAGGTCTTTTCCCTTGTTCCAGACACTAGAGAAGTTATAGAAGTTTTTTTTTTAAATATCACATATGCATAGACTTGTAAACAGCAAATGCAGCATATAAGCCAAACTCCAGTGCATATCAGCAGTGTAAGAATGTCCATACACATCTGCATAAGGAGACTAAAAGAAACCAGGAAAGCATAAACCGATCGCTCTCCTTGTCATCCCAACTCACTTCTGACAATCAGCAAAGTGGGAGATATCTGAGAGAGAAAATGCTTGGAGGAGGACAGGTTTGACACCTGAGGGGGGTCTGCTCACTTCCAGGGCATATTTATGCCTGTGTCAAGAAGTTCCACAGTTTGGTTAGGCTCTGCAAGAAACATTATTTCTGTTGCTTCAGAGTCCTCACCTTAATCTGCTGGGAAGTGTGTCTGTACTCTCATAGAAGTATATCTCATGGGGAATGAGGGAAAGCAAAGACTCCACAAACTCCTGCCATATAACAACTTCCAAGATTCATCAAAATAAATGATAATTCAACAGGAAGATAAGAACTGAAAAAGAATCACAGAAAGAAAGAAAATGTATGTATTTATATGAATGTGAAGTGGCTATGGGGAGGCGCCTATGGGACGGAAGAGACTGCCACTGGCTTTGGAAAGAAAGTGGAGCAGGACTGTTAAATAACATGCAGATTGTTTCTCTAAATTGGACAAACACTCATGTGAATCTGCCCCTTGTTGTACACAAAAATTCTGGCTGTGTGCTGGAAAGGTGAAGTACTTGCATCCTGGCTGCGGGTGAGCAGCAAGCCCCAGCCCTGGTGGGAGGCAGGGAGGGAAATGCCTTTCCTTAGCAGTGCTCTTGATTAAGAACTGTTCCCAGGCTAAAATGCTGAATGTCAAAATTCAGCAAAGATCATCTGCTTTGCAGAGCTATAAAGCACTGAAGTGATGTGGAAGGAGGAGAGATTGGCATATTTTTACACCTGGTTATCTGTTGCCACTGTGGAGGAAAGACCAACACAGGAATTGGGTAGGTTCTTGAAATCGGAGGGGATCTATAAAATCCCCTCCCTGGAAAGGACCTGGAAGAAGTTGCCAGTGAAAATGCAAGACTTCAGGCCTTCTTTCTTAATGGCTGCTCAAATGACAGAACTGCTTTAATAACAGTGTATGAAAACCAGAGCTGATTGTGGTTACTGTTAGGAGTCATCTGCTCATCTGAATGTCTCCTTCTCATCAGGGGCTTCACTCCTGCATATTCACTCCTGCTAAGCCTTCTAATGGTTTCCACAGATGTATTCAACCCTTACAGATCTTCGTAAAATGCTACCTTCAGCTGCTTAGAACAGAAATTTAGGCAGAAGAACATTCAGGCAGCATAACTGGTCACAAAAGCAGCTCTCCTGACTGCATAATTAATCATAGGTTTATCACTCAAATGTTCATTATTAATAAAACTTGTGTGATTTTATCCATGCCAGGCGGAAAGGTCAGCAAAATAAGAGAGTAAGGTTACCTGCCTTATTGTGTATAGGCAGGTAAGTCAGCTGTGAGTCAGCATGAAATCTCAGTTCATCACAGTCCTACCATGGCGAAAAGGAAAGGTGTGAAAGGGTTTCTGCCACTCAGGCTTTTCTGTGTCCCTGTTTGAACTAGGTCATACCTGCAAGAGAAGCATCCACCTATTATTTTTCAGTTTACCATGACAGAGAATCCTTCCTTCCTTCCTTCATTACTTCAATTAAGTTATCCTTTCAAAAAACATGTACCTTATTTGCAGTTTAAGTGCATTTAACCTCTGTTTTTATTATTAGATTTTATAGTACTTTTGTGGAGAGCTCTCTACTATTAAATTTCTGTATCCTATTTGGTCACTTCGTGATCACCCCCATCCTTAATATTTTCTTGGCTGTGCTTATGTGACTGAGTTTCTGAAGTCATTCTCCACTCTGACTTTATCTAGTTTGTTAATCTATCCTGTGGTGCAGCTCTAAATGGCTGTGCTGTTTCATGAGTATCCTTCTTGAGTTGTGGGTGTTACTGGATGCTGTTCTGGAGCATTGCTCTGGATGGCCATTCCAAGTGCCGATAACCACCATGTCTTAAAATCATGTCTTGCTGCTTCCCACCGGAGTCATATATCCGCTATGTCTCCAGCCTTATTCCAGGTGGGATGACTTCTCACTCATCTATCCCTATTAAAATGAATATTGTTTCGTTATGACAGGTTTCCCAGCTAAGCCATGTTACTCTCTAACAATGTGACTTCTCCATTATTTCCCCAGGTCTTTCCATCACCTGAAGTTTTATGATCATTTTATACTCTTATGGGTTGTCAGCGCAAATATTAAATATTATAGAGCCCATGTCCCATTCCTTGTGGGATCTCATTACAACGTCCCTCGGAATGTAGATGCTCAGCTTGCACTTATGTGGAGATTCATCACCTAGACAATTTTCAATTCATATAACATAATGCCATGTTTAAAGTAATTCTAGGTTCTTAATTAGTTTAATCATGTGATACCCTCACTGTTATCACGGTGCTTAAAATGGTGGACAACAAACAGAGAGCTTCTTTGCAAAGCACCTACCTACATTTCCTGAAAGTGTTAGACTTATAATTAATGGGGAAGTACTGATACAACACAAGAAGGATTTCTGTCAATAACTGATATAAGTGAAATGCACATTGCCATCTCAAAGCCTTTAAGGGAGCAATTTTTGAAGCTCTTTGTTAGTTAAGATATTTTTCTACTCAAGCTGGAGTAAATACATCTGATTTGCCTTCCTTGAGGAGATTGATAAAATAGACCTTTTTCTTCTGCAAGTATCCTGCATGGTAGCCAAAGTGACTAGCAGTGCAAGTCTATCTCAGCATGCACATATGTTCTTGCTTGCTATGTTCCTTTCCACAAATCGCTCAAAACATCTGTTATGGAACATTTTCCTGGAATAAACCCTCCTACTCTGAAAGAACAAGCTCATTCGTACTCCTGGTGCAGTCCTGTGTTGTCTGCTATCCCTTTTGTTGTAAAACAAAGGCATTAGGAGAGCTAAAGGATGGTAAATATCCACTATGGGATTTTCAGAAGAGGGGGGAAATTGCTAGGGATGAGAATTAGCAAAATGAATGTCAGTCTTTAAAAACATGTTGCTACTTTCAGCTGTCTCTGATGCAGGAACAAAGAACCATATAGCTCTCGGCACCAAATTTGAAGTCTGAATGGCAACAGACTAGAAATGTTGGAATAATACAGAGGCATCTTGAAAGATCAATGGAGAATCACAAGAAGCTGGAGGAAAAGGGGTGGAAGTATGAGCACTGAGGAGCAGGAGCAGCCGTCTGATAATTCCCTTGTTCTTCTTCTCTTGTTCCCCTTGAACAATTCCCTTGTTCCCCTTCTCTTGTTCTCATCTTTTCAGTCAGCATCCAATGCTGACCCCTGCCTGAGAGTCAGTCCCGAGCTAGCTGGAGCTTTGATCAGATCTGATATGGTGATTAGTATACGTCGTATGATGAATCAGGTCCAATATGTCATCATCCTCATATAAAATGAAGCTGGCAACATTCCCCAGGCCTGGAGTGTGAGTAGGGAGATGAAGTGTAATCCAAAGAGGTGGGAGTAGAGCCCTCTTGCTATCGGATATCTGATGATATATTTCCATCATCATTTTATACTAGCTAAAAATGCATTATTAATCTGTCTCTTGCCAAAATGGTCCTGATCTGCTGGATGTACATTAGGCACCCACCTTTGTTTCCCTGGGACCCCTTTTTTTTCTAGTCTGCTGTTTCCTGCTATCTACTGTGCTCATAAGCTCCACAGTAAAAATTGCCAATAAATGGATGTCTGCTGCTGTGTTGCCATGCCACCACTTTAGAAAACACAAACCAGCAGTCAGTCCTTGAAAGGCAGGCAGATGTGGTTCTGTTAACTGGGAACCATCCCTGCACAGCTTATCCATAGCACCGGCTCTCTGCCAGGAAACCATTCTTCCCTGCCCTTGCTGCAAGCACGTGGCCACCACACAGTGCCCATGTGGCCTCGGGTGGACTCACCTGCTGCTGCTTTATCTTGTGGTTGCGCTGGGCAGATGCAGGGCTCCTCTCCCCAGTGTGCTGAATAGCCGAAGAGAGGATCTAAGGAAAACTGTGCAGCGGTGCTCAGTGCTACTCTTGGAGCAATCCTGTCTGGCATCCAGGTGCTAGACCACACAGGCAAGTTTTCACCTCCAGATGACTCCTGGCACTTCTCTTCCTCATAGCACAAAGTAGGATCCCTCAAAGCTTGGGTACCCGTGTGCCAAAACTTATTAACCTTCTGCGTGTTGCCTTCAAAGAGGAAATGGCAAGGTTTTCTCCTGTCAAGGAGTTTTCAAACTGATACTTCATTACATACTTTCCCATTTAATATTTCCTACACACCATTTCTTTGAAGGTGGACGCAGGTATTGAGTGGCCTCTTGCAGCTTTCTAGGTGCTGAAGGAAGGTGATTACCTGCTGGAGCAGATTTGATAGGGAGAGCAGAAGTGAGATGCAGGCTCTTGCTGTTAGCCCCTCTCCATGATTAAACACAAAGAAGGGTCAAAGAAGGTTCCTGACGGGGCTGCTTGATCAATGTGAGTCTCAGACAGTGAGACCTGCTGGAAAACCCGTGAGAGTTAAAATAGAGGCACCAACAATCTCTTGTCTTTCATTTCTCTGCTTTCTGAAGCTTCGAGGCACCTCAGGTCGTTGTTTTCGAGCTTTCTTTTCCAGTCTGGAGTCTTGTTTACAAAGCAATGGCTAGAGTTCAAAGAGATGCCTGTGAGCTAGGAGTGACAAAGTTTTATTAAAAAATAAAATAAAATCAGAAATCAGAGGACTAGAGAGGAAGTCAGCAGCTTATTACAAACCTATGCTAAATTCAGGCCACTAAGCCTGAGGTATAAACATCCATATCTTATTGCTGTGTCTTTATTTGTTCTGATTTTACCTTATTTATTTCAAGCAAGATAACAGGGAAAGTGCCATAACAAAAAGAGAAAGGCAAGTATTAAGGCTGTACTTTTGTCATGGACCTTGGTGAAATCAGAAAGCCACAGGTGCAATAGAAAAGGATTGCGCCACTTATTTGGGAAGGGAAGGTATTATGTTCCAAATCTTGTTAGGGCTGGGAGAGGAACATATCTTGCATGTGAAGCCATTGCTGGTCTAATGCAGAGTTTGAACAATGTAACAAAAATATAACAAATTATTATTAGCCTAATTACATTGATACTAATGTTATCTAAATCCTATAGTTAACACAAAGAAAATTTCATTAATTAATAATACTACAGCTGAAAATTAGAATCTACTACTTTCTACCCCTTCTTCTCAGGTGCTTTCCATGCTCTGATGGGTTTGCTGGTTTGTATTTTCTTATATATTATTTATAGTTTTTATTCTTTCCATTGGCTCCCCATTATTCAGTTTGATTTCTTGTGATCAGCTTAACCATCACTTGCAAGTGTTCAGCCAGCCATCAGGTATCTGTCCAAGTATTCACAAATGCTGTGATGTTAATCACAAGTGGACTGGCACCTGAGAACTCACACAGCCACTGCACATTGTTCCTTAGATTATGAAGTGTCATTCAGCAAACGGGGAGCCAGGAGAATTTAATATGATAGAGAGCACCAATCAGACTCCTCACAGCAAAGATATCAGGAGCAGCTTTCTGCTACCCTATAGAATGGGCATGTGTCATCCTAGCTCCCTCACATATTCTTATTTAAACATACTATATATAATATGTTTAAAGGAAAACAGGATATACTCACTGATTCTGTGATCAATGCAGTTAGCTACAAATAATTTGGAAGGAGTTGCTAGAATACATTTAGCTGTGGGTAATGATTGAACCAGCCCATGAATGTCTCCCTAGTTTATTTCTAGGCAAATACTTTGTACTCCCTTTGGGCTTTCTAAATTGAACCCTGAATAAGGATTTTAACTACAGAAGGCAAACTCAGGCTTCCCAAGCAAGAAGTTGCTTCCAGAATCCAGGTCAAATGTTACCAGCTTCCTTTTCACAGCAGAATGAAATGTTCAGTTTTTATAGAGGTAGTACTTTACTGTGAGTTTTTTAATATCTTCTTTTAATACATTTTAATATATTTTTAATATCTTTTAATATCTTCTTTTAATTCTTCTCCTAGCCAATGATACATATTCTGAGGGTAATCAGCATCTATGTGGTTAAGAGTTATGTATGCTGACTGTAATTAGCAAATCATATGAGATGCCTTTATCAAAAATTCATCTTTTCTTGACTTACTTATTTAAACAAATCCCAGCATGCCAGAACTCCTAAAAATGGTTTACCTGCACAGAAATGCAGTGCGTTTGGTGTTGTGTCTACGGTTGAGTAAGGTAGATACATAGAAATAAATTGCAGAGAGAACAAAACACTTAAACTGATTTAGAACTGGGTAGACACAAGATGGCACAAGTAGCATTTCAAGGATGCTCTGTGAAATTGAAAAACAAGTAGTTCGAGCACTGCCTTAATGCCACAACCCCAACCGGGAGAATACTAAACAGTCCAATTGCACTGTAAATTGCCATGCTTGCCTAAGAAGGGTCCCCATGTGGTAGCTCACCCGTGTGTCAGTCATACATGGAAAGCATCCTAAGTCTGTTGCACAGATCATCATATTTTACAGACTGCCAGAAGCCTCAAATAGATCATTTGAAACTCCTTGGTTGAGTTGTCCTGTGCTTGTACATTATTATCCATAATCTCCTAACTACATGGACATAGATCCTTCATTAAGAACCATAATGTGTGGTATATAGTGACTGATGTTGATGGTTCTTTAGTGAAATTTCCACAAGGGGGGATAGCAAGGTAATGCCTTGGATATGGGGAGGAAACAGTGAAGCTGGGACTGCTGTAAATATCACTCAAAAAAGATAAGCAACTTGCTCCCAAATGCGGAGAATGCTGAATCCATACCAAAGTCATAAGAATCTGAGAGGACTTAATATTTCTCGGAGTCACAGGCTTTGCGTATCCAGCAGCCGAGGCTGCAGTGCTCAGCTATTGGAGACTTCCATCCCTACCCCACACAAGGCTGTGTTCATGCTGGTATGCCTTTGGGACCTGGTGGAGAGCTATTTTTGCAAATCTGTTTCAGATGTTCAGCCCCAAAGTCACAGCCAAACACTGGGCCCAGTCTGCCTCGTGTTTTTGGACAGTCTCTGGGAAAGCCTTGCTGAGACCAGCTTCCCAAGTTCGGCTGATGCATGAGCTCTGCATCTCTATTCACTTCTCTGTGCTCCCCTTCTTCTAGTGTCCCAAAGACCAAAGCTTTAATTTGTTCTTTGTGAAAGACATAATCTTGCTGCCGGTGTTAATGGAAGGACTTCAGTGAGGGATAAAATCTTCAGAAATGCCCTAGCAGATGCTACTAAAGACTTAAACAGCAAATACTATGTAGTTACTAGGATGCTGGACAGAAAAGACACTACTTCAACACATTTGCAGGATACTGCAGGTTTCTGGCTTCCTTCAGTACTTGGAATTAGGCAGTTCACTCCTCTCTAATTGGATTACCTTCCCATTTCACACTGCCCTTGTGGCTGTTTGCTCCCAACATTACTCTGAATCTTCCCTAGTCAGAGCAGTGCATTCAGTGCCAGTGAAACAGAGCTGGAGCAGTCCGATTCCAAAGCCCCGAGCCCAGCAAAAGCCTTGGTGTGCAGGGAGCTAATTAGATGGATAACCCAATAACAGAATTGCAGAATAAACAGCAGGCTTCTCCATAAAGGCCACAGCATGTTGACAACGTGTGTGAGCTCTCAGTGTGTTGGCCAGCTACTGCCTGCATGGCCCTCGCCTCAGCTCTGCACTAGTGACTATCAAGGGACTGGAGTTTGCAGAGAGGTTCATGAAAGTATCAGCACAGATGGAGGTTAAGGCATCTTCACCTCACATCAAAGCTGCCATCCACTTTACTCCTGTGCAACTTCAATCAGATTTACTCAATGAAAGCCTGAGTGGGGGGACAGGGAGGGCTCTGCATGCTCAGGCATTCACAGTCATCCTGTGCTCACATGCAAAGCTTGGGGACACCAGGAGAGGTTCGCTTGGCCTCAAATTCCAACTTTTCCTTGTTTAAATAACAACAGACAAGGTAGAGTTTTAGTTCATGAGCTTTTAAATTTGGTTCCCCAGATCAGTTCCACACTTCCCCTCTAAGGAGTAATGTGCTTAAAGTGTGTAGCAAAGAGAAAGTGTGTAGTAAAGAGAAACTAATGAGATCATTGGATAGCTTGATCCACAGACCCACCATAATTTTAACCTCCTCCCATCTCCAACCAACTTGTTTTCTTTTCAAAGTTGATTTTGTGCCACTCCTGTGGCAGAATGGTGAGGATGCCAGTCCTCTGCCACTCTTCATTTTCCGCTGGGATTGCAAGACACATCCTTTCTTAGACTCTGTTTGGAAATTCTGCCAAGACATCACCAATTTGACCCATGCATTTAGCACTATACAAATGTCAGAACAGAACAGTGCTTGCTAAACTTTGAGGTTATGACATGTAGCTTGAAGCTGTAGGGAGGAACTTGGTGCAAATTTTACCATGGTAGCAGAGTACAGGAGCAAACCAAATGGCAAATGTTAGAAAGTCCAATATGCACAACCCCAAATTTACCACTGGTAAGTTGAGGAAAAAAAATGTTAAGAAATAGCGTGTCTTATATAGGAACAGGATGAATCGCTAAGGATTAACCTTATACGTTCACAGTGCAGAAGATAAGAATCAGATAGTTGCTTGACTAGGCATAGGATAGCTCGAAGTGGCACAGTCTTAGGTCTGTGGAATGGGCCTTGCCTTCTCCCAGTAATGTGATATTGCTGATACCTGGTGAGCTTCAGGTCCACAATAACCTCAGAGACCTCTACTCAGATCGGATTCTCGGCCAGTTATTCTCCATTTTGAATCTGTATAGCTGATTTTTCCTGCCCAGATGTATTAAACCCTATTGACTAGCATCACTTTTTTTGGACCCTTTGTTAGTCAGTCATCGATTTATAATGTCCACTTGTAAAACTAGTCATCCAACATACCGTTAGTCCTTTCCAGATAACAGTGTTGGCCAGACTGAAAAGTGCAGTCTCCACTTCATCATCCGGTCCATTAATCAAAATGCTCAAGTTCTTATAGTCCATATAGTAAAACTATCTGCCTTGGCGGTAATCTATCAAAGATTGCTTCATCTACAATTTTGTAACTAGTTTTTTAATTTTCTGATAGTTTTTTTACCTAGATGATATTCTTCTGGCTCCTGAAAGTGTCATGGGAAACAGTGTCAAAAGACTTTCTAAAACCAACGTCTATGACCACAAAGGTCTCTGTTATAGCTGGGAATTGGATTTGTTTGACATGATTTGCTTTTGACAAATACATATAGGCTGTTTCTCATATCTTTGTTCTCTTCCATGAACTCATAGCTAGCTTATTTGATTATCCAGATCTGTGTTTTCTGAAAGCTGGTGTTATATAGGTCTGAAAGGGAAGCTTCTTTTTTTCTTATTTAGCATTTGAAAGACAGGTATTCAGAGATGTGTACCCTCTTTCAAGTTGTCTGGTACATTTCACATTCTAACCAAATTCTCTGAGATTCCATCAGCAGGTGCCGTAAATCACATACAATGAAGTTTACTGAACCTAACCACAAGGAGAATATTTATGGGGGTCTCCTAAACTCTGCCCAGACTTTCTGAAACCGCTGCCTCACCCACTACCTTTGATGCTTGTGCCACCAGTGAGATTCATGTGCAAAACTGTCAAAGGTCTTTCATTTTGTCGGAGACAATCATATTTCCCTTCTGCATTGTGAAAGATTGATGAGGTCTAAATATCTTTTATTTGGTAAATTGAAAAGTGTGTCTGTCTATAAATTTTCTTTAGCTTGTACTTTTACATTTGTGTGAGCAGGAAATTAGGGACTTACAGCATTTCTGGTGTAAAAGAGCATTGCTTGGATGCTGTTGAAGCACTCCATCTATCATTTTCTCCTGATCAATCTATAACCACACTAATCAGGATCTTTCACAGGATTGTCTTAAGTCCAGTCAATATTCCCAGGGCTCATTCCCCTCCCTTATGAACTATTTCAGTGAGAGGATAGCTTTAACAAGGCACAGCTTTAATGTATGTATTTGGCACCTTGGTGCCCAGGTTGCATTCTCCTCTATCCTGCCTGGGGAATGGGTATGAGGAGGAAAAGGCGGATATTACAGGTTAACAACTGACTGTTCCGCTGTCTTGGCAAAAGGGTTTTGGTTTCTATGACCATGGGACTCTGTTTGAAGACCACCAACTAGTGGGTAACAATGAGAACCACCTCAGCAAGAGGGGCATGCGTGTCTTTGCCAAAAGATTGGCCAGCCTGGTTAGGAGGGCTTTAAACTAAGCATGAAGCAGGACGGGGAATGTTACATGGACAGGGAAAACATTGGCATGCAGCCAAAGCCAGAAGGCGTCCAACAGGAGTAGGTGGAGGTGAGTATAGGAGATGATTATAGAGGGTTGTGTTTTACCCCTACAGGGAAACCTGCAGGCTCGATTACTTCCCTTAAATGCCTGTACACCAATGCGCACAGCATGGGGAATAAACTGGAGGAACTGGAGATCTGTGTGGGTCCCAGGGCCATGATGAATTAGAGAGACACGGTGGGAGATAGCTAACACGGTTGGAGTACTGCCATGGAGGCTATATGCTTTTTAGGAAGGACAGGCTGGGAAGGTGAGGTGGTGGAGTTGCTCTTTATGTGAGAGAGCAACTGGAATGAATGCAGCTCAACCTGGGGGTGGATGATGAGCGAGTTGAGAGCTTGTGGGTAAGGATTAGAGGCTAATGTGGGAGACAATGTAGTAGGTGTTTGCTACAGGCGACCTGACGGGATGAATTTGATGAGGCTTCTACAGACAGCTGGAAGTATCCTCACGGTCTCAGACCCTGGTTCTCATGGGGGACTTCAACCACCCTGCCATCAACAGGAAGAACACAGCCAGGCACAAACATTCCTGTAGGTTTCTGCAGAGCATTGATGAAAACTTTTTAACACAGGTTGTGGAGGAGCCAATGAGGAAAGGTGGGAAACTGGACCTCATACTAACAAATAGAGAGGGGCTTGTTGGAGATGAGAAGGTGCAGGGTAGCCTCAGCTGCAGTGCCCATGAGTTGGTGGAGTTCAGGATCCAACGAGGAGAAAGCAGGGCTGTAACCATGGACTTCAGGAGGGCC
Organism: Crypturellus soui; assembly: GCA_032275445.1. Lineage (NCBI taxonomy): Eukaryota > Metazoa > Chordata > Aves > Tinamiformes > Tinamidae > Crypturellus > Crypturellus soui. Next base: position 188,448 of record JAUBNY010000451.1, on the reverse strand, counting down.
AACTTTGGCCTCTTCAGAGACCTCCTCAGAAGAATACCATGGGATGGGCTCCAGAAAGAAGGAAGGTCTGAGAGAGCTGGTCAGTATTCAAGCAGCACTTCCTCCACGCTCAGGAGCGATGCATCCCTTTGGAGGTCTGCATGGAGGAGCAAGGAGCTGCTGACAAAACTCAAACAGAAAAAGGCCCTATACAGAAAGTGGACAAAGGACAGGCTCCTTGGGAGGAATATAGGAATGTTGTCAGGGAATGCAGGGATGTGACAAGGAAAGCTAAGGCACAGTTGGAACTAAATTTGGCAAGAGATGTTAAAAATAATAAGAACTTTTTCAAACATAGCAATGGTAAAAGGAAGATTAGGGAAAACGTGGGTCCACTGGTGAACAGCATGGGTGCCCTGGTTGCGAAAGACACAGAAAAGGCAGAGTTACTGAATGCCTTCGCTTCAGTATTTACCAAGGGCAGCCCTCTGGAATCCCATACCCTAGAAATCAGAGAGGGTGCCTGGAGAGATGAAGATTTGCCCTGAGTAGAGGAAGATTGGTTCAGAGAGCTCTTAGGGAAACTTGACACCCATAAATCCATGGGCCCTGTTGGGATGGACCCAAGGGTGCTGCGGGAGCTGACGGATGTTGTTGCTAAACTGCTCTCCGTCATCTTGGAAAGGTCCTGGATAACAGGCGAAAAGACTAGAAGAAAGCCAATGTCACACTGCTCTTCAAAAATGGCAAGAAGGAGGACCCAGGTAACTAGAGGCCGCTCAGCCTCACCTCCATCCCTGGAAAAGTCATGGAGCAGCTCATCTTGGCTGTTGTCTCTAAATATTTGGAGGTAAGTAGGTGCTCAGGAGTAGTCAACATGAATTCACCCAGGAGAAATCATGCTTGACTAACCTGATAGCCTTCTGTGATGGAATAACTAGCTGGATTGATGAGGGGAGAGCAGTGGATGCCATCTATCTGGACTTCAGCAAGGCTTTTGACACTGTCCCTCACAACATCCTCCTGGACAAGCTCTGGACATGTTGGTTAGATGAGTGGTTGGTGAGGTGGATAGGGAATTGGCTGGATGGCAGAGCCCAGAGGGTGGTGATCAGCATTGCAGAGTCCAGTTGGAGGCCTGTGGTTAGCAGTGTCCCCCAGGGGTCAGTCCTTGGTCCAGTCCTGTCCAATTTATTCATCAATGACCTGGATGAAGGCACAGAGTGCTCCCTCAGCAAGTTTGCTGATGATACGAAGCTGGGAGGAGTAGCTGACACCCCAGAGGGCTGCGCTGCCATCCAGAGGGACCTGGACAGACTTGATAACAGAGCAGAGAGAAACCTCATGAAATTAAACAAGGCCAAGTGCAAGGTCCTGCCCCTGGGAAGGAATAACCCCAGACACCACTACAGGCTGGGGACTGACCTGCTAGAGAGCAGCTCTGCAGACAGGGACCTGGGTTGTGGTGGATGACAGGTTGACCATGAGGCAGCAGGGTGCCTTTGTGGCCAAGAAGGCCAATGGGATCCTGGGGTGCATTAAGAGGAGCGTCTGCAGCAGGTCAAGGGAGGTGATCCTGCCCCTCTACTCAGCCCTGGTGAGGCCACATCTGGAGAACTGTGTCCAGTTCTGGACCCCCCAGTACAAGAGGGATGTGGAGCTGCTGGAGGGAGTCCAGCGCAGGGCCACAAGGATGATCAGGATCCAACCTGATCAGGATCCAAGGATCCAACCCTAGTCCCAGACCTGGTCAACGGCTTATGTCTAAGGGTTTTGTGCACAGTTACAAAGCAAAATTTACAAGTTCAAAAAGATAAAAGTGCACTGTAGTCACTTACTACTGTAGTGGGAAGGATCTCTCAACCCTGAGGAGTCTTCTTGAGAAATGTCCCTGCTCAAGGGGAGATCCCGGCATGAACCCAATGGGCTCTCAGACTGTGCCCATGTTTATGGGATAAGATGACTGACATATAGTGATTCTTTCAATTCAGAAATAACTGTTGGCTGGTGTACACACAATTAGCCTTGTCTCCTCATCAGGATAGGGCCATCAGGACTGTTATTGAGGGTAGGGGAAGAAACCAGGAGGCAACTCTCAGGATCAGATAATGTGGTAGCTGACACCTGAATAGGGCTGCCTGTGAGAAGTCAGACTGAGCTGGGGAAGGAGCGCATCCATCTCAGGAGCCTGGAACATCTGCCCTATGAGGAGAGGCTGAGGAAGCTGGGCTTGTTCAGCCTGGAGAAGAGAAGGCTGAGAGGGGACCTGAT
>JAUBNY010000451.1:90580-186098 GCA_032275445.1 Crypturellus soui | reverse complement strand
CAGGCTGCCCAGAGAGGTTGTGGAGTCTCCTTCTCTGGAGATCTTCAAGACCCACTTGGATGCAGTCCTGTGCCATGCGCTCTAGGTGACCCTGCGTGTGCAGGGAGGCTGGACTAGATGATCTCTAGAGGTCCCTTCCAACCTTAGCCACTCTATTCTTCTATGTATGTTATTAGAGGTACAATTAAGAGATGATATAAATCATTCCCATAATGATAAAGATTTTTTTTTTTCAAGAAAAAACATACCAAATAGCAATGAAGAGAGCAAGAGCCTCTTTATATATAAATAGAAACTCTTGCTATGTTTAAGAATCCCCTGAATACTGATTACCTGCATTGACCTGTATCTAAACATATTGACGAAGATAAGCAGGGACAGTCAGCAGTCAGTTCAGATTCAGTTCCAATAATTTGAATTAGATGGTCCAAATGAGCTAGAATTATTCATTAAATCAGCAAAATCTGCTTGTCACTCACTTTAATGCTTGATAAATCCTGACAACCAAAAGACTTAAAGTCATCCTGTTCTTTAGCAGGCTGGGAATGTGCCTGTCCTCTGCACAGAGACCTCATTTCATTCCTTTCTGTAGAGAAACTGGGATGGAATGTCAGTACTCTTGGTTTTGTCTACAGAGCGGAGGGTTGCCATAAAAGCACTAGCAGGTCAGGACATTGCAGGCTTTTCATCTTTGCAGCTAAAATAAAAAGCCTATGTGAATGCAAAGTACTTTTTATCCAAGCATTGAAAAATGAACTTGTGGTTACAAGCCACATTGCTCTGCTGTATCAGATACAATTTTCCAAGGCAATCCAGAGACTTAGTGAAAGCAGATTTCAGAACACTTAGAGTGTTCAGACTTTACAGTTTGATTTGAGCTTAAGAAATAAGAACCAGAATTAGACTCCACAGTCATAGAGATTAAAATTGGTCTAGGCTGACTGCAAAGTGTCTCTCTCTACAGGTCTAAGTGTCTCTCTTGCAGTGAGCCTAGACCTGGGATGGCCTGCAGTGCCAGTGCTCTGCTCCAGATGGGTAATGCATACATTAGGGACTATTTTAAATGCAAGTCATTATACATAGTTTTTTGAGCTTACCAATAAAGCTAGAGTGCTTTGAAATCTTGAAAGCTCTTAAACTAGACTTCAAAGCAAAGCTGAAGGTGATAAGAAGGTTTAATGCAATTATTGTGTTGAAGACAGTGAGAAATTAGAGAGTGACATTAGTGACTGAAATATGAACTCCTATTTCCTGCCTTTCCTCTTTTCCTCTTTCATTGCACGTCCATACAGATAGACGCAGGCATGCCTTAGCTTGCTCTACCCAGATTCTGTTTAGATCCTCTATTACCTTACTTTTGGACAGCTCTTACCTAGCTCATAGCTGAGGTTGAGGCAGTTGACTTCCTGGCTTCACAGACATAGTAGTAGTGTATATGGTCTCCCAGCTAAAACCCACAGAAAGCTGGTGTATCAAAGCCCTCCATGCCTTGTGAGGGACACTAAGTACCTACTGCTCTCATGTACAGGGTGAGTTGAGTTCAGAAGAGGTTCTTCCTGGTGTAATGTGCAAGAGCGCAATCAAATACAAAATTTATACCTATTTCCCACTCCATGCTGTTGCTATGCTAGGCCATCTCCTAAATTTAAGAGGAAACAGCACTTCCCAGGAAGAAGTGCTGCATATCTCTAAAGAGCACCACGATGGTACAAAGAGCACCAGCCTCCAGATGTGTTGACAGGACTTGACTGGTTATATCTCCCTTACAACTTCAGCAGTACCTCATGGTATCATCTATTCACAGACACAACACGTCTTCTCCCAGAACCAGCAGCTGAGCTCAAGCATGAAATCAAAAAATGGTGTCTGAGAGGGAATTGGAGTTAAACAAAGATTGTGCACAACAGGCAACAGAATGGAAATCTTTCTAGAAATAGTCCTTTAACACAGACATTATATGCTCTGAAGTGAAGGTTTCAGATTTCCTTGAATGTTTGCAGTTTGGCTTTGCATTTTTCAAAGCCTCTTTTTCTCTATGATGCCCCTCACTATGCATTAAGCTTGTTTCTGTGTGCCCCAGGACATAAATGATTCAAATTATAGAACTCTGCTTTCTGCTCCAATGACCAGCTCATCTCTCTGCTGCTCACTTGGATCACAGTGTCTCTCCGATTCTTCCTAGTGATATAGTAGGCATGTTTAAGTGAGTGAAAATCTTCCTCTCTACATGCTGCTCACTGTATGTTGCTTTGGAAGAGAGACAGGATGTCAGTCCCAGTGCTGAGCAGATGACTGTGTTGTGCTATGCCTCAGTTTCCACTCCCAAATAAAGAGAATATGATGACAGTTTGATTGTAAAGCTGTCTCAAATCTAGTGATGAGACTGCATGATGAAAAAAAATGATATCGTAAAAAAAACACCTTTCTTTTCCTGTCCCATTGATATAGATAAGCAGCTTATGTTATCTATCCGTAATTTTTTTAGATTTCCTGCTTTTGGGGGTGAAACATATTGTCCAGAATTCCCTGGCCAAATCATCCTCTGGTGGAAAGGGGTGCTCTGATGATGCCAATGGATATTGTCCACCTATATGTGGACAGGCTCTTAAATTTGGGAGACCTGGCAAAGAGTGTAGTCTTCTTGATTCCACCTGCAGATGACCTCTCCAACCTGCACCCAGATGCCTGCGCTAGGTCAGTTCCGAATGCCTGAGGAGTGAATACAGTCCTTGCCAAGCGTCTTTCCAACACTTGCCTTTAAAACTGCCTTTTTCTCTTGTGTGACACTTCATGACCTCGGGGCTGTTTTCCTACAGCCATTACATCCTTCCTGCTGTGTTGCTGCACGTGAGCACAGGGAGGGAATCAGGTTTTAAGATGAGAAATGCTGCATTTAATTCTTGAAATAAAGTCAGCAGGAGGTAAAACCTTCTTCTTCACATCCCACCTGGCTGAGACCCACAGTGCTCCCATCCTAGGATCTTCAAATAGTTCTTGAATCAGAAATAAAATCTTTGTTGGATTGCTTGGCTTATAATTACAGGAATATTATCTTGATAGAGAATGATTGAAAAATTTTGCCACAGGAGTATCATAAAAATTTTGGTTAAATTTTTTGGACCTGTTCTGTAATTTTGCAAGTAAGTTGTCTTCTATTTTAAAAGAAAAACAGATCTTTTGTGAATGTTTGAAATGGAAAATCTGAAAACAGATTTGCCAAAGATGATGTGTTTCATCTCTAAGAAAAATCAAAATAAACGTCGAATGAAAAGAAAGAAGTCGTCTCAAACAAAAAGAAATGTCATTTAGAAAGTACCAGAACTGAATGTTCTGAATAATTCAAATGAAGAGTTCAACACTGAGAGGAAAAAATATCTCAGCAATTCCAGATATGCACTCTAAAAATGCTCGGCCTGTTCTAATGAAATACTGCAATATGGAGAGTGTCAGTGCTCCATGAGGTGAATTATGGCACTCACCTCTGCCAAGTTCAACAGGGCCAAGTTCCTGCCTAGGACAGTCAGGAATGTCCCCTCTGCAGTATGGGGTGGACTGAGCTTGGGACATCTATCGAGGCTGGCACAGGGACAGGAGGAACTCAAGAGATATTATTACAAGCTATTTTTGAAGTAATTTGGTCCTGAACTCCCACCGCTTAGCTGGATTTTTCCAAAGAGATCAGGAATGTACTGGGAACCTGTGTTAAATGAAAATGTGATTTTTACTTATTTGGGGGATGTAATATCCTTACAATCCGAACTGAGATGTGAGTTTTCCTTGGGGAAGGCAGCCCACTGGGTTGTCTGAAGCACTGCCAGCTGCACGAGTATGAAATGAGCATTTGAGAATGAACCTGCTTGGTGGTTGCAGAGGCACTGAGTGGTTCACGGAAAACGATGGTGATGAGGAAAATGTGAATCATAAAGCAAAGGAAAAAGGAGGCCATAATTAAATATTCCAAAGTACAACATCTTAATTATAGAGGACTAAGAAGTAAACAAATGACACACAGTAAGAAAGCAGCTGATCAGACAGTTTCCGAGCTTATTATCATAATGTAGATGCCAACAGCAATTTGCTCAAATCAGAGAGGTTTTTTGCAGAGTGGAAACTAGGTTTAGTCCTAATCAAAATAAAATCAATGTATATTTCAAAACAGATTAATGCTGTGAAACAAAGCAGCCATGATTGTTATTCATTATTTTCATCAACACCAAAAGGGAATCATTTGTGTTACTGCTTAATTATTTAAATGTTAACAATTAATTAAGTCATTGTGGTGATAGTGTTTTGGGAAATTTAGAGAAGATCATTGCCAATTAACGTGCTTTGGTTTCCTCAGCCCAGCTCAAATCATGATCCTGGTGCCACTCTCAAGTGGTGACAGCTCCAGAAGCAGAGGCAAGACAAGCAGCTTGTGTCTCCCTTCCCTGCTCCCATTTCAAAGCCGTTTCAGTCCTTGTTTTTGGAAATCACACCAGATCCTCTTCTAAGTCCTCACTGTCAGGTCTTCAGGCTCCTTTGGCTTTGCTAGCAGGGTTTGCCTCTGCTTGTCCTAAGAATGTGTTAGAGATTCTGGAATAAAAGTCTTCTTTTGATAAGAAGAAAGAGCTGGAAATAGCTGGTTTGAGATTTCAGGTGAGAGAGAAAAACAAGGCAGAGCCTTCCATACCCAGGATAGTAGGAAGTCGACAACTATTATTAAATACAGTGACACTGGGCACCCTGCAATTCTGGCTTTGTTTATGGCACCACGCTATATATGCAGCCAAAATTAACATCTGGTAATCACGGTAAGCAATGAAGCATTTCTTTCATCTATATATTTCTTTCATCCATCCAGATACATCACTTTTTATTGACACATGAGGAGTTCAGCTTCGAAGAGGAGACTGATCATGGCCGTGTTTAATTGAATGAAAGGACTGCAGTGCCAGGGAACAGCAAATGCTGCTGGCAGCTGCTCTGTTTTAGGTCAAAAGGCAGAGCCTGTGTTCATGGATCATACGGGATTTGAGCCAGAGTTTGGCCCTTCAATCCAAACATCAGTCAATCAGTAGTCAAAATGAGGACCATGATCAAGCCACATTTCCCTGAAGATGTCTCCCAGAGGAACCAGATGATCCTCACATTCAGTATGCTAATGAGAAAAAAATAAACTTCTCACCTGTCTGTGAAGTGCCCAATACCAAGTAGCAACCCTAGGGCTTGGTTTGGGCTGCAGTGAGAGCAGATAGCTCATTAATCTTAGCTTTATTGGCCCTTCCAGAGACATAAGCAGTGCTATCAGCACCTTGGTAAGCGATTTTAATGACAACAGTGTATAAGGAATCCTCTCTAGTTCTGGGCTGCAAAACCAGTGGTCCTAGGAGCCCTACATGTTTGGCTCAGTAGGTCCTTAAAAGGAAGTTTATTGTCAAAGCCCCTAAGGAACTACTTTTAACTGAATTTTCCTGCTGCTTCCCATAAAAGGGAGCCATTTATATTCATTGTGTCTTATAAATGTTTTCACCATAACAATCACTTCAGATTACAGCGGACTTTGTTTCCCGTCAGATTTGATAGTGAGAGAAAAATGACACATGACACAATTTTAAATAACCTTTTGCTCCCCTTCCTTTCTGTTTTCTTTCTGAACTCCACACTGTATGTTGAAAAATTATATTGCTACTAACTCTCTTGATTCTTTTTCATTTATGGAAGGGGAGAAAAAACAGTGGCTTAATGAAGTGCTGAACAGATGAGGTTTTCCTTGGGCTTGCAGATACTTGACAGCTCCAAAACCCAGGCCCAAATTATCACTAAGAGAATTTTGACTTTCAGGGACAGGAAATTTTGTGAGCGTCATAGACAGTTGTAGATATAACAGTTATTTCCTGATTATACGTAATTTAATATCTTAAGAGAAGGATGGGAAATAGAGTTTGTTATCATTCCAACTCTACTCTTATTATGTAACAGACTGGAATTTTGCCATTGACTTTACTGAACACAAAAGTAGTTCATATTAAGCACATCTGTGAGTTGTTTGCTTAAGTTAATTAATATATTATGGACATCGTGCAAACATTTTTGCTGGATACAAGACAGATATTACCATGACCTTTTGGAGGGCGTTATGTTTCTAGCTGGGCTGCATGAAATATGTACGCTAGAGGCCATTGCCATTGAGTAGGTTTTAGCGAAACCTACTTTTCTCTATGGAGGTGTCTGGTTGAATCTGATGTTGTCATGGATATATTCCATGTGCTACAGGTGAAATATATTTGCATTTTCCTGAAATGTACCACTACTCCCAATCTTTGAACCTGGGCCGAGTGGTTTTCTGCCTGTCTATAGCCTGAATTTAATCCAAACTGCAGTTTGTGTGTGTGACCAGCAGCTGGTCTTCCAGACTGACAAATGCTCAGCCCCTCCAAGAGCCAACCGGAACAGCTGTAAGTATTCAGGCTGTGATGCACATTTATCACACTTTTCCCATAGCTCGTGATGCAGTTACAAATAGCCCTCAGCTATTACGGCAGTTAGGCACTCTGACACATGGACACAGGCCTCAGTTCTAGCCTCATAATGCTCCCACGAGTCACCCACGGCAGGGGCAGTAGTGTTGTCACAGTGTGAGCCTTCAGAACACTCCTGAAATACTGGGATGCTGCTTTGGTGCTTTTTGGTGCTTTTTTCCTGCACCCTACTCATCTCCCAGACATGTTTCTTTTTTTGGTTGCCAATTCCTGTTCCTTGTGCAGATGCAGTCTGAAGAGCCCAGGAGGTCTGAGTTTAAGAGCACTGTTGTGCATGACATATTCATCCTGGGTTGTGTCATTAATGACTTTAGTTACCTTGACACCAGCTGTGGTTTTGGTCTGGTATTCGCATAGCTAGCATATCTCATGCTTCTACCAGCTTGTATGGTTTCCTTTTTTATGACCTTTTAGGAGCTGAAAAAGTATATACAGGTCCCATCAACTGTCTGTTCAACAACCAAGAGTGGTTGGCATTCCTCGGCATCAATATTTACATGGGGCAAAAGATAGAATGTAAACAGAAAAAAAGGGAAAGTGAGAGAGAGCTCAAGCAGCTTCAAGTAGGAAAAGGACATGGGCAGAAGAGCCTGACATGAGTAACAACATAGTTTTTTCTTAAACGAGTGTCCAGATTTCCCAAACTGCAACAAGATAACCCATGATTCCCATGATACTGCTGAAGGCCTGTTCAGAATCAGGGTTTACATAGTTTCTTGCAGTGCTTCTTTCCATCATGGACAGAGTCTGCATATGGTGCTTCCAGCAGCTGACGAGTCACAGCTTTGTTTGGAAGCACCAGATTTGCATTTCCTGAACATAGTTATGAATTCCAACCTGCCTTGGAGACCATGGTCAGAACTCAGTAAGGTCTCCCCAAATTAGGTCTTCCTTCTTTAGGAAGACAGACAGCCAGGGAAAAGGTGGAGACACTAAGAATCTCCTTTGCATACTTATTTCCTGCTTTCCTCTCAACCCTGTCCTCAGGAAAAAAAAAAATGTCCCAGAGCTTGAGGACAAATGGTACCATGTAGTCTTTTTGAAGAGGGGCAAAAGTTGGGCAAAATAGCAGAATAGTTTTGCAAAAAATATTCTATTCAAGGGGACTCGTTCTACCTACCCATGCATCACGGTGGCTGGAGGTAGATGAGCGGATGTCATCAGTGAAACAGCCTCCTCATTGAGTACTCCAGCACTCTGGGAGCACCTTAGGACAAGAATATATGTTTCTGTCCCTGTTGAATGGAGCGATGTGCAAAAGGCTACATTTCGTGGAAAGACATTGAAGCAGGAAGTGCCAGACTCCAAAACACACAATTTCCTTTGGGCAAGGCCACCCCTTTTAGCACATTTCAAATCAGATACGTCACGGTGAAGTGTCACCTCTCCCAGAGGGTAATATGTCCTGACAGCCTTGGAGATATATCTCTGTCAGCTTATGAATTTCAGTTCGGATTTGTGAATGTCATTAGGATCATAACCTTTTGTGTAACTTCAAGCATACATTTTGTAATGAGAATGTGAGACCTGCTGGGGATATCCTGTCTGGGAGCTGTGATGGAGTTGCCGAGCACTGGTGAGGAGGGGTGGCTGCTACCAGGGCCCTCTGATGAATCTGCCTTCATGCTGAAATTAGGGCCTGGAATTGGTAAATTATTCTGTGAATGCTCAGAGGCAAAAGCAATTGCAAAGGAGGAATATTCTCTAAGCTAGAGACAACACTGCAGACCCAAAAACAAGTGAACTAGAGACCATGCGCTCTGTTCAGCTTGGCCAGGGCTCTGTGAGACACTCACTGCAGTGTTTTGCTTGGTTTCTTGTCACCTACTTTTGTTGTGCTGCTCAAACACACAATTCCTGGCAATTCCTTTTTAGTCCTACCACACTGGTAACTGCAAAATCAGTATCCCCTCAGCCAGATCAACTGGTGCATCTCAAAGCCAACAGTGATTTTTTCGTGTGTGAACCACAACTTTGTATCCTTCTAACAGTACTAGCGACCTTCATCCAAATGGGCTATGCAGTCAAAATCTGCCTCAGGCCTGAGGCTTTTTGTATTTTTTTTTTTTTTGTACAAGGTTGAACGATGCTCCAGGTAGTGCTCCTGGGCAATGTCCTTGCTCAGAGGTAGCTGGAAGTTCTTTCACACCTCAGACATGGGAGCCAGACAAAGCAGCTCCAGGCTGCTGATGAAACATCATTGCTCTGGAGGTGATGAACTCGTATTATTCATGTACACTGCTGGGCTGAGATGGCTTTTGACCAGCCCAAGCAGATACATATATGTGGTACCTACCTAGCTGTTCATATAGTAACCAGAATGCAGGGTCACAGCTGCCTGTCTGACAAAATAAAATGCAGCATAATTTACAGAGCAGAGCTAGAGACCTCAGCTGTGCTTCTGGGAAGCAGCATTTGCTCATCCTCACCATCTTTTTGCTTGTGCTCTTGAGAAAGTCTACCCTGGCATCATCTCAGAGTATGTAGGGATCAAAAACATGAGCTATTCAATGCGTTGAGGTGGATAATATTCTCATTGGTCTCTTTTCCCTCGTGGATTTTTTCCGCTGCTCATTACTCACAGTTAATTGTACAAAGAGTGGAAAGGCTCATTACAGGAGCAGTCAGGTTTCTGCATGCAGAAGCAGGACCTTCAAATAAACGTGGCGATATGCTGCATTACCAGCCCGGCTGCTTGCCAGCAGGAATGTAGCCATACAGGAGAATTCAGCTCAACATCTTCTTTTCTAAGCAACACTGACAGCTGGATACAGAAGAATATCTGGAAGAATTGTCTCATGGTCACAGTCCTTAGACCCTTAAGGACCCGTCCTTAGACCTCCCTGCAGGAGGAAAGAAATTATCCCACTATTGCATGTGTGGCAAAGAAAAGGGGAGGACAGCTGCTATTTTAAGTCAGGCTTTCATCATTTCTAATGGAAATAATCCCATTTATGAACGATTATAAGCAAGGTTGCCACTGGGTGTTTCAGTGCATCCCTAGTATCATGGGGTTGTGTGGAAAATCTCGCTGTCAAGAACTAAATGTCCAAAAAGGAGACAGAGGAGTCCTAAAACTTTATTTGAATGAAGGGAGAGTCAACTGGCCATATCCCTGTGGAATCTCTCAAATTGCTGGGGGATGCAGCCCCACTTTTATCCTAATTTCCTGACCGAGGGATGCCCTCTCCTTTTCCCACTGGCCAAGGGACTCAGGAGTTACAGCCTTCTCAGTCCAAATACACCAAACTCCTGCCTCCCTCCATCTGTTCTCACCTGAGGTCACCCAATTCCTTTGTCCCCCTTGCTGAAGAATGAAGGGGAATTCCCCTATTTCTCCTATTTGTAAAGGCCCCAACTCTTGGCATCTGCCCTTTTGTCCCACTCGCTCATGGCCCCGCTCAGTCTCCCCCTCCCTTTGTCCTGCTCTTGGGCCAGACTGAGGGGGATCCCTTTATTTGTGAATACACAAACTGGAGCATCCCACTCAGGGAGACTGGTCAGGGGAGGGTCTCTGAGGAGTTTCCTAGATCCTCTGAGCGTTCCAGGGTTTTAATGCTGTCAGTAAGGTTGGAAAGCAAAGAAAAACCCAGCTGGGTGTAACTGTCTACAGAAACTTTTTCTACTGCAGTAAAGTTGTAGCGGCAGCTAGAAACTAGTATTTAAAAACATCATGTGGAAGGTGACACAGATTTGTGGATTTTATGAGCACAGATATTTTAGTGGTAGAGAAGGCATGTCAAGGCAGTGCGTACCCTGCCTCTTCCCATCCCATTGCCAGCGGGATAGTGCTCCTTATTGATTTCCTACTATAAACTCAATACCTGAGACGTTACTATGGTTCAGAGGATGAAAAAACAGAGTAGGAGAGTGTGCATAATCCCAGTCTGACCATCATAGCAGTCCTGCTGCTGGAGCCCCACTGACACTGCAGTGATATGAATTTAATGACTCCCACATCTCTCCTCAGACCCAAAGCAGCCAGAATTAACAAAAGTAGAACCAGGACCATCAACTAAACAAACTGCTGAGTGCTTGCAGTGAGATAGATAATCTGCGCACATGTATTCTGGGTCAAATTTTACTCTCTCTGTCATGTATTTGATTACAGCAAAATGCCATATGTTTCAGAGAGGATATCTGAGCTTGTTCTTCCTCCCATCCCACTCCTGCACTCACACACCACTGCTCCTGAGATTTCCTTTCTGTTATCATCCTGCTCATTCCCTTTCATTTTAATTCATTTGCAGAGAGTGAGTCTCTCTCACTGTGAGACTCCCTGGGCAATCTCACCAGGTGCAATGCAAAGCAACCAGGAAATCCTTCCCTGGCAAAGTGACTTTTAGCAAGTTTTTGCTCACAGGAAGGCTTTTGAGAGCAAAGGCTGATACGGGGATTCATGGTGTGCTCATAACCTGCTCACCCAGCTCAGGCTCCTCTCCAGTGCTGCCTGTCTGGCAAGTCAGACTTAAAAAAATTCAGGGCTATTGCCCAGGTAATTATGTTTACTTTGGTCTCCCCGACTCCTGGCTGTGCTAAGAAAGAGTGTAAAAGTAGTCTTCAGTGATGTGGTCAGTGAATATCACTGTGCGGATTTATCAGCAGCTATGAAATGCCAGTTTGTGCTGTTACCTAACATGAGTTTCAGTCTTTTAAATTGTTTTGAAAATGGGACACATTTTAGAACCACAGATTTGAGCAGCAAATTACTAATGGTTTCGTTCCCTCTCTAGTCATTTCCAGTCTCTCTATGCAGGTTTATAATTACAGATCGGATTTTGACAAGTCAGTTTTCCAGTAATGGCAAAGTTAAACTCCCTGATGTGAATCAGGGGAAGCTGAAATGATTTTGCAATGCATATTTATTAAGGATAGTGGTGACTGAAGTCACTTCCCCTCACAAGAGCTATATTGTGGCATTTATCTTCTCAGAAGGTTTATCTCTAAGAAAAAAATGAAAAAAAAGAATTTAAGAAAATCCACAAACATCAAAACCCCATTGCTGTCAGTAGAGAAATGTTCCTCTGCTTCTGTAATGCAGAAGACATGACACAGAATTGGAGAAAGCCACATATAACTGAGCAGCAGGAGCAGCAGCAACGAGCAATATATTTGGCTCCACTTAACTGAAGAAAGGAAGCAGTTTCAGGACAAACCAGCAAATATTATTGGGAGGTAACCAGACTGAAAAGCCACATTCCCCTCCCTTGTGATAATGACAAGGCTGTTTTGACTCTCTCCCTTCCTCTTAGCAAAGTGTGGAGGCTACCACCAGTCCTCCCAGTTGTGTGCTTGGAAATCTCAAAATCTCTACCCATACAATTCCCCCATGGCTCAAATGAACCCATCTTTTCTGTCTTGAATGGTGTATTCACTGCTCTGCTGGGCAAGATCCAGGCATCTCTCTTCAAAGCATCTGAAATGTGGTGCTGGCGATAACAGTGATTCCTCGTGCTCCATGTAGGCAGGTCTTCCTAGAAACTCAAGCAATAAAGACCTAAAGGTCACAGCCCTGAGACTTCTGCTCAACATGAAAAGGTGGGAATCTCTCACAAAACTTAGATATACCTGTAGCCTGCAGTTTGTCTCTCCACCTTGCCAGTTCCTGCCCAGGAGATATCATGGGCAGGAATGCCCTATCACCTTCATTTCTTATGAAAATAATGATAAAACATTTTCCTTAGCCAATGGTCTCTGATTTGCATGCAGTACAGTCAGGTTATTGGAAAGAGCTGAAATTTACACTTTTGAAATAGTGTATTTTATTTTCCTCTAATGCCATTTTTATCTGCATTTCATTCTGCTTAATGGAAACTAAGTTAGTGACTTACCCGGTAATATCCCTTTCCCGGCAATAGAGGTGGCTGCACCTGAGTGTCCCACTTCCACACTTCCATCAAGGGAAGCTATGTGCTTGATTATTATTTGCAGTTAGGGTATTTCCAGAAACATACTAATATTTCAGCAAACCTTTCCTGACACATGCTAGCTCCACTGGACAGGGAATCCCACTCTTTCAAACCCAGACCTCACGGCAGTGACTTTCCCATGACAGCACATAGGGTCGCACTGTGTGCTGGGCTGCAGAACTGTCTCTGGGGTTGCTCACAGCATTTGCCCAAAGAATTACATTTTTAAAGAGTAGTGACTTCCTTCAGAGGAATGAGTAAACTGGAAAGGTAATATGAGCCTCAGGAGACTTCCTTGGGTCGATCACCCCAAGCATTTTGCATGAACTATGCTCCTTGCTCCTGGCTGTGCTTACAGCTTCCATTTGAGCCCCAGGAATCACTTAGAGGATTTTTTTTTCTATATCCTCTGCAGTGTTTTTACTAGGATAAAGACATGACAACAGCAATTATGTACAAGACTGACAATAAGTAGTCCTCCTCTCTCTTGTTGCAGAACGATTTTGCAGAAGGAGCTTTAACTCCGTCTTACAGCCTTCCTCATACTAGGTAGGGACTGTGATCTAACACTCCTAAGACTCAGCATCCCCTAATATTAACTGATAACTAACCTCTATCTGGCTCCCTTCTGTCCTCCCCAATGTTGCTACAGTCTGCTGTGTGCACATGAGATCCAAATAATATTTTAAAATTGCTCTTGGCATGTTTAATCCGAGTAGGGTCCCACTGCTCTGATACCCATGGCACTGCTACTTTGCGAGCAAGGAAAATTCTAGAGGAAATGGGGTTATTTAATTACATCATTGCTAAGCCAAGATGGTCAAAAAGTCAGGATTCCAAAAATTAGAGCTTAAAAACTTTTATTTAAAAATATACCAAAATATATTTAAAAAATGTTTCTTGCTTTTTAGCTCTCAGCTTTCCCTTTGGTCAGGCTCTCCCAACCTTTTCTGAGCAATGTCCCAATCCCAGTATCTCCCAGGCAAACTGAAGTTCCTACATTATCAAAAAGTTAAAGGAAATGTATTTTTTAGGGGTGAGGAAATAGTGTAAATACTATGAGTCTCCCAGAAAAATCAGAGAAGTTAATATTTTAAATAACTGGTTTGATAGAAGGGATGGGAGAGTGGCCTTTTTTTATACATTTCTTTCCTGAATTTTAAAAATTACATCCAGTTTGATTGTTTTACTCCTCAACTACAGAAGATAAGTTTTCAGAGGAGCTAAGGAAGAAATGAGAAAAAAGCCTCATTTTTTTTGCTGTTAAAAATCCTTTGTTAGTGCACCGAAAATCAGGCCCCTTAAGATGTGAACATCTGAAAATGGGATGTCTCCACCCCACTGAGTGTCTTGCCTGGGAATTTGATCAGAGATGAGAGATCTGTTCTGCAAGGGCCTGTCACTCTGCGCCTGCCTTTGCTCTCCACTCACCTTTTTAGCTCAGTTCTGAATAAAGCTTGTCTTGTAAGATTTGTTTTCCTGCCCTCTGAAGTCAGTGGCATCCTCTGGATTCTTGGTACTTGGTCTGTGGAGGGAAATGAGAACTTTCCTCATTTGGAGTCAGTGATTTGCATCCTGACAGGCAAAGCTTTGCCAGGTCTGCTTTTTGTTGTAAATTTGTTGGGGGATTTTCTGCTGTTTTATAGGATTTGTAAATCCATTCCAGGGGACAAATATGTAAATATAATTCTGGACTTATAAAGGAGTCAGATGTCCTAATGAAATCCCATGATTAAAAGAAGCAGCTTCTCAAGCTGGATTCTGATGTAAGGATTTACTGGCAGATTTCACAGGTCAGATGTGAGATGCAGAATTAGAGCTCAAGCGATGGAGTTTTCTGCATTCAATGTATAAACCACAGTCTAACCACAACAGAGAGGCAGAGAGGGTGATTGACTAAATAAACCTTTTTTTTAACTCCTGCAAATGATACTTCAATATTGCATTTTTATCCTGCTTATTGAAGAGCTGCAACACCAGTCAAAAACCATCTTCCCTGCCCCATCCCTGCTGTTGTGCCCAGCATTGGTCTTAGTTGGCCTCGTGGATCCCCAGCTCAAAGCTGGGAGGGAGCCAGCTGTGCTGGATCATTCGCTGCCTTTCAAAGCAATCGCATTAGCACACTGGTCTCCAGTGAGTTATCACACTATTTAGAGATCACACTATTTAGAGAATATTTAGAGAATATCACGCTATTTAGAGAATATTTCCCATTTTAACAGCAGGGATGTACTCAGAACTAGGCTGGCATGTTGGGACCCATGGTAGATCCCAGACTGTCACAAGCAGCTTTGCCCAGCGTTTGGCTGGCGCTGAGCACAAAGGCACAGCAATGCGGTCTGTTCCCCGTGGTGCCAGTGAAACTGTGTGTGGCAATGCTGCCAGTCCTGCACATGCCTACCCTGTGGGGATCCGGCTTTGGAACCATAGAGTTTTTGGAATGCAGATAGTAAGGAATACTGACGAGGTCTGGGGAAGAAAATTCCTCTCTCCCTAAGGTTTGAGACCCAGCTGAAGTCCCCAGGGCCAACCAAGCCCCATCCGGACTTGTCATGCTCTCACATGAGAAGGGAGTGAACATATGAGGTGCACCAAAGTTTAAGTGTAAATGGTGATTCCACACTGGCAATGTGGATTTTCATGGAAAAGACCAAACAAAAAGTCTGAGACTGGTCATGCAGAGGGGTATATGAGAGCAAAAGGCACATTCACACAGAGAAGGAAGCAGGTAGAGCGGACAAAATCCCCCAGTGAAAAGCAAACTACATCTGTGAAACTGTTTGCCATACTAAATACTTCAAAATTGGGATTTTCTTATATGTTCTGTATCAGTTTAGCCCAGTGCGGCAGTGAGAAGTCCATAAGTTGATGCAACTTCTGAACTAACGGTTCCCTCAGGTGCTTGGAGGCATGAGGAAGAGTCAGCCCTGAATTCTCCTTTTCATCTGGGGGAGAAGAAGGCAGTCAGGATGTGTTGGGCAAGCCAACCTACAACAAACTCCGATTAGCAGGTTGGTGTTCCTATTGGCAGCTTGGACGCAGTGCAGCACTTCCCATGGTGCTGCTCAACCTACACAAAATCATCTGGAAAGATATCTGCTGTTTTATACAGCTGAGCTGCAAAAAACTGCAGGAAAAATAGTGAATGTGAGGCAAAGTCTGGTTTCTACGAGGCATAAGTCCCGCTTGTTCCTCATTTTGTGTAGACACCAAGGGCAGCACTACATAGCTAGCCATGAAGAAGTTGTCTGGGGATCTTTAACTCCACATTCAGATTCCCAAGCATGTTCTGGGCTTTCAGAAAGCCTTTCGACCAGTGCCTTTCATATAGTACAAATATGGCTCTGCAGAAGAGATCCTGACTGACTCTGTCATTTTTTTTTCCTGACAAGTCTACACATCTTGCATTAAGATTTAGAGGCAGAGATTGGTCAATGTACTTAAGTTGCCACTGAGAAATAATGATCATCAAGTGCTAAATTATTTCTATAGCTTAATGACAGTATTTCTTATCAAGAGTATAGGTAAAATTGATCTTATTCGGCATTAATGAGAAAGTTGCTTTGTTAAGAAAAACAAAAACCAAAGAGCTGTACTAAAATTAAAGAGGATAATGAGCAGACATGCATGCAATATAGAAACTCACTGGTCAGTAGCGGACACTTCAGACCCTCCACTGAGAACATACCTTCTACTGGCAAAGGCAATTGAGCTCTTTCAGACTCTGCTTTGGGACCTTTATTTTAAATCAAGCCAAAAAAAGGCATATTCTTTAAATATGTTGATGTTTTACAGGAAAGGAAGAGCTTTGAAAGATGCAACTTCAGAGGTGCTTTTCACTCTAGTGACAGAAATAACTTGATGGTATTTGAAGAGCTGAGATGGGAAGTCCAATTCCCTGGGACACGAAGTTCAGACATGGCTGCCTTTGCATCAAGGCCTAGACTTCCTTATAAAACAAAGCATTTCTGATTATTTCTGTTGCATGCGGATAATGGCTGTTTCCCAGAGCTTCCTAGAGATATTCCACACTCCCACTTTGTACAACATGGAAGAACAAAGCCTTCCAGCATCTCCAGGATATGCAGAAAAGGATAATTTCTTCCTCCTTTAGCACAGAAATGTTTTATTCTTTGCTCTCATTTTATTTTAGAAACCCTACTTCATAAATTACTACAGGACCTTATTAACTGCAAAAAAATTGTCAGTTTTCCCAAAGCAATCAGGGTGTTAGTTAGACCGAAGGAGCAAATGGAAAAGTGAAATGGAAGCTGAGCATAGCCCTATTAATCCAGTGCTATGGATTGACATTTGTCAACTCTATTGAAGCCTGTTGTACCAAGTAGAGCCCAAGAGACCACTCAATTACTTTATCCCTGAGCAATTAGGATCCTGCTCCTTCAGGCAATCTGTTATCACAAAGGAAAAAAATTTGGATACAAGATTAACAGTGGAAAATTCACAGCCTTTTGTTTCAGGTCTTTAGAAGAAAAGAAACAGACTTTCCTTTTCAAAAGCTATGAAGTGCTGAGGAATATAAGAGGTTTTAAGCAAGGTAGGGCATGTGACACTCTTAGGCCTCTCTTAGCAACGAGCACATGCGGGTATTCAGTAGAAGAGACAGACAGGTTTTTTATGGTATATGCATTATTCTGCAGCTCACAGTGCATTTGCAGAAGCCACATACATCACATATCAGTGGAAGCACAAGTTTGGAAGAGTATTTTAAAAGAATATAGAAAGGTGTATGATAGGAGAACAAGTGGGCTATAAATTTCCCATGCTCAGGGACATTTGGCTTTAACATGAAGCATACAGCTTCTGGCCTTCACAAAGGCTTGTGCATCTAGAGCACAGAATATTTGTTAGTCTAATAAAATATACCAGTCTAATAAAATACACCACTTCTGCCTGCAAGCCTTCCTTTCCCATCCTCATGGACCAAATAGTAGTAGCAGTCGTGAATGGAGACTGAAGCTAAGCTTACTTTGATTTCTGCAGAGACATCACAGCAATCAAGCACATTTTGCTGAACTGTGTCTCATCTAGGTAATTTTGGTACAGGTAGGAGCACAACTGTGTACTTCAGCCACTAAATATCATCTTGGGAGGGTATGTGAAGCCTACCCTGAAATCTGCATTTTCACAGCTTGACTTCTGTCTTTGCTTCAGGAGGATTGCTGAAAGTCGATTTACAAAGAGCTACAGAAACCTCAGTCAGACCTCGGGACCGCATAATAGAAAGAGCCCACACGTCAGTTTTCTGATTGTTCCATAACTGCTCACACAGGGTTTCATTTTTTCTATGAAGAGAATGCAAAGGGCAGAGACTGGCATCTAGAGATGCTTACTAGAGGTCCTGAGATAACTAAGCTGTTGGTTTAGCAAAAAAAAAAAAAAAAGGAAAAAGAAAAAAGGAAAAAAGAAAAAAGAAAAAGAAAGTGCAACAAGTAAGGAATGGGAAACCATTTGCCTAATTGTCACCTTCAGGTTCAGGACCCTCTTTCAGAGGTGCAAAACTAGAAAGAGAGAGTCCTGGAGAATAAAAAAATAAGTAAAATCAAAATTCATGTGATAAACTGTTTTCAATTAATTATGACAGAAATGTGTACAGCTTTTCTTCACTGTCATGGAAGAACGGAATTATATATCAGGATTAATTTACCCAGGGAGTCATTTTTGGTGACTAAATCACTGTTTTCCTCCCCTCTTATTTCTTTTATTTCAGTAATCTTAATTCTTTCTTGTGTTCATGAATCATGCCCGGTTTCTGAGATTTCACCCCTGAATGAATGCATTTTCACCTCTGGACCATTGACTCACTGCTTTTTTATATATAATGAGGGACTGACTTTCTGAGCCACACGGTGCTAGCTTATTCCTTGATCTAATAACCAAAATGTTTTAAAGAGGAGAAAAACAAGTATAGTTGAAATTAGTATGTCTCCCAGTGTCATATAAGTCCTGCTACAGTTTATGAAGCATACACTGGATGTGTCTGTAATATATCCAGATATTTCACCAGAATAACACACAAGGATCTCAGTGGTGTTCGGGTGATGTTTGCATCCATCAGCGCCACTCAGCTGAAGGATGGGGAGTAACATGTCTCCATTTTACTGCTGGGGGACTAAGGCCCAGAAACAGCTTCTCACATCAAGGAAGACTGGGCAAATCCGATGTCACAACCAGACTTCTGAGGAGGTTTTGAATCTGCTGTCCTGTCACCCCATGGATTTCTGCATGTCCGCATGGATTTTTTTTGCACAAATACAGCACAAATATTCACGGAAGAAAAGGGTGTTCAGGACAGAAATGTACATTAGCTTTGCTTGCACTCAAGGAGGAGCAGGTTTATCTGTGCTTTTATCAGGGATCAAGCTACCATCTCTCACTCACACATCCCAACATCATTCCAAGGCACTTTCCCACAGTGTCTGGAGGGTTACTATGAGCCACTATAGTAACTGCCAAGAAAGGTTCTTCTTTGTGTGTAAAGGCCCCAGTGTCAGTCAGCCCACGGAGCAAACCGTGCAGCAAAGGGAGACCAAGATGCTTCCTCTCCCCCATGACTCATTTCTCACCTGAAATTGCAGGAGGAAAATGTCTTGAAAGCATCTCCTTGAGAGGAGAACAGCAAGGTGCGGCATGCTGCTGGCTTGGTGTTTCCTGTCACTCAGATCAGGAGCAACAGCCATGGATTGAAAGTGCCAGTGCACATCAGAGCCCTGCCCAGCTCCAGAGGCAGCTACCCAACTCCAGACTTCATGGGCAAGTATTTCCCCCTTGACCCAAGACCCTGACTTATAAATGATCAGTAACAGAGGGGTAGGAAGTTAGGTGATGAAATTTGCTGGTGATAAAAAGATGTTTACAACTGTAAAGATGAGGTTCAACCAGCAAGAATTGACAATTAGACCTTACAGGTATGTCTGGCTGAGGAAATGCCACTTTGGTAAACCTAATGCACATAAAAAGAGCAATGTGAGAAGCAGTACAATGAGCAGTGATATTTATAGGAAAATTTCAGGTCAATACTCATTGAGGGGCGTGTTTGTGTGCATCTGTCTGTGCATGTGTGTACATTTTAATTTAGCCTCAAGAGGAGGATCTGATCATGTAAAATCTCTGAGGTTCTTTCTGCTATGGAAACCTGCTCAAGTCTGCTGGTAAAGTGAACACACTGGTGTGAGACACCTCTCTCTGTAGCACTACAATAAGTCATCTTCATAAAGTAAAGTTATCAATGCAAAAATTCCCCTTGGGTGTGGGTGTCTCCCATCACTGAAGATACTGCAACTGCACAGAACTACTGGTCTAATTCACCGCTGGCCCATTCCAGAGCCATACTGAGATAACTTAATGAAAGTTCACGGAACAGCACAGGTAATATCTGTCATTCCTCCCTGCCCAGGTCAGCTTGTTGCTTCTAATTTTCGATCTTGGTGAACTTTTCCCAGCCTTTAAGGAGTGCTGGGCATATTGTGATATGGATGCTAAAATAGCCCCTAAAATAACCTATTCCAAAGAATATCCCTCCAGATTCCTATCTGGCTCTCACTTTATGCAATTTTGGATAGTCAAAGAATGTTACATGCTACATTGCACTCAGAAATAGCATTCTCCTAAAACACAGCTTTAAGCAGCAAGTATTTCAGTGTCTAGAATTATGCTAACCAATGCTCATCCTAACTATTATATTAACTGGAAAGGGGGATCACACACAATTTAACAGGAGAGAAAAAGCAACAAATCTAAGAAGAGAAATCAGTATTTTATAGAAAGAAGAAAGCTAGGAATCTAGATGCTATAAAGGCTTTGGTGGTCTTAAAGAAGCTTTTATTGTGGGAATTTAAAGGCTTTTTCTTTTCAAGGTACAAATTATGACAGGCAAGTGTAACAGCAGGGTGTAGACACCAGAACAATCAGTATTTATTAGCACTGTTGAAAGAAGATTTGTGGTAGACCTCAAATCAAGATGTGTCTTAATCTGGGTTATGGAGATGTTAAGTAGTTAATCCAATCTTACAATGAACCTCTAGACTGGCCTTCTCCTCACTGGAGTTTTTAATCCCTCACTGTGATTATCAGTGCCTTCCTGTCTGGTGAAAAGTCCTCCCTGCCAAAATGATGAGAACTGCTGGTTCAGTGACTTCGCTTCTCCCCTTAACTGAGGCTGGACACAAGTAAACATTTTTGACATTGACTTTATGCAATATTTGGGCATCTGAAGTAACCTGTCACTGCTAGAAACACCAGCGAAACTCCGACCTCTTCGAGTTGTGTTCTGAAGCAATGGTCCTCGTGCTGATAGGCATGGTGCTTCAGAGGTGGAGGGGTTCATCCTCCTCTCACAGCCGCACAAAGCATTTGAGGAGCAAACCATCAGCTCGCCCTAGGAACCCTGCAGTAGGAACACCAATGCAGCCTGTGAGCCCTTCACGGGCTCTGAGATGTCTCATTTTCTGAAGAGGACTCACCACCTTGCCCAGTTCTCTGCTGGAAGCCAGAAGCCATGTGTGGGCTTGTTTTCTCGTGGGTTTTCAGTGGACCAGAAATACCACCCTCTGAAATCCAACTATGGTATTAGCCTCTTGAGGTTCTTCTTTAGCAATGAGATCAAAGCCACTAAGAACTGCTACGCTGCCAGTGATGCTAATTGAAGAGAAACATCACTAAACCTCCTCAGTCAAAGAACAGAAACTATATTAAAAATGTTTATCTGCAAAGAGTTAATGAATCCTATGGTTGTTAATTCAGCAGGGATTGAGTTTTCAGAGCAAAGCAGCTCCTGAGTCCTATTGCTCTCTCTCCCCTTAGTTCACTCTTGTATATGAGGAAGTGCTATTTAATCATTTGAGAACTTTCTCTTCTGGTAACAGAAATGGATGTGTGTATACATGTACACAAAATATATGTGTATATGTGTGTGTACATCGTGTTTATAAGCATGTTTGCAGAGTGGTTTGAGTCAAATAATGAACGCTTTTGAAGCATTTTCAGATCTTTTGTTGACACCAGCTGAAGCAATACAGAGCAGTATTAGCCATTTCAGAGCTCCCTTTGCAGTGTATGCAAACAACTGTTAAATAAACATGGTGAAATGCAATAAAACTTTGTATTTTACCTTTCTTTGGGAGCGAAAAACATCAGTTTTATTTACTCAATGTTTTTGCTTCGGTTATAAAAAAGAGTAGTAACAAAAATTCTTCCTTACTCCTGTAAAGCATGTTGGCTGTGATTTTAGCAGCAATGGAAGGTATATTTATCATATTACAGCAGCAGGAATTGGTAATATATACATTAACTTCCTTTAGAAACAAAGTAAGATGGAGAAAAGGAACTCTGTGTCTCTGCAAGCACTCTAAGAAGAAAAACTCCTTAAATTCTTCAGCCTTCGCAATGTCCATGTGTCCATATTGGTTTCTTATTGTATTGATTATATTGCAGTGATAAAATATAAATTCAGTATACTCAGCAAGGACAGCTTTACTGCCTTATTGTGCTGATCATTACAGAAAGCATAAATTGGGTTGTAATTCTGAAGAGTCATCAGAAATTCATGTGCAATTCAAAGTTATTCATTTGAAATAGTGCTTATGAGATCTTCAGGAGAAGATCAATATATAAGTGTGTGTATATCAATGTATACGCAGTGCATATACACACACATTTTTACTCATGCACAATTATTCTAGTTGTGCACACATACAGCCCTGCACCGACAGATAGCCAAGCTATACAGCCAGTCTTCTCTGCTTCTGCAAGTGGCTTTTTATCCAGGCAGACAGTGCAAGAAAAGCTCTGCATATTTATTATTTTTTTTCTTCTGTCTCTTGTTCTCCATCTTATACAGCCGTATGTCAAACCAACCTCATCTCCTGAGATATGTTCAGAAACAGTGCAGAAAACCCAGTTTTCAGACAGCATTGAAAATCTGGGCTGACCTAGGGACTAATGTGTCCTTTGCCTAGTGCAGACCAGAGACCTGAAATGCGAAACAGCAGTGATGCTACTGGAGCCAGGCAGCATGTATGCTCGTTTCTCCTCCTGCCCTTCGATCTCGGTATTGGCATGCGGAGTATGTGCACTTTCCTCCCATCCACAGAGACTGCTCTTGACAGAGGAGCCCTGATATGCAAACCAAAGACAGAATAATGATGATATTTACAGTAGCTGATAATTGTAATAATAAATATTTTATTCCACTTACTTTTGATGTACCACCAGGGTGTTATAGAAATATAAATCAATGAGCTTAAGAGGCTGTGGAGGACTGAAGCATCTCACGGCGCAGTCAGCTCATGCCCTGTCTTCTGCAGACTGCAGCTACATCAGGGATGACTGCTGGACACTGGAGCTCTGCTAGCTCCTGTGTAAGAAATCCAGGCTGCAAAGGGAAAGTCACCAAATCTGAACACAGAAATTTAAACTCAAGCTCAAAGCCTGCAAGAGTTCGAGGAACAGCGGCTCTCAACGACGTTGGTGGCAGACTGCATTCTACGAGTATCCTTCATGGGAAGGTCGTGCAGCCTGTCACACAGGCTGCAGGCACCCAGCATCCCTGTAAGCTTGGATTGCAACGAACAACAGGGCCAGCTTAAACCCAGAATGAATTTAATAGCCTCCAACTGCAAACACTGTAAATGCAGTAAAGTTAAAGCTACCAAAATATCAGGAAAGAGCTTTTCAGATTTAAAGAAATTTAAAGGGAATATGTTAGACTTCTTTCTTCCATTGTATTTTATCAATTAACCTTCAGCAAGGACAAAGGTTTTGCTGGATCTGGTACTCCTGCTGGGATTTGGAGAAAAAGATACAAATTGGACAGATTTTTTTTTTTAAGTAGAATAGTTTTAATAACCAAAATGTTTCTGTACTTTGAATAATGAGAGTGACTTTTCTCTTTCAAATGCTAAATAATTTCAAGCTGAGCTGTTGGAAACCATTAATAATTCAAGTAACTCTACTTTGGGTAAGAACAAAATCTGCTGGAAGGTGTTAAAGCACAGGAATAATCTGGCTTTCAAAGTTATTTTATAATTTTTTATTCCCTTTATGAAATGAAAGGGTTGCACTCTGAGTTATAGGAAGACACGCTAGTATGCCATTTTCTAAACAAGAGGGGATGAATGACTGCAATCCAAGGTGGACTAACTCTGATCTGCTTCATTCTCTTCCACCTGAACACGAGCTTGGAGAGATGGGGCTTCAGCTTTGCAAACCTCTGGGCACTTTGAAGGGAAGAGCAGACACCACACGGCCAGCACAGACAATAGGAGGTTGCCTTTTCTCAACTTCTTTTCCCTACTTGCTTAGCATGGGCAAGCCATCCTATTCTGCATCCAAAGGAGAATGAGAGAACAGAAAAATGGTTTTAACAGGAGAGTGATTCACATCTCAGCCTGAGGATCCCAGGGCTGGCACTTCAGAGCTGTCCATCTCTCTCTGTCTACTAGCTTCGCAGAGAAGCCAAATGACTGGAGGAGACCCCAAACCTAATTTTGGAGGGTAAAGGCAGATGACTACTTCAAATAACCACCTTAATCCTCCTCCAAAACTTGGCCTATGGCCTAGGCAATAGAAGAGCAGTCCTGTTAACTAATTTTTGATATCATTTCCATGTGACTTGCATAGTGGAATCCACATGTCTATCAGTGCATCTGCAGAAAACTGACAGCTAAATACTGAGCAACCACATATCTAACATGAGGTTTGAGGCCAATATTAATCGATGCCCATTTCCAAGGAATGTCAATCCCAAAAAGCACAGACAGTTTAGTGAGTAAAAAAAATGGTCCAATTTTGCACATCACTGGGGTTTGATTCATGCCCAGCTGGGCAAGGGGAGCCTCTCTCCGAGCCTCCAAGCTCAGTGTCTGCAGATGCAGGACAGGTCAGAGGGCCTTGGATACCGATGATCTACACATCAGCAAGAAGCTTTTGGAAATTCTCGTTGTATGACAGAAACATGGAATGATAAGGGATTGGTTTCTGCTTGATAAAATATATTGAGCAAGAAAATGTTTTATTGAGAAGATATTTCTTGTGTTCTTTATTCTGGTTTACTGTGTCTATACTTCATGTTCTGATTTTATAATCTGCTATATTTAATGTGCATTTTAAGCCCATAAATTTTATGCTGGAGTTAAGAATCAACTTGTTTATCATGCCCTGCACTTCCTTACTGATTCTCCCCTTTCTCTCTCTTTTTGTGGCACTCCAGAACAAGAGCTAAGCCAAGAAGATAGTTAACCAATACAAATAGTAGTATCTAGGGGACAACCATTGATTTCCTAGACACAATTTGGAGCTCATCAGCATTTTCTGTAGATTCTGTATATTATCTTTTGTATCATGTGGCTTGCCATGGACTGTACTTTAATGAGAACTATCTTGTGGGACCAGTGAGATGTGGGATAAGGGAATTCAGAGGTAGCAGACAAAGCAATTTTACCTCGGGGATCCAGAAGTGTGATTTTCTTTTACAGGTTTCACTGAGTAGGGCAGAGGTGCACACCGCCTTTCATTATCTTGACTTAGATGTAGCAAGAAGATAAAGATTAATGCCATTAAAGCATAACCAATTGGTGCTTAAATGTAACATGACAGATTTACTCAGAATACATTCTAGACTATGGAGTTTTAACAGTGATAATAAATCATTAAGAGAGACATTGAAGCTTGAAGTAACAGAAAAGGAGCATTGCACATAAAGGGAGCAGAAATGATTTCCATGTGGTTTTCAGCCTGCATGGAAATGGCCTACATGCTTAATGTGAGAAGCAGCCGTTTACTCCTTGGACTAGTTTTTATAACTATTCCAACTTCTGGACCATTTAAAACCTATGCATTTTTATAAGTGTCCATTTTTTACATTTGATGAAAATAACCCTGTGGCATTGGCTAAATTATAAATAGAAAAAACAGGATTGATGTATCACCAGAATAGCAATAGAACAGCTTAACTTTGCCATGCATATTGGCTCATATTATGAGTTAGAGTGATCGCAGATACAGAATACTCCCACACAAAGGTGATGCTGAAGGAAAAGTTTCTGACCGGTGATTCTGCAGCTGCACAGTGACGTGGAGACGTGTCTCAAGGGGTGGCAAGGGACCTGCAGGAGCAGGATGGCTTGTCACCAAACCAAGCTGCAAGCACAGACTATGCTTTCTACAGACAAAACTGTTTTTTACTGCTGTCGCTGACTCGCTTTATATGTGATGGTGATGCTTGCCTTTTTTTTTTTTGTTTAGTGCAATCAAAATAAACACATCAATAAGAAAAGATCAAGAAGTTGCTACAATTTACATATCATGATTATGATGCAGATTTAATCACCTGGTCTCTGCTTGTTAATCCACCTCCTGATAATTTATTCCTGCCCTCAGCTGCCTTCATAACTTGCTAAAAACTCAGCTGTCTAATCTCACACTTCAGCCTTTAGATTGCACTGCTGGTCACATATGGATATGTCGGCGCTCCCGTACAACCCTGTGCAACCTTAACTCACCCCTTGTAGGCATGCTGTGTACAGCATATGCCTACACGAGCACCCAAATACTCACTGCAGCTCGTTCAGCCTTTCACAGGTTGTCTGTGCACATCTTAGGTCCCAGGAGCCACACTGCTGCATCAGCCCAGGCTGCTTGGGAGCCCCAGAAGGATGAGGGACTATCTGCAAACCTGGGCTTCGTACCCAGGTGCACTGCCCCAAGCTGCAGGCTCCCCAGGGCAGGTGGGGGCATGCCCATACCCTGAGTTGGCAAGCGAAATATACACTTTATATATGAGATCAGATGCTCCTTTCCTTTGTATTTCAAAATACATAATGTGTGTGTGTGGGGAGGGAACTATATGAGAAAGGCAAAGTACAAACACTTGCAATGCAAAAGCCAGCTCTCCTTCACTACTACCGCAGGTGTTCAGGTTTTGTGCAGGGATTGCACACGCTATAAAGGACAGATTTTAGACCAATTTTACAAGTCAAAAATTATGAGATAAAATTCAGATGCTTCAAAAATTTTATCATGCAATTCTGAGAAAGCAACATAAGTACATTTGAATACTCCCTCTGTATCATTTTTAACTGCTTAACCTTGGTCATCAGCTCTGCCACATTAAACTACAGATTTCTTACACACACATTGTTGGGAGTATGACCTTCGACCTTGAATTTTCATTTTTAATAACTTCCAAAAATCTGGACTCAGAATGTCTTGGCAACTTAGGTACTAGTGGCTTAGGGATTGACATATATATATAAACATCAAAAATGTCTGAGCTCTAAGGCATTTGCATGTGTGCTAAGTTACAAATAAGCCACCAGCACTAATGCTGCAAGGTTTAATCCCAGGGTACTGGTACTCAACCATCTGCCCATCAGGACAACCCACCCAACCCACTGCCCTTCTCAGAGGTCCCTCTTCCGCAGATGCCTTCTGTTGCAGTCACCCTGAGGCCGGCAGCGAGGGCTGTGCTTGCTTCAGTTCAGGCTCTGTGTGTGCTTCCCTGGTATTTTCAGCACCCAAAGAGTTACTATTTTCATTATTCGGATTCATAACCATAAAATTATGCCAAAGCTCATAAAGGCCAGTCCTGGCTTCAGCCTGTCTGTCAAGGATTTGATACACCTCCTTCTTGGCCTTTCAGCCAGTTCAATCTTAATCTCTGTCTACACTGTGGTTATACACTCCTCCTCCCCTTTCCTTCCAGTCCAGCACAATGGACTACCCTGGTTTACCTCTCTAGACCCATGTCTGTGCTTTTCTTTTAATATTTTCTCCTCTCTCCCTCCTGACCTTTTTGTTTCTCCTACATTGCAGGTAGCCTGGCATAGCGCTGCAGGGAAGAAGGGGCTTCAGTGAACAGGAAATCAGTGCAGCAGATGTGTGTCCGTTTCCCAAGAAGGACTCCCTGCACGGCTGGAACAAACCCACAGTTCATGGTTATGCCGTGGCTGATACCACTGTCCTCAGCGAGCCTGGGGCTCTGCTCTGGTCACTGGGGCCTCTCCCAGCCCCATCCGGCAGGAGCTTCCTCCCAGCCACACGGTCCACCTTTCATTTCATTTCATACAGTCTTTTGTCTCTGCCAGTGCCTGTCTGATCCTTCAGAGCCATAAATGTGTCTTACTGTAAGCACTTGCAAGAGACAGCACAGTGGATATAATTGAGAGTCATAAAAATAACATTCTTAACATAAATGCATAAAAAATATAATTCTACTTTATAATGACAAGTACAAACATGGCTATGTTTCAGCAAAAGTCAAGGTCTCGATTGCAGTAAAAGAAGTAGCCAAATTCAGAGCTCTTACAGCTCCATGGAAGAAAAGGATGGTTTCTCCTTTCTCAGATTCCCTTGAGGAATTTCAGTAAGCAGATAGGAAGGGCACAGAAAAGCAAGATATAGAGGAAGAAAAGGAAAAACTCTTAAATCCTTTGGTCTGAAAAGTCAGAGAAGCAAGTCCTGCTACATCTTAGAAGTTGTAAATTAATTTCTTATTTATCCTCTGAAACCTGGGGAAAACCCTTGCAAGAGAAAGAAGCAGGAAGGAAAAGCATCTTAATGCAAGGAATGATTTGCTGCATTTTATAAGTCCTTTGCCTTATTTTTCCTGTTGTGCCAGCCTCAGGGTATGCAAAAGACCAGGGATCATATTCACAGGGGATTTCAACATCCTCAAATTTGGCCGCCTTCCAAATCAGAGCTAAAGAAGAAGCCTTTGAAACTATCTGCTGTGACAAGGGCATATTCACGGTATTTGTTCACATTTTGCTCTGTAAGGACGTGAAAGAGGAGACACGGCTAGGGGGACAGTGTAGGACTGGTCCAACCCCAGCGGGGCTGTACCCTGAAAGGGGTTGGTTTGGGGAGAGCTGGGGGAATAGGTTCACTCTAAGGACACTCTGTTTGGAGAAGGAACAGGAAGATTTGCGGTTGACTTTTGAAGTCTGAAGGGGCACCTTCTTTGAGTGACTATTTTAAGCAGCAAAATGCATATATTTCCTACAGAAAATGTTGAAATGTTTAACATTATAGCATTGGTCCTGTTGGAATAAGGTCTCTTGCATAAAGACAAGTGCAAAGGGCTCTCAAGGAAGTAGGAGTGCAGTACCTGCAGATGTAGCTCTAAATGATCTGTGCTTAGGAGGCTCTTAGATTTTAGATTTTAGGAGGCTTTAGATTTTAGATTTTATCTTTAGATTTTAGGAGGCTGTTAGACTTTGTCCTGCAGTCTCAAGAGAGGTAAACTGGATTCTATTTTCTCCTGGGTTTTAGAAATAACACAAAATTCACACAAAAAAAGGAATATGGCTAGTGTTCCTTTGGGAGACTCAAGGCGATTCAAATCAGTTTGGACAACTTCTTCCCATCCAGAATTTCTCAGGTCTCCCAGTTCAGATAGATCAGACACATGGCTCTCCAGCTGGGGAAGAAAGCAGCTTCTCTCACAAACTACTTTAATATTCCAAAACAAAGCAAAAGAACCAGGTTTCTTTCCAGCCTTTCTGAAAGGAAGATATTTTTAATGCTTTCCAAATTCAAGAAACAACAAGTGCTGAAGTTCCCCATCTTAAATCACAAATATTAGTCACTTTCATTTTTCACCAGACATCCATAATTGCATTGACCATCACCACCTTCTTTTGTGATAAATAGCTTCACTTCTCAAACGTGTAAATCGATGCAGAGATGGATTACCCATCTCCACTCACCAGTGCTCCCAGACTGGCTGATGTGGTGCTTGTTTGCCCTAGGAATGTGATGCTTTCCCTCTTGGATTGCCTTCATGCACAAAGTAAGTTTTTGGCAGGGAGAAGCAGAGCAGTGGAAGCTTCACAGAGCAGAGGAAGGCAGCACGCTTGGGGCACACACGTGGGTGCTTCCGGGGCTCAGACTTCTCTCACCCTGTCACCCATGGGAGTTAAGAACCTACTGAATGTACCTGGGAGCTTCAATATTTAATTTGAGACAGTCACTTAGAGAATCCAGGATTTAAAGTACAGCATTTTTAATGTCTTTAAATATTTTATAAAAATGCATAGTATTTGCCATTACAGCCGTTCTTATGTGATATAATGTGACTTGCATTACTTAAAATGCCTATAATGGAATGATACAATATAGCACTAGAGCATTTCATTGTTGGCTTAGGTGTAGCAGAGACACTTCTGTTTTAAACATGATAGGATTTGGGGAGAATTCTTAGCCAGATTTCTAAAACGTATTAGTTACCGAATCTTGTTAAATATCACATAGAATCCCAGAATGGCTGAAGTTAGCAGGGACCTCTAGGGATCATCCAGTCTGATCCCTGCTCCAGCAGGGACACCCAGAGCAGGGGCACAGGGTCCACCCAGGCGAGTTGGGAGATCTCCAAAGAAGGAGCCTCCACAGCCTCTCTGGGCAGTCTGTGCCAGGGCTCGGGCACCCCCACAGGAACTAAATTCTTCCTCACATGGAGATGGAACATCATTAAATAATCGCGATAAGAATTCCAAATGTGATGAAATAGAAAGCATTTATGAAAATAGTAAATAGTTTACTGTAGGAAAGAGACTGTTTAGTCCCTTAAATAATTCCTCACCAGGAACTTTTACTCCTTTTTTAATTACAGAGAGGAGAGTAGGTGCTTTTTTTTTCTCTTTTTTTTTTCTTTTCTTTTGATTATGTTCCAGAGCTGAAAATAAGCTTGAACATACATTCAGTTGTTCATTAAATATGTTTGAGAACCTGCCTATGAGTCTTCCTTGGGGCAAAGGGGTATTTAGCCATAGAAAGAAAGATTTCATGTTGACTTAATTTGAGAGAGAGCTCTTGTATGAGGTCATATGCTTTAATGAGTTTATTCAGCAGGTTATAACCTGCACCTTTACTGAAGTAAAGACACTTGGACAATAATTTATTGGATAACATATATGCTTAGATAATCCCCTACACAACTCAAGGAGGAGGAAGAGGAAAATGAGAACAGGAACTACCAGAGCAGGGGGAGCCCCAGGGGTGGAATCAGCCTGTGTGAGTGGACCGGGAGGGAGGAGGGGATGCGGGTCCAGGGCTATAACCTGCACACACTGCTCCTGCCAACAGTCTAAATGCAGGATTGCATCAGAAAATCCGTGTGTGTATTCTTGGAACCAGCTGCCAAATCAGGAACCTAACCAATGAAACGGAGGCGCTTGCCTATATATGAGTGAAAAATAAAAATAAAAATCACTTTTTCTCCAATAGTGTGGACTGAGATCAACCGCAGGGGCTGTCCAGGCATGGAATAAGAAGATGACAACAAGAATAAGACACCAAAGGTATTCAGGGGTGTAATTCTCTGGGAGTAAGGACCTAAATATCTCCAAAATCATTATCCTGGAAAATTTCACTG
This sequence comes from Crypturellus soui, assembly GCA_032275445.1. Classification (NCBI taxonomy): domain Eukaryota; kingdom Metazoa; phylum Chordata; class Aves; order Tinamiformes; family Tinamidae; genus Crypturellus; species Crypturellus soui. The sequence goes on along the minus strand of JAUBNY010000451.1, from coordinate 155,280 downwards.
ACAGTCACATATCCCCTTGCATTCCCCACATGGACAGGCATTTTTTTTTCTTTTTCAGAAAAGATCTGACAGTCATAACTCTCCCATTCGTCTCCACCGAGTCTCCCGGTGCTTCATTTTGATGTAGATCTATCAGCAGGCTACTGAAAATATTTCTGGTCCTCCTCTTTGTTTTTATTCTTCTCTGTCACTCTTTGCTTTTGAATCACAAGGGGAACATACAGTCCTTTGTTTTTTTTCTCCCTTGTGATTATCCTGGTGATATCTGAGATGATTCTCAGGTGAATCTCCTCCTGGTGCTTATCCTTCAAATACAATAGGAACTTTCTGAAAAATCTAGTGGAAAACTGGCCAGTGAGTACAACTTCAGGGGCATCATAGAATTCAAACACAGGAATTCTTCAGATCAAATCAGATCACATCTGAAAGCATGGAAAATGGTCAGTTTTATTTGGGATATAAAAAAAGAAATGAGTGAAAATAGATTCTCCAAAGTTATCCTGCAACTGGAAGGTATCAAGTGACTTGATATTCTGTCATTGAAGCCATATGAATTTAAGATCACGAACAAGAATCCTACTTCCTACTGGTGAGGGTTCTTTTGCAGAAAAAAAGTAATGTAATAAAACTCAGTGAGTGATCTTAAAGAAATGAAAGCTGATACTGGGTAAGAAAATCTCTCAGTAAGTCGATTTTATGCCTTCACACTCATATTATCACTGAGGTATATGTGTCCATGTGGTTGGACCAGGATTACTTCTATATGTCACAGAGGACAAGGATCACCAGTTGTCACACCTTAATAAGAACTCTCTGGAGTTCCTCTTTATTGGGAACATCAAACTTTCATAATTTCCATAACATTCAAACCCTTTAACAATTATAAATTGTTCCAAGGTTATCCTCACAACCTTGCTTACTTAAGCTTCCAGAAATTTTAGGCCATGTTGTTTGGCCACAAGGTATGTGAAGGTATGTTTTTTCTTCTTTGGAGTGTAAATTGGGAATCTATGTGCACACCCTGTTTTTCTGATGGACTAGCAAGATAAGGAAGGGTATATCATCTTGCAACTTGATTGCTATCACCTGTGCTGGGCTCTGAGAATGGTGTCTTCCATTATCAATACAGACCACTCTTTTATCCCCTTGTTCTCTTCTTTTTTCTAATGCTTCCCTATGTTTGTTTCCATTCATATTATCTTTATATCAGCTATATTTTTATTACTGGTCTTTACACTATAGGCAAAGGAGACCTGAACTCTCCCAAAAGTGCTTTATGAGACAGTTAGAACTCGGCTCTTCCAGAAGTCTGCAGGAAATGGCAAAGACTGCAATCAATTGCATATTACAGTTTCTTCTCCCCTGACAAGCCAGAACCCTTTAAAATCTTTTACAATGCGTATTCTAGTGTATCTAACGGTGAAGTCCAAAGCAATTTTCTGCCTGTCCCTATCCCTCTGGCTGACCCTTCAGTGACTCATGCTCAAGTGCCAGGTTCAGATTCCTGCAGGTATGCAGATGCATCTGCATGGAAGCACAGAATGATTTGGCAGGTCCTGAGGGTTGCATTCATGTGGGGACTTTGGCACTGGAAGGATGAGTGGCCCAATGCCTAACCCACTCAGCCCACATACTGGGCACACCATGTTTCTTCCAGTGCCAGCCAACAGGAGCATCGGGTACCAAAGAAATTTGGGTGACTATTTCTATGAGGCTGCTAAATTAACCTGGAATGAGCGGTTACAGACGTGGTCCAGGCGAAGAGAGAGAAAGTTTGGCACTCAACCTCTGCACCTGACTGCCCAAACCAAAGCAAACATTTCCCTCTACTCCCTGTCCTCAGCCACAAGCTCCTTCCCAGCAGCAAGTGACTTGTACGCTGCTACCATTTGTCTTCACAGCCAGCTCTTCTCCCTCCACCTCCTGAACATGTTCAGAATCTCTTGTGGACTCCGTGTCACACATGAGCTCTCTGACATCTGTGGGCATTGGGTATAAACTAGCCATTTAGGGGTAGTCAATTAGGTGAAAGCTCGATTTCTCCAGGAAAGGCACTCATCCCACCTCTCTGAGACCAATGCAAGGCTTGCTATATCCCTGATCTTGCTGGTACAAAACTCTCCCATCATCTCTTGATGATCTGTATCATGGCACATGAGGAAGCCATTAAGCTTCCTCATTTTGGCAAGAATAGGACCCACCCACCATGAAAATCCCACTTACAGCTGAAATCTGGCCCCACAATCAGTCACCAAGTGGCAGTAACACTCAGGCTGATTTGACAGTGCAACTCCTGGGAAGTCGGTGACAAGAATGACGCTCACAAGAGTGCTGCAAACCCCAGGCTACTTTTCAACAGGTGCCTAAAGCAGCATCACCACAGCCCGTATCTGCATGAACAAATAAAAAATGCTGGAAACCCCCAGGAATCTGTCACGCAGTAGCAAGGTACAAAAAAAAAAAAAAAGAAAAAAAGAAAAAAAAAAACATGCAACTCCTTTATTGCAAAGGATCTCCTTTGCAGTTGCAAAGGATCTCCTCTGCAGTGGGCTCACAGATCATCCATCATCTCCACTGACGATCCAGTCAGCCAGACACTGGTGGTTCAGGAGGTGGTTCTGATGGTGAGGACACTTGACCACTAGGGAACTGGACTGGAACCACCTCTTCATTTCACACAGACCATTGAGCAACCATCAGCTGGTGATGAGTTTCCATTGCTACTGACCTAGATGAAATTGGAGCCTGGCAATGAAATGTTCCATAGCCCATGGCCTGTCCTTTTTCCCATCCCCAGTCTTTATTGTATGTGCTTCACCAAGAAGACCCAAATAGTTCCCATTCACAACTCTGTAAGATAGGATGCACTTAATGTTCAGACAAAAGGAGCTGGTGAGACATGTTGCTATCTCTTCAAAGCCATAATCCTTTAAAGTATTGGAGTATATCAGTAATTTCTGTGAGCTGTTAAAATATTTAGCATCCTTTGGATAAACTACATTGCCTTCTTGTGACCTGAGACTTTGCTGAAGAAAATTAATTTGTTTTCTACATTTCCCACCAATACAATTATAGTTACAATGTTCTGACTTATGATAACTTTGCTTTGAGGAACATAACTTATTGAAATACCTATCTCATATTATTTAAAATTTGGTTGCTTCCTGCCTTAAAATGTAGCTGTTCATTCATGACTCCAAGCAGAATACACAGGTTTGTGTATTCACCAATAAGGGAATTCTCCCATAATGAGAGGGACAAAGTCGGGGGGAGACTGAGTGGAGCCATGAGTGAGGGGGACAGAGGAGCATCTGCCAAGAAGGAAATTGCTCTCCTTTCTTTGGCAGGGGGCATGGTGGGGGGTCGAGTGACCTCAGGTGAGAACAGAAGGAGGGAGGCAGGAGTTTGCTGTAGGCAGCCGGGAAGGCTGTAATTCCTGAGTACCTTGGCCAATGAGGAAAAGGAGAGGGCGTCCCTCGGTCGGGAAGTTAGGATAAAAACAGGTCTGCATCCTCCAGCAACTGGAGAGATCCCACAGGGATATGCCTGGTGGACTCTTTATTTGAATAAAGTTTTAGGACTCCTCTGTCTCCTTTTTGGACATGCAGTTCTTGACAGCGAGATTTTCCGCACACTGTCAGGCCTCCAGCTCTAGGCAGCTGCTCTTTTGTCTCACTCACTCCTGGTCCCGGTCAGTCTCCTGCTCCCTCTGTCCTGCTCTGGGGCCAGACTGGGGGGATCCCCTTATTGGTGAATACACAAACTGGAGCATCCCACTCCCCAGTGAGGCTTTCTGCACAGCTCTGTAGCTGAAATTGCAACCAGAGGGGCACCAAGGGAAACTGGCAATTAAAATAGCTTGTCATTTATGCTGTATTAATGCCTAGTTGAAGACTCTGAGGACCTTTCTCTATTAGGACCTACATGATGGCCTATTGAGAGGTAGGCAGTACCCTGAAGCACTTACAGTCTACGATGGACAAATACAATTTTATTAATACCATTTTGAACAGGCATAAAAGAGACAAGAGATTAATTACATTTTTGCTAATCCTGAGCATCCTAAAATCATGAATCTGTTCATTCCTTCTCCAGATGAAGAATGATTTAGATATCCCAATATGCTTTCAGTTCCTCTTTGCATATATTTGCAGTATTTTAATGTGCCTACTATTCTCCTAACTTCCATTTATGGTTACATTTTATGCAATGACAGAGGCTGAAAAATTACAAAAATGAAATTTGCAATATTTACTTGACTCCAGATCATGGGATTTCAGAGCTACAAATATGAAAAGGCTCAGTAACTTAATAAAATAGGAGATCTAGGGGTTAAGCCCATATCTCCTGCTACAATGCCAATACAGAGGTTCTTTATTCAAAGCCACATTCTTTCACAGTGGAAGAAAATTTTGCAAAGTCTTTCTTTTTCTCTCATTCTTTTCTCCCTCTGGCTACAAGCTTGGCTGTAAGTCATATCATTGGGTCTAACACAAGATAGCAAAATCTCTCCTAGTCCTCAGAACTATCAGTATCTCCTAAGAAAGGAGGCCTTAGATAAGTATATTGACATTATTTTGTGATTCCCCACAGGGCACAGCAGAACACTGTGCTGGATTGATTTCTGGTAAAACTGAAGGAACAACACCATGGCTGAATTTTACTTTTGAGCTTGTGACAAAGATGCTTCTTCACTTCAAATCCATAATAAAGCCAAAAAAAATATTTGGGGGGTGGGGTGGGGTGGGGGTTGAGGGTACGTGTTGTTTAAGAATCCTTAATGTCACAGGGGATATGGCTGCACCACACAGGCTATTTGTTCACTTTTGGGAGGGTAAACAACATTCACAAATGCGCTTCTAGAAGCTGCTTTTTGGAGCAGACATTAAAAAGGCTCTCCTTCTTGTAGTTTCCTTTGCAGTGTTGCTATCACCTCCCTGTTGCTGTTAATAACCCTAAATGATACCTTCTGCAGCTGCTCATTAGTATTGAGCTGTCGAGAAGTATGTCCGTCAGGAGGTCAGTATTATGCCTTCTTCTATTACAAGCTTCTTGATTACAGTTTAGTGCAGAATACCAACATCAAAACTGGTGAATGCACAAACATACACAGTGAAATAAATATAGAACAATTTAGCCACTCCCCTCTAATCTGAGTCACTACTGACCAGCATTGATTCAAGGGTGGACCATCATGCTGAGAAGAACCAAATGAAACTTTAGAAACAGGAGCCCTGGCCCAAGGACAGTGTCTGCTCATTACACGGTCTGCAGTGTCTTTTTCCTTTACATCTACCGAATTAAAAAAGTTTCTTCCTGCCTGTTAATGTTTTCCAGTTCTCTAAAGATCTGACATGTTTGAAGATAAAAGTTATATTGAGATGAAAGATCTTCTACATGACAAGTGGAATCTACAGAAGTCAAAAGCAAGAAGTGAGGTTTTGGGGGTTCTTGCTAACAGACTAAAAAAGGGTTTGCACAGACTGTGGAGTACTGAGTTTTCTCATTATTTGATATTTATACTGATCCCTCACAAAAGAACTCCCCATCGTGGATTAAGAGATCATGTGCTGGCTGTTTTGCAATCGAAGGTGGACCTGTGCCCAAAGCCTTGAGAGCCCAAGGAGAAGAGAGAAGAGAGGAGAGATGAGTAGAGTCAGACTGAGATAAACAAGGAAAGAGTCTGTCAAAACAGCCCAAGTGATACTGATTCCAGCATGCTAGAGTTGTGAAGCTCATGTCAAATTGAAGGAGAACAGGCTACAGGAGAGCTTTAATTTTGAAACTGCAAGTGCCTTTCTCTCTGCTGTGACAAGAACTCTATCATCCATGCTGAAGCTAAACAATAATCTAGTTTCATATTTTTATCATGCACCCCTTCTTTCACCCCTATTCACCCCTATTCTTTCACCCCTTCTTTGCCACGGTTGTTTAAAATAATTTCCTAAACAGAAAAAAAAAATGCTTTTTGGGAAATATTCAAAATATTTAGTCTAGCCAACAAATAAAATTATTTTGGCTGTAAAATGTTGATGTGATGTCTCTTGCAAGCTTCTGTTTTTCTTTCCCAACAAATCCTTGGGCAGACACCAATTAACATGCAAATGTCTGGAGAAAAAAATCACTTAGAGACAGAGGGTAGTGCCAGAACAAGTAGGATGTGAGCTCCAGTGGAGAGCGGCACAGCGCCAAGCTGAGCTGCCCCATTGTCCTACACAGCGTCCTCACCTTGGCAAGTGTTTTGCCATACACGTGTGCTGATGGGACAGACACTCAGCCTTACCATCCCTAAATGACAGACCGAGAAATGGCAAGAACCCATGACGAATGGCTTCACTGTCTGAAATACAACAGCACAAGGCAACTGATTGCCTCCGACCTCCCGGTATGCGACCTGTAGAGCATCCATTGATATGGGATATTATGGATGCAGTGGAGATGTAAAACAGTCTGTGTTGCCTGGCAGTCAGTAGAATTAAGTGTGCGTTTCCTCTGCTCTCAGTCTCAGGCCTCAGTTGTGGAATCGTTGATGGTAGCTTCCTGCACATCAGCTTTATGGAAGGCTCTGAAGAGAACAGAGACAAATGTTTCCTGAATTTACACTGCTAGAAGGGATGCGGGTGAAATCATGTGCTACGAAGAGTGAAATAAGAAATCAAGATAAAGGGGGGACCTCCAGGGAGTGACTCCACATTGATCAGCTGTTTAATGGGAGGTCAAGGAAGGGGCAGGACCCAGAGGCTTATGTATTGCACCATCTCATCCCTGCCTGTTGTGAAGAGATCAGCTTATAGAGAAACTGCTGCTGCTTTGAAAGGTTCAGACACTGCTTGGAAAGTGCATATAGTACATATGTTTTAAGGGCTTCATATTTAAAGATCATTGAAAGCACAGATAACTACAAATTCCTCACTCCCTTCTGACAGTCTAAGTTGCCAGAGTCAGTATCAGTCAACCAGCAGACCTGGTTAGACCTGTCACCCCAGGCAGCCTGGGCAAAGCCTGCCAAAGGCAGCCAGGCAGCCAGGGTTCTGGGAAGGGCTGCTGGAGGCAGTGAGCTGGGATGGCCCAGCTGCAGGGGATGGTAAGGCTTCTCAGGGCTCAAGCCCTTGTTAGCTGGCCAGGACAACTACATACAAATCCCTGACTTAAAAAGAGGCCAAAGCAAAGCAGCTGAGAATGGAAGTTGCACATGTTCAAAGAGATTGTCTGTTGTTTTTTTGTTTTGTTTCTTACTTCTTCAGACACGAGAGTGAAGACTCACACGCACTTTGCAGATAACTTTTTAGGTTTAGATATATCCCATGTTTTAAATATATTCTTCCATTTTAGCCAGGTATTTCACATGATTGATACAGAAATATTCACTGGAGATTTTCTGGATCTGTAGAAGGGGAAAACATTAACCCAGGGTCAGTTTCCCGAGGAGAGATGTGTCACTGTGGCACACTGTTTTCCAGGTGGTCATGCACTCTGTGCTAACAAGGGGTCCCTGAGGGTTAGCACTGAGAGCCATGAACGCAGAGGACAGTTCCCAAAGATGCCCCCAGCTGGGACACCAGCCTGACCACGACAGCAGCAGGACCAAATTGTCTGTTGGATGTGGCTGGGGCATCAGCTCTGCTGACAAGCACGGCTGCTCCATTCATGGATAAGAACTTGCAGCTCTGTACCTCCCATGGTAGGATTGCTTCACGACTCAGCTACATTACGGTCTTGTTTATCCTGTTTGTGCAGAGAGACGATCGTAGGGAGAAGACAGTTGTGAGAACGCATCTAGGGGCTCATGAGCTGCAAAGTCTAAGGAGGCCCAGTGGGACTATACTGACCCACAGACTAACGCATAGAACGGAGACCATGAGTGCTAGAGTTTTATGCCTTCCCATCACAATGCTCAGTGAGAGAAGATACAGTGAAATCTCTGGTGGCCATAATAAAAAGGCTGGTAAAATCAAAGCACACACCACGTAAAAGTATTTGTACCCTATTACAGCAGCCCCTGAGCAACTGTGTCACTTTGTTTGTACATGAATTAAATATATTGTTCATTAAAAAATGTAATTTCCCTGGCAAGACCAACTTTAGGCTGTACTCCCTTTTGCTGTGCAACCTACACTCACAAAGAAGAGTTTTGGGTAAGAGACCCTCAAGAAATATTTAACTCAAGAATCTGTTTTCTTAGTCATTTAAGGTTCCATGAATTGCTAATAAGAATTTAAGTGCAATAATAAAAAATGTATATATATATCATTACAGAAAAATCCCAGGCACTGCAAAACCAGTTATCAGGAAATAGTTCAGGACTTGGTTATTTTGTGGGCAAATAAATGACTTCAGATATGAGCTGAAAAGAGCAATTTCAAAGCAAATAACAGAAATATACAGCAGATCATGTACATTAACTGTGGCATCAAAATTACAATCATAAATAAGAGACAAAAATGAATAGCTTGGTGAGGCAAATAGATGAAACTAGGAAAAGAAAATCTCTGTAAATGATATTTTCTTGCACATTTGGAAAGTATTAAAGTTTCTGATGAGTCCTCCACCTCCACAGATTGGCGTGGTGTTCCTGTTAACCCATTAAAATGTCTAAATTGGGTTTCAATAGATATTCTATCAATTTAGAAAATATCGTGTCTGTCTTTTATGCTGACTGAAGTGTTGTGTTGCTGGATTATTGATGTGGTAAGTGGGAGGATTATTCAGCACTTCAAGTTTTACTAACAGAGTGTGGCATTGCTGGTGCTCAGGAAGGGTGAGTGACTGACTTTTTGTTTACATGGGGGCTTTGCTTCCTAAGACAGCTGATGTTAGGCAGCAATGAGGGCCTGAACATTCACCTTATGATAAGGTGTTTCTTAATAAATATATAAGCAAACACCACAAATGCTTGCTGCAAGCTGGCATTTTTTTTCCTTATGTGGAAGAAGATAGCGTCGTAAACTGTGCACTGTGAGTGCAACGTGCCACCGGCTTGCAGGCTGGACAAGGCAGTAGGGAGACCCAGCAGATGCAGCTGGTGGTGGGAAGCACAAGGGCCCTCCACGGAGCGGGGCAGCCAGCCTAGGGACCAGGGTGATGGGCGAATGCACAGCAGACGAGTTTAAGCCTAGTGGACACAGCAATACCAAGGCTCAGGGTCTCAAATCCCTTCCCGGGGTCCGTGTCATCTGATTCTGCAGCTTTCCTCTGGTTGCACCTGCTGGTGGACACACTGGATATCAGCAGGACATCCCCATAGATCTGACACGGACACTGGTCCTTGCATTCACATACAGGCAGAGCACAGGGCACCCTCACCAGCCCCGGGGCAGCACGGGCAGTGGGCAGCAGGTGCTGGTGCCTCTGCTCACAGCCTCTGCACCTCATTTGTCCATCCCCAGGTGAGCGTTTGTCCCTCTCCACAAATGCACGAAAAATTAACCTCAAATAGTTTCTCAAGTATAAGGCCTCATTTTTATCAGTTATTCCTAACTGTCACCATTGCATGGAAATAGCTGGTATCTCAGTGTTTTCCTGTTTCTGGACTATGGAAACCAGCAAATAGGGATATATATCAAATTGCTAAAGAGGGAAAATGATTCAGAAAGCAAGCTTTTAGAGAATCTCAAGTTTAGATTTTTTGCACATAGATTTTATTGATAGTTTTTTTTTTTTTAAACTCTCTTCCTCTCCCATACCATCCTGCTACAGTGCATAGTAGGTGATATCTATGCATCATGATTTTCTTTTCTAGGAGAATCCTGTCTGCTATATTTTGTCTTAGCATGCCAGTGCATCACAGGAATCAGAAAGTCTTATTTTCAGAGAATAGCTTCAGAAAGCCCCTGACGTGGCAGATATCAGATTATGGAACTGCCACATTTCAAGTAGTGCCATTCTTTTACCTAAAAGAAGAAATTTCAGGTGTCTTTTTTCATACCATCTTATTCAGAGAGGTTCTCTAAATTAGTGTCCTTTCCATATGAAAGGTTGTGACAACGCCTCAGCTTCTCAAAGTAGGGCAGAAGGACTTTAGCTGGATGAAATACATTGACTTGGATGGGAGCTGGATGGTTAAATTAACCTCCCATCTGTCACATCTCTATTCAACCTGAAGAAGAGAAGGCTGAGAAGGGACCTGAACCGTGTATATAAGTATCGTAAGGGAGGGACTGAGGAGGATGGGTTCAGCCATTTGGATTATTTGTTATATATGTATTGATAATTACAAGATCAGCTGATTGTCACGAGGAGCATGGGACAGGCTCAGACTAGGTCAGTAAGTCCTACTGACATAGTAGGACTGGGTCGGGGGTATCCTCATCCTTGAAGAGCTGCAAAACTCAGCTCAACAAGCCACAGCTGACCCGACCTAGCACTGGCCAGGTCTTCTCAGGAGGTGTTACAAGAATCTGTGCTTGAAACATGAGAGAACACTTTTTTTCTTCTTTTTTTTTTAATATGGTTGGGTAATGTAGTTGGGATGTTACCCAGGGAGCAGACCTTGGACAAATTTCACACAAACTTTTATTCTTTCCATTTGTCAACCACACCTCACATTGCTCTTTATACATGAGAGCTGGAAAACTGCCCAGCATTATCAGTGAGCTTTAGCCTCTCACCAGCAAACAAGAACTCTGAAATCCCCTGGAAGTGTCTGTTGAAAGCGGTGCTTATGGGCTGACCTCCACAATTACTGTATATACCCTAATTCATTGCAGTTTCCACACGATTGTCAGGAAATCGATAATCATTTACATTGGGAACCTTTCTCACAGCAGAAGTTCATAGTGGGCATTGCCTAAGATGTATTTTATGCTTGACTCTTAGTTTATTTGTTGCACAGATCTTACAGTGCTGCAGCACCCTAGCATGTCTTGGTAGGAATCCCTGTTGATATAGCAATTTCAAGTGTATATTTTAGGGTCAAGTCAGCCTCTGTAAATAACCTTTTTAGATTGTTTAATTCTGCAGAGTGAATACCTATATTGTACAACCCCCTTGTGCCTCTTGTTGAATTGGCAGTATTCTGCTACTTCAGCGACACAGGCGGAAATTGTTTCTTTTCCTTTTTTTAATTTTACTGATGAAATGAACTCTCTGCAGACACTATGGCTTTGGATATTGGTCATTTTGCAGCACTTTCCGATTCCCTGCAAACATTTAGCCTTGTTGGTTTAAGAGTGTTATTAAACCACACGATGGGTCATATGTTCCAGTCTTCATTAAATTCAATAAAAATGCCATGTTTTTATCAAAAAGTCTATCACTTGAACATGTTGTTCCACTTGGTCTGTACTAGTGGGCCAGATTTTTACCAAGTTAATATATAGATTTTTTTCACTATCCCCACCCCGCCCCTCCTCCCCGCATTTTTTCCCCATTTTGGTCTGTCTGAGGCTACCTGTCTGCCTCTATCAATTCAAAAGCTTTCCATCATCTTTTGAATTCATTTTCTGGTTGTAGCCGATGTGATGGGGGTAGGGCAAGCACTGAGATCCTTCACTTTGCATATTTGGTGCAAATCTGTGTCTCCAGGAGGGAGAAAAGGGCTTGGGGGAACTCCAGATGGAAGGGGTCACCTGGCTTGATCACACCTGGCTGCTCCATGCATGAGGCTGTCATGAGAGGAGGCCTCAGGCACAAAACCTGCTAGTACTTGGGAAAAGAGCCTGTTTATGTTGAGCCACTCCACTTTTGCTCCAACCTTTTACCTGTTTCCAGTTGTGCTTTCCTAGTTTTCCATTGTACAAAAATATTGCAAAAATATCCACAGGGAAGTGAAGCTCATTTTGAATCATTAGAAGTACCCATCCTCTCTCTGACATCATTAATATTCTTCTCAGACACTCACCTAAATTTGTGATCAGGCTCATGAATTTGCTACCACACATCTTTCAGATTAGTGAAATCTATTGTCTCTTTTTAAATTCACCACTTTACTCTCCTATGTCTGCTGGATTAATGTAACACACAGTATTTTATCAAATTAATTATCAGATCCAATGATCTGGAAGGAAAGCGATACAGAAAAGATTGGCCAACTACTGGAATTGAGGAAGACAAATACCAAACTGAGCAATTTTTTATTTATTACAAACACAGGGTAACAAGATAATGAGAGTAAACATTTGGATAACAGCCATCATGCTGCTAATATGAATTATCATTCAATTATCATGAACTGCACTGGACAACTTTGAAAAATGTCTTGTGGCATTTCAATGTTAGAGGTTAGTGGCTTTTGTCTTGTCTCCATAGCTATTACAAACTGCTTGTTGATTTGTATAGCATTGTGCTATCTCTTCCCAAAAGGGTAGGCTCGCTTGAAACCTGAAACACAAGCTAGATTTCCAGAGGACCTCGCAGGCACTGCAATCTCTTACAGCCAGAATCTGAAAGAATTCAGTATTCAACTTCAAATCCAGCTGTGAAGATTTCTAAAAAATTGTGCTTTGGAGGGAAGGGAAGAGGTGTGTGAGAAGGTTGTAGAACACAGCCCAATGCCCTTCTTTAAAATTACTTCTCTCTGCATTTATAAGGCAGAGAGGAAGACAGATTTACAAGCATCTGAGCCTTTCCTCTGTTTCTAGCACCTCAGGCACCAATGGAACTTAATTATCTTTAAATAATTTTAGATAAAATTTAAAACAACTAAACCTAATAAAAATATAAATAACAGGATTCTACTTACATGCTGGAATTAACCTTTTGTTGACATCAGTTAAAGTCTCATTCATATTGAAAAAACAGGTAATTCTTTTATCTTATAAGTGATGATAAAACTGCCTTATGGGTGTGATGCCAGGCAGAACAGAGCAGTGATTGCAGACGATCTCTAGCCCCTAATTACAAGATCTGCCAGTGGCAAGAGGGCATCTGAAATGTTCCTGACACATTATGAAACACACACTTTGATTTCACGAGACATGCTGAGACTTTGATCAACTTGCAGGAGGTCATTTTTGCATCAGAAATGCCCATGCTGAACTTCGTTCATGTCTCCTCTCTCCCATGCACCCCACTCTTGCCTGACTAATAGCAGTACTGACAACTTCACTTGAAAATCATGGTTCAGGCCTAAAAAGTGTGAGGAGAGTGGTTTGGAAATCATGATGCTTCCAAAAATAGTACAAATGGGAAGTTCTCATTTTTGCTGTCTGAGGCCCAGCAGGATTAAGATGACTAATGTCCACTTACTGGCATTAAGAGGCACAGACCACTTTTTTATTTCTGTTACTGGTTAGCAGCTTACTCTCCTGAGGAATGCATGAATCCTGACAGAGGCTGTCAAAGATCATGCATTATAGAACGCACTCGCATCCATATGTGAGACAAGGGCCAGCTGGGACTCCTGCCTTGCATATCACTCTCAGTGGTAGCTAAAATCTCCACAGTATTGGCTAGTATGCCAGCCCCATTGAATATCCCGGTCAACATCTGGTTTGACCCATTCCACCCAGGGGATCACCTGATTCCCTGTGAAATATTGTCACCCATGGGGGTGAAATGGCGGTTGACATCCCCCTCCATTTGACCTTCTGAGATATATGATATGCATCTTGGGGCTCTCTCTCATATAGAGGTATCTAGCTTTTATCTAGCTCATACTGCCATGAAACTTAGCCAATCTCATAGCACTGTTGCTCTTACCATCCTACATATACATCCAAGCCAAGCCACAGGAAGCTGTGAGGGACACTTGATTTTAGGCACAATTCAGTCATTTCAAAGTACTGGAAGTAAAGACACTAGCAGCTTGTTGGTTCCATGCCTACTTCCATAATGTCGGACCACCAAGGACCACATAAGAACATGGGCATTTATCACTTACAGCCCTGACCTTTTGATGCCTTGCTGCATGGTGGATTCAGCAGTTCTGATAGGCATTTAATCTCCTTCTACAATGCCTTGAGGACATGTACATCAGAGTCCTGTGTCACTCCAGCTCACTTTGTGGAGCCTCAAAATGACTAAGTAATGTTCTTGTTCACTACCAAGCCAGGTCAGATAAAGATCAATGATGCATATGTCCAATCTGAATGTTGATCTTCTATTATTACCCCTCATGCTTGCATTGCTGGATCTCCTAGAAAGGTCCAGGTGATTATTTTGCACCACATCAAGGTGTAGAAAAGTTTCAGGCAGGAGAGAAGAACTATTTCAGAGCAGGAAGAGCTTTTCTTTCTGCGAAGCCACCTCATAGCAGAAAAGATGAGGTAAGGGGAAAGGATTCCAAATTTATCAGACAAAATGTGAAAAGCACAGGCAGACCTGAGTGACTCCAGAGGACCTGATGTCAGTGGAAAAAATGTTCCAGAGTACTAAAAAAATTCATGATGGACTTATTTCATAAAGATCAGGTGCATATGATGACCACACTGTTGGTGCGTGTTATCTGTAGTAGTTATCTGCAACTACTAGCAGGTGTCCCTAGAGGACTGAGTAGCTGTAACACTGCTAATACTTGGGGAAAGGGTGAGTTCAGACTATGTGCGCACATTACTGTCAGAGAACTGCAAATCCCACCCTCAGTAGGATGACGTTAGACAAAAGAGCTGGACCCATGGGCATCCCGAGACACCCCAGGCCGGAGCAGTGCCTGGGCTCTGCCCAGATTCCCAGGGCTGGAAGTGCCAAGAGCACAAGGCACAGGAGCCAACACAGCTCAGCACAGAGAGAACATCCTGAGAGAGGAATCATGGGCCCATCTGTGACAGGGAGAGCTGAAATGCCCCAAGTTATTTCTTCTGTGTCAGTGAGTACAACTTACCAAGTTCATAAAGTGGAGCTCTAGCATTGAAATAGAGTTTATCACAAACTGCCCCTGAATTTTCTCTGTGCTACAGAATTTAAAGTGATGGGTGAGGACACCTCTTTAATGCACTCAGGAAAAGGATGTTAAATGCAGTGGCTGCAGGTGGAGACCTGTAGTGCTAGTATGACTTCTTTATCATCTGTAGGTGCATTAGGACCAACATGGATCAGGAAGATCTCAAACAACTGTCAGAGATGAAGAAATAAATCAGACTGACAGGCTTGCTACAACAGGTTTTCAAGCTGAATCAATTTACAGCAGAACAAAACACCTATAAGACAATTTTGTTGAGATTTTTCCAGGACAAAGAAGTATTAAGGCAGTGCAAAAGGTGCCGGTACAACTCCAGCTCAAACCCATTCTGCTGCCCAGGGTAGACAGGGCTAAATCTACATTAGAGAAAAACATTAAAATGTCTGAATGAGTGAAGAGCCTTCACTATAGCAAGTGAATAAAATGACTTGATTCATTTACTAAGGCAAGTGATTAAAATGACTTGATTCATTTACTAAGGCAAATTTAAGGCTAAGAGGGGAGGCTGCTAATACCTGTACATACCTGAAGAGAAAGAAAAAACAAATGCAGAAAGTGACCTACTTAAGAAACAAGACTTAAGCGCAAAAGGAAGTAAAGATAAGCATGGCATAAATAACCGCCAATTAGAGATGAGTCCTTACCATGCTGGTGGTGAAGGGGAGCCCATAAAATGGGAATATGTCAGGTGAGAAGCAGAGAGAAACCTGGGAAAGGCTGGAAATGAGTGCTTTTCTCCTTAAAATGAAGACTAAGGTAGAAGATGTCTATAAAACCCCACATCCTTTACCACGGAGTGGTTGGTTGGCTTGAGAGAAGAATAAGTTTTTTCCTTTTTGTGTGTGTGTGTTTGTTTTTGTCTGTGTTTTGGTTTGGTTTGGTTTTGTGTGTGTGTGTGTGTGCGTGTTTCTTCTTTTTCAAGGGGAATGAGGTAGGCTTATTTGAGCTTTCTTTTTCTTTCCTGGGTTAGTCTAGCATTTTCTTAGAGCTGTTTTGCTATTGCACGTCTAAATCCTGGCTTTGGCAGCGGGAACTCAGGGAATATGGACCTGATGAAGGAAGGCAATCTCTTCCTGAAGAGAACGAAGGGATTTAGGATGGGAAGGGGAGGTTGAGGCAACACTTTAAGATTTGTTTGATACTGAAGTATTAACATGGTAAACCAAGATAATACCAAGATAATGGGTATTGTTTTATCTTCTTAAATATGTGAAAGCCATAAGCCACCAGTCTACAGTTCCTAACTATGTCAGGCTCCCTTCCTTGTTTCCTGCAGCTGTTTTAGGTGTCTAGTACATAGGCTAAGCTGACGCAGATACTTTTTAGCAACTGCAGTCTCTACTACCACACAGGTAGCTGAGGCAACACCTTGGAGTACCTTCAATCTTTGCTGTGCATCCCTCTCTCCTCACGGAGCAGCACTTATGCTCCAAAGAGCTGTTGTCAGCCCCTACCTGACCATTCCCAGAGCACCTCGTTCCCTGCCTCTCTCATAGGAGCCATATAACAACCAAAAGCTTTAATTATGCAACTTGCAGAAGCTTGCGGGGCTGCTTCAAAAGCAGATGTCTGTGTGGAACGGTGTGATGCACTAATATGACTGCATCGTAATGCAGATTAAGAAAGAAGATGAAATGTGGTCACAAGGAAGCATTAAGTCTGGTACATATCCTCATCATTAAGTTAGGCTTTGCATCTTCAACAAAATTAACCTAATATGGGTCCTTTGCAAA
Source organism: Crypturellus soui (assembly GCA_032275445.1). NCBI lineage: Eukaryota > Metazoa > Chordata > Aves > Tinamiformes > Tinamidae > Crypturellus > Crypturellus soui. The sequence continues at coordinate 138,711 of JAUBNY010000451.1, read as the reverse complement.
TGTTTTCATTTTTCTTAAGCTTTTAAGAGATGTAAAACAGATGCTCCATCTTGTGGCATCATCTTTGATCTTCTCAGGGTTCACTAATAGAGCTGGGCTAATTGGATTCATTGCAATCAGACAGATACATACTTTGCTCTATGCCTGTCATGTCCAGGTTTTTGGAAACATTGTGCCTTATGCACGGGGATGTTTTCAGTAAGCAGTGTATAAAGACACAGTGCTGCCTGCTCTCCCCCTGTAGACATTAGTGAACAGGAAAAAAATACCTTCTCCTCTGCTTGCTTCTCTTCCTCTCCTTTCTGCTATCTCTTGCCCCCACTACATCAGCAGAAAACCTGTTGACTTTGTTGCCAAAGATCAACAAGCTATAAATGATGTATGAAATAAAACATGGTTTCTGCTGGGTATGTCGTGCTGGTGCATAGAGAGGGTTTGGAGCACTTACAGATCTCCCATACTGCTCACTCCAGTTGCTGCATATATGTGGCAGAAGGAGCAGCTAGCAGCAGCGGGAGTCGGAGTCCTTCTGTCTGCTAAACCAATAGCCATAAGCAAGCCAAACCTGCCAAATCCTCAAAGCCTGACTAAGTCCAGTCTCTCAATTGGAGTTTTCCTGAGCAGAGGATCGGCTCCGTGATTACAAGTTGCCACCTGCTGCCAGAGATGCAAGGACCTGCTGCTTACTGAGACGTACTTACAGCCTTACCCACTTTGCGTTTCTCTCCTTGGCCAGCACCAAGGCAGTGAGACAAAACACTTCGCCCGGAGTTGACTCATCTGCTCTTCTCTCTTCTCGCTGGCTTCTGTGTCCCCCTGCTCTGAAACCAGGCCCCTGCCCAAGCCTGGCTCTAGCTGAAACACTGAAATGAGCTGGGAAGGTTGATGCGTAAATGCGCAGCATCCCCCCAGCTCGTTCACTTCGAGAAACCTGAATAACTTTCACACTGGTTTTGATGCAGCCCCTGCGGTCGCGGTCTGTACTCCTGACCCTTCTCTCACCAGCAAACAAGCCTGAGCTAAGTCCTTCTCCCAGAGTATTTGTGTGGTGTTTGCTGCAACTACCTCACAATCCTTTCTGACTCATTCCAGTGGAATAACAAATCCTGAGTCTTTTTTATTACTATTTATTATTACTGATTGGATCCTCAGATGGCTCCAGACTGAGGCTGTTAACTTATCGCTGCTTGAGGGCTGTATCCTCAAGGCAAGTACAGTCAATACAGAGTGACCGAGGGGCCAAACACCTTGTGCTACGTTGGATGTGCCTCTCTGTACTTCATCCAGATCTGGCCTGGAACTTCACCTCCAAAGAATCATGTAGCTCTAAAAGTCTCATCTAATAGGATACCTGCCATGTATCCTCTACAAATTGTATTTAGTTATCTGTAATACAAAGTTATGTTCCTTGAGATCCTGGGAGCAGAAAAAGTCCATCCTTCATTATTACTCTGCACAGATTGCCTTGATGGTTTGGGAAGTGAAGTACATAGGAGACTTTATGCAGTGAAGACTTGACCTTGTCCTAAACCTCAGCACGCTCTTCGATTAATGTCCCACATGACAAATCAATTCTATTAATTTGTAGAGGCCTCTGAGCTGTTGAAATGGGACTTCTGCATTTCTCACCAAGGCTTCTTCCTGCCCCTTTCTAAAAAAAAACTTTGCTTACAATCAATAGCCGAAGTTTTTGTGGCACTCGGAAGGGAAATCAAACGGATCTCGTACATACAGCCCGGTCACCCCGGCAACTCAGAGCTTTGACCCCTGTGAAAGAGCAGGCGAGAATGCAGAGAAGCCGATACAGGTTCCTGCCACCCCAGCGGACTCCATAGCTATTCCGTTATAAGATCAGAGCTACAAAACACAAACAGGGTCTGTGCACGAAACAGAGCCACTGCCTGGGCCAGCAGTTCACAAGATCTGCTCCCAGCTTGCTTCCTCCGCTGCCTCTAGCTTTAAGCAATATAAATTGCAGCAGACTTGAGTGCAAAGGAAAGGTATTTCTGTAACTATATTTGCTCATTTTTGGACCCTCTAAGCATACATCTGTGTTAGTGTGGCTTGCACCAACATGTGGAGATAGTGTCAGACCTGGGATCCTATCCCAAAGACATAGTCTCAGGTGATATCCTGGAAGGTGCTGGACAGTGAGTCAAGGTAGTAGATGAGAAACCTCAGCCTCAAAGTACTGGGGAAAGAGATTAGATGGAAAAGGGATTGTAGTAACTTTTTTCTGTACTACATCATGAATGCCTCCCTGTGCCTGCCAGCTTCTTTCTCTCACACACTCTGGGAGCTCATTACAGCGTCTTGCTAAACAGCATCTGCAGCTCAGGCAGTTCAGGGAGCACTGCTGCTTTCCAGTTTCCTGATGGCACGTTCTACTGATAAATGAGCAAATTTGGGCATTCAAGTGATTCTGGCAAAACCGTGGCAGGGGGACGGGTGCTGGCGGTGGAGGCAGAGAGCTAATTTTCACCCGGAGCCTTTTGTGCAGTGGTTCCTATGGTATGCGATTCCCTGCACTGCATCGGGGCTTTTAATCAGCCTTCACACGTGCAGCTCTCTCCACTGCTGGGACACAGGTCTTAGCAAAAACGAGGCTGCCCAAACACAGTTCAGGTGCCCAGCATCTGAATGAGACTGAAGGCAAAGGGAAATACAATTTTTCAAATGCAGATGCAGATTTCAGGCAGGTAGTTTGGACCTATGACTTCCTTAATGTTGCTTGATTTCCACTATCAATAGCAGTTTGAACACTTGTTCCTTGAAAAAAAATCAGTGTTTTCGTTTATTTTGTCCTGCTTTATGGGCTGGATATGGCAGCTGTGTGTATTAGCAATATTTAGGATATTTCAGTGAAAATAAGAGAGACTGTTCCTTATGGCATAATAATGATGATTAAATATGAGATATTTCAAAAGCAATCAGAGAAGTCAATGAGAGTCAATAAGGAGCAGACGCTTCCTTTCCTTAAGGTGCTTTTGAAAACTCTAGCCTAAAACATTGATATTTCATGCAAACACATTTAAGTCTGTAGGAGAAACCTCAAATCCTTTTTGAAAAGTGATATGCATATTGTAATTGGAACAGATTAGATATGAATATCTGTAGCAGCTTAACCTCTTATTTTCTTTATTAAAGAGAAAATAAATGAAGAAGAGAGAAAACACTGGTTATCTTAGTCATAAACAACTGTACCTTGTAGTTAGTAATGGACCAAATCCAGATACATCAGCTGCGCTGACTGGAACAGAACATTTCCGCTTTGTCCCAGCTGGGGATCAGAGAGAATAAGCAGAGCAATATTATGAAATTGCAAATGTGTTCAGAGTAGTACTGGCTATCCAGTGCTCGGCATACATAATGTCTCTGTAGGCAGCCAACACACAGGCTAGAAACAGGGCGTACATTTCTAACAGTGAGGGTGATTAATCATTGGAGCAACTTAGTCTGGGAAGGCAAGAGATTCTCCATGGCATGAAATCCTGAAATAGAGCTAGGAAGTCATTGAAAAGAGATGGTCTAGTGCAAACAGAAATGGAGTTCTAAGCACAGCAGTCACTCTTTGGAGAAACAGAAGAGGTTACATTTGATTGCTGTAATGAACTCCTCTGGCCTCTGGCTTGATGCAGCAAGGTCTGTTGTGCTTCTGGACAGGCAGGCAGGAGGCACGGCTCCTGCACATCTCGGGTGGAGATGTGAATCCCTCCTCTCCTTTACCATCACTCACACCCACTGATGACGTGTGATCCTCCCTTTCATGTCTGATGAAACTGAAAGTAACCACAGGAAGCCTCATGGAAAAAGCTGCATTTCACCTATTGCAACCAGACAGTTTCATCAGCTTTCTGCCTAAGCTCATCAAATGGCTTGGAAATGTTCACTGCTGACTTTCCCATTCATTTCATTAGAGTCTCCAGGCTGCAGCAGAGCTTCAGGCCAAGTGTTTTTCAAGAACATATGTGCAGCCCTAACTACTTCACACTGCTCGGATGGCAGAGGCTTGCATCAAGCAACTCACTGCATGATACATCAGTAACAAGAAGGAGGAGGAAAGAGACAGAAGCGAAGGAAGTATTGGGGCTGATTTATGAATGCAATGTGAAAATGAATTTACACTTGAATGCTGACAGACTCACCGCAGCTGACAGTGATAACCTGTGCATTTCACAGGGCAGCGTTTCATCAAATGCACCTCAGGTGCTCCAATGGGGATTTATGCAGTAATACAGCACAGAGTGGAAGGTGAGCAGAGCTGGGCATAAATCACACCTCCTGAGTAAATGGAAACCCTTCCTACTAAGGCTTGCACATGCAAATGGAGAGGACAGAGGCCTGAATGGTGCTGGTTTGTCCTTGGACCTAGGCCATAACCCAGTGTCTGTGTCTGACTGTGTCTGACCAGGGAGCCAGCTCAGAACAGGGCAAGCATGTGGCCATCCCAGGCTCGTACACACGGCCAGGCTGCAGCTGCGCCTTCACCTCAGCAGATAAAAATCTCCTGGGGATCGTGAAGGTCCCTGTCCTGCATTCTGCCTGCTCTGCCCTTCCTCTGTAGTACTGCAAAGTGGGCACTGACTTAGAGGACGCAGCTTCAGGAGAAAAGGCCTTAGGGCCAACTGCTAAGAAGGTCGCTAAGAGCTGAAGTTCCGGACAGTAAGGAAACCAATGACTGAATTCCTCAATACACCCACCCGCCATCAGGGTTTTTGAGAAGCAGCAGACAATAGATATGGAGTGATCTAAGCAACAGTGATCTTGATGCAGAAATGAACTGAATCCTTCCACTGCTAAATGAGCTAGATCCATTGGACTTTGCCACTGGACTTGGCAAAGCCCAATGGACTGGTCATTATCTACTCCAGCAGGACAGAGAATGGAGTCACTTTCATTTTTGCCCCCCTTTCTCTGCTTTTGTCATTATCTGAAATATTGTGAGAGCTAAGAGAACATTTCCCATTAAGTGTATTTAGGATTTAATAATTTGGGGACCTATCCCAATCAGCACTGAAAAGAGTGTAGCTGAGTATAATGAAATAATTTGAAAAGAAATCTTGAAGCATTTGCATTCCTTCTCACAGATGCCACTTGAATGATATGTAAGGACATGTGTTTATAAATCAGTGCACCCTTTAATTAAGCAAAACATTTTACTGGAAAATAATTAATAATTCATGGCACAAAGTCTGGCCTATTATCAAGGAGCTTGTACATGACAAAGCACAATTGCCTGTGTCTTTAGAGCTAACTATCAGTAACTCATTTCATTTTTATTTTAAAACTCCTTGTAAAGAGACAAGATAAAGATCCACATTAGGAATGGTGGCTGCTGGTCTGTTTTTCCCCAGTTGTCTGTCCTGTAACTTTTAACAAGTTATTTTAATGTCTTAGTTTCTCATCCTTGAAGTGTGGACAACAGCACTGCTGATGTGGTGCAGATACACATGTACTGACATATCTGCTATAGACACGTGCACGGCTGTGAGATGCTCAGATGTTGCTGGAGAAGCACCTTAGGTGGATGGGAGAGCCCTAGCAGCAGTGGAGACCCTGTGAGTTTTCCAACAGCGGAGCCAAAGGCATGGGAGGGGAATTGCCTCACTTCGAAAGAAGAGGAAGTATTTCCTGTTCCATGAAACCTAACAAACCGCAGGAGGGGCCTCAGATCCTTTGACTGGGGAGACGCTGCTTTACAAGATACAAATATTTTTGTCTTTTGGGCACATGCCAGCAGAAGAGCTTACACATTGCACTGCAGTGTGAGCGGCAGGATTATGAGCAGTTTCACTCTGATGCAGATGGTCCTCCCATTTGCTTCCTTGTTTAAACAGCAACTTGGCAAGTTTGTCATTCATAAAGCTTTTATGGTGTTCCACACGCTTCTCCCTTGTGGCCCACCAAAGGTTGCTTGGACGTTTGTTGATGCCCGGAAGAGGCATCAGTCTTTGATGAGGCTGCATTCACATCGTTTTCTTTGGTCAGAGGAACTTTGTAATTCCACGCCATAGAACATCTTTCTGTTTAAAACCTGCAACTACTCACAGCAATATTACTCTGATCCTTGGATAACTGTGGTGCCGACCTAGATAATGCAAGTGATGTACAGATGTTACTGGAAAGTTCTTCAAGATTTGTCACACAGAGAAAAAGAGTTACATGAAGTCACAGGTGTCACTTAAAGCAGGGGATTCAAAAGTGGCTGGAAATGGTAGCCAGCTGCTTTGCAATGCCTAGCTCTCAGCCTACAAAGAGGGTCGGTAGAAGGTAATACCCTATGAAGAATGTGGGGTAGAAGGTATCACCCTTCATTGTTTAGGAAAGGGCTTAGAAACCAACTCAAGGAGTGATGCGGTTCAGCCGCACAAACCTCAAGCTCTTCTATCAGACAGGGAGATGATGTTCTACAACAAGACCAAACAGCTTTGTTTGCTTGCAACCAGTTGCGCAGATACTGAAGTCTAATCCATTAATAGCTTCCATGTTGTTTGCTGGGTAGAAAACAAGAAAACAACAAGGCATTGTGGCTGACATTTGCATAGACTGCTTAGATCATAAATATTTTTGATTGCTGGCAACAAAATGCATCCTTGTTCTTTGTCTGTTGACTTGTGTTTTTAATTACAAGGATAAGACATGTTAGGATATTAGACCCTAATTCAGCCTCTTCTGCAGTGGGACATACAGTGTTTTTGCAGCAACCCCAAAGAAAACTGTGTTCCCAGGATGGCCAAGATTAAGTTGTTGCAGATGTTACATCACTGGATGCAGTAATATCTGCAACAATGATCTTTGCGCAGACCAACAGCCCTTACTCACAGCTATAGGTCCTGCTTACAGGAGTAAGATATAGGGACTAGCCCTCCTCTCTCAGTTTCCTGTTCTATTACAGACCGTTAACTATATGCTTTTTTCTGTGATAACCAAGGTAAACTCTTTTCTAACTTGGATGCACTTCCTTCAGCAGGTCATTCTCCACAGTATGCTCCAGAGAGATGTGAAAACAAAGCCACAGCGGGGAGACAGAGCTGGAGGTGAAACAACTGGGGGCAGGGTCCTAAAGACTAAACTAGCTGCCAGACCTCTGGCAATTCATTTAGCACTTTGATTCTGTTTCCTCAGCCTGTTACAAGAAGATAATTTAGTTTAGCTGGGAGCTATGAGAACCAATTAGCTGGCGAGGATAGCATGACACCCAGTCATGGAGGAGTGTGTGTGACTCGGAGCGATACTGGTGTTGGCAGTTTATACAGATTCACTGCAGGTTGACTCAGAGCGTTGCTTTGCCTCTGGAATATCTAATCACTTGTGGAGGGTGCCAACAGAACAGCACTGGGTGGATATCACAGGATGGTTGTACTGGTAAGAGTGATCACACAAAGGTCTGTCTAGCTTGGTGGCTGGGCTCCAGATGCAGTCATTGGCAGAGGCTACATCCAGGATGCAGGAACCAGGCTGGTTGGTAGGAGAGCTCCAACCCATCTGATGTGAAGGGTTGCCCAACCTGGAGGTGCCACATTCAGAGAAAGTCCAAGATCAGCTGTGCACAAGGAAGGGATTATCCACTGCAGTACAAGGAGCCTGAGAGGTGGGCAAGTTTCTACCTGTTCCATTTATGGGGCAGGTCTGCAACATAGTAAGGTGAGTTCTGCCCTTGGTTACCCCTTGTGGCATGACAATGCTTACAGCTCTAAACTCAAGGCCAGCAATACTGTCTCTGCTCTGTGCCTCCTATGGTCTCTATGTTCTGTGCACATGGACGCTCAGGGAAGGTAAAAAGAACGGACAAAAACAAAGTTTTTCACGTTGTTATATAAACCACGAGCAAATTCATATCTCAGCTCTAGGGTGTTTGCTGCCATGTGAATACCTCTTTCTGTACTCTGTCTTTGTATAGCTCACAGGAAATGTATTATCAGGAGGATATACCGTGAAATTTTTACAATATTATTCTCTGCAGCACATTCCAGAGTATCTTCCTGACAATGGCTTTTCTTTTTCCTACATGCTGCTCCTATTCTTGGTGCCATATGTGTTTCCCAGAGACACATTCTTTGGAGCGATGGGTTTAGAGCACAGTGACAACATTCAAGTTGTAAAGGGTTTTTTTTTTCTGCATGCTACTTCATCTGATCACTATCACTTGATCTGAAAGCAACTGTGATTACAAGATAGAATTGGACAGGACCTTTCTGTTCTATCTGTATTTCATGTTTATTCTTTTTTCTTCTGAATTAGATAAAACAATACAGACAATTTTGATTTTGAGAGTAGCATACAAAAAGCATGCACAAGCTCAGAGAGGGGAAAACTCATGTGAAAGCTCCTTAATTGTATATAAAAGCATTAAGTTTTTAGGGAACCCTGCAGCTGGAAATACCTTCACTTTCTTGCATCTCTGGTCAGTTCTCTGAAAAAATCCTGCCCAGGAGGCTGTCTCATGTTTGTAGGAAAAGGATATGTGGGCCAGTGAGCTGTTTGGGATTATTTTTAAGTGAAGTAAGGCAGAAAGAACTCAATAAAGGGTAACACCCCATTCTCTGCTTGGAGTTCTATCAGAGGAAGGCAGAACTAATCCTGTTCTTCAGTTTGGTCTCAACTTCTTGGGTTCTCTTTGGACAGGTTAAGGACTAAGTAGCACAAGTGCAGCTAAGTATCACTAAGCAGCACAAGGCAGGATGCCTCCACGAGGGTAAAAATAAATGCCGGGTCCAAAGTGTGCAAGCGATTTTCCATATCCAACAGAGCATTAGAGCTTGACGTTTGTAGCCTCACTAAAAGTGAACATGCAAACACTGGAAAAAGTTGCATGTAAATTTTGGTGGCTGCTTGAAAAAAGCCCCACAGTATTGCTTAAGTTACTGTTACATTCTTTTTCATCTTTTTCTTTTGAGCTTTTAATTGAGACCTGCAAAGAGCACAGCCTGAAAAGCTGTTTCCCTTGGAGTCACAAAGGCAGGGCAGGTTATCTGGCAAGGAAGACCAGAAGGGGCTGTGCTGCCTCCTGGGCTGCACACAAGACACCCATGGCACCCTGTGCAAATAAGGTGATTTTGGATAGACAATGAGGGGGGAAGTCCTATGGGAGTTTAAGGGAAATGCCAAAAGTTGAAAGAATGTTTAATTCTTACTAAATCGGCATCAACATCTTCAGCTGACTGCAAGGCAAGAAAGTCTAAACTCTCTTGAGGCAGCAAGTTCTAAAATAATCTAATGCAGCACTTTGCTGTCGAAAGTTCTAACTCGTGTTTCTATTCATCTATCTCTGTAACAACTTCTTGCTCACCGGGACAGGAATTAATTTATCCCTTATTTGTATAAAGCCTGACAAAATAAGTATGCCAGACTGAAGTCTGAGGCCCTTTAGCACAAGAAGCACAAAAATTAAGAAAACTGTCAAGTTGTGCTTCTAGTGAGTTTATTTTTCCTTATTCCTACTGTGTCATAACAATGGGAATAGCCATTTCTGTCCCAGGGGACATGTTTGAGGCCTGAGTGGAGGATGCAGGTACACAGCTCAGTAGACACTGTAGGAGGCAAGTAGAAGTGCCAGGAAATCAAGTGATGGCAGGTTATGTGGTTCCTCCACTCACCAACCTCCCTGACCAACCAAGAAGAATTGTGGTCCCCCAAAAAGAAGGTCACAACCCATCTACCTACAAGCCCAAACTCAGTCTACGTTGTCCACATTGCTGCTGAAGAAAAAGAACATATCAACAGTGGTCTCCCCAGAAGTACACAAGAGCTGTGAATAGAAGTTGACCAAACTGCATGTGTTGTCTGAGAGAGCTGAGGTGTACATTTTCCATGACCATCAGAAGTCATGGTGATGAGAACAGGAGCCATCCAGCAAGGCTGATGCATACTGCAGGAGGCCAAGGAGCTCATGTGGTCTCAGTGCTCCTGAACTCAAGAATGATGCTAGAGAAAGCTCCCACCACAGTGAATTTTGCTGCCCTAAGATTAATTTAATAACTGAGGTTGGAAGGGACCTCTTATAGTAAGATATGACTCTCCAAAGTTTTGGAATAGTACAGAGTACAGTAACACCAATAATGCTGATTGATAGCAGCATGGGATGAGATGTTTATGGCCAAGGAGCTTTCCTTTTAGTCATAAGAGTCAAGGATATAAAACTGAGACAGAAGCTTTAGCTAACAAACACCTATAAATGTTCTGAATTTGAGCCATTTCAATAAGTAGCTATCATAAAGGTGGACTCCTTGTTCTCTGACATATTAAATAACTTGCCACTACCTTTCTCAGTGACATCTTCTCAGGTTTTCCAGGCAGATCCCACTAATTGTTAACATGACAGGATTTGCATTCCTGCTTCTTCATCTGGAAGAAAGCCACGACCTGCCCAGCCCATAACTCAGCAGCTGTGACAGTGGTTGAGAGCCAAACTGACATCTCTCTATCTCAGATGCACACTTATGTCAGCTCTTGTAAGGTCTGCACACCAGGGGATCTTTCTTTATGCAGATGACTTCTCATGAGCACAGAGATTTTTGCCTGCAGACTGCTGCCAAGGCAAAAAGAAGAATATTTCATTCCCCAGATGTGTTTTTGGCTCTTTCCTTATCTAGCTCTTCATTGCAACTCGAAGCGTTCCATAAGTTCACCGACCTAATTAAAAAGATGATAGCGCCTTGATATGCTCTTCTGAAACGTGTGCATCTAGAGTTAACTCTACACGTAAAATAAGAATATATGCATATATATAGCCACAACCATTTTCCTATTTTCTGGTTCTATGAGCATATTTTCTGGTTGCAATTTAGATTCTGATCTCTGACAAATTAGCATGTAAGACTAATATTTTCAGAGGAGTTCAATTGTGAAAATGCATGTTTAACTACATTTCTAATTTGCAGCTATACTTTATGCACTGCTGTGTACTGATCAGGATGTGTATGCAATCACAAGTCTCTTCGTCCATTTACATTAGTAGTTATCTGATTTACCAGTGCAGCCATTCATGCAAACTAGACATGTGTTGGAATTAGGGTTTTGTGTGTGCATGTATATAGCTAAGTTCCTTGAAATATCTAGGTCAAACACTGTAGACAACATTTGGGATGACTTCTGCATCTACACACACTTTTCTCTGTAAGAAATTGGATCTAAGCACACTAGAGAAGCTGAAAGAAGTTCTGATTAAAAAAACAAAAAGAGCATTTGAATTCCTCTCTCCCCAAGATTTTTGTAAGCAAAGTGCTTCTCATTTTGTTCTATCAAAATTGAGCTCTATCAAAATGGAATCAAGCAGTAATTCCTGTAGCACAGCAACATTGCCCTGCAGCTTGATATACTCCAGCCAAGGTTTTGTTTAAAGGTTCAAAATTGAGGTTAAGCCTGCTCGGGGAGTCATATATCTCTCACACCTTCTTTAGAAAAGGGTACCTAACTAGGTGGCCTTACTTCAGACTCTACCATCCTTTTTTCTCTAGAAGATTCCTCAAATTTACTTGGTGGAAAACAGACTCTGGTAGACAGCAACTGTGACTGGAAACTTTCAATCTTTAATAGGTATGGTGGAAATAAAGCATTTCTGTCATTCTTCAGGTGCCTGTCACAAAGCTTGACAAGTTGTATAAAATGAATCTTCAAACCATCTCATTTTGCTCAACCCATCAAACATTTCAGAATCATCACAACAATTTGTAAAGCTGATTCAAGAACATAAAGGAAATATCTTGAATGCTTGATAGAGATATTTCAAGAGGAGCAACTGGTTGATTCACAGAAATCTCTGGCTGAGTCCAAGCTGATAATGACTGAAAAAAAAACTATGTTCTCTAGTGTTCATTTCTGCTGGACGGAGTAAGCACCACTGTTCATAGTTGAAATCACCTGAGTTTTTCCATAACAAGATCCTGCTTATCTTTGCCTTTAACTTTGAAAAATTAAATAGATGACCACAGTTTTGCAACAGAAATTGAAATAGAATGAGTATCTACTTGTTGATAAGTCTCTAATAAAACAGTTTGTGAGGATATTATAACCTCTAGAGTCTAGACCAGTGGGTACAGGGAAAGACACACTTGGAAAGAGCCACTAAGGTCATTCAGTCTATCCATCAAACAACTTGGAGACAGAGGAATGGACCACAGTCATCCAGGTATACACTGAAAAGAAACAGAACAGACCCACAAGATGGGTCTCATTTTGCCCCCTCCAAAGTCTCTTATTCCCCTGCCACCATGTGCTAAGTTACCCCACTGCACGTCTTATCCCTTCACCTCACCGGCCAAGTTCCTTGCTCACTCTCGGCTTATGAATTTCTAACACAGCTGGTTCAGTAACAGCAGTGCACCTTCCTTCGAGTTGTCAAACTATGTGCACTGCTCTCCAATTACTCCCCGGAAGTCTCTACAGAGCTTTGGGCAAAGCAAAGTTCTGCACAGCATTTCTAGCCAACCTAGAGGGGTTAAAGGGGCTGGCTAGTTGCAGCACAAAAGGCCCCTTTGTTTTAATTTCACTGAACATTGTGCAGCTGATATTTTAGGAGTAATATCTGAGAAAAGATTTGAAGAATTGCTTATGTGATGGTTTTGTTAACAATGGCAAGAACATGCACTGGGAATCTTATTGATTTCCTTTTTCAGGCAAAGTTTGCTTTCTAGAATTCTGAGTTACTGATTGCACATGACTGAAATACTAAATTACTGCAAGACACTAGCAGAAAAGCATCTAGAGAGCATAGCTGAGCTGGATGAACTGCTCAGAGAGCTGCCTGAGTGCACCAGGCACACATACTGCAACCAAACAGCCACCAAGGGAGGAAAAAGTCAGGAGACGAAGGATGGAGGGAGGAAGGGAAGGAGAGAGGGAGGGAGAAAGGGAGGGAAGAAGGGAAAAATCAAATAAGAGTGACAGGAGCATGGAAAGTTTTATGGCTGATCTCTGTATAGATTTCCTGGGGTAAGACCTACCTTGCCTACTGACCTGTGCAAGCCGCTGCTTTTTGACACACTTCATTGATGGTGAAGCATCAAGGGGATGTGTAATCACGAAGACAAGGAGGGCAACAGTCCATGTACAAAAGGGAAGGGAGAAGAACCAGCAGGATCCCTGGAGCAGGATGGGTGATGAGAGAGAACTGCTGTTGCAGCAGTGCTGACAGGCTAGGCTGGTGTCCAAGAGGGAGAGAACTGCTGGGTGAACAATCCGAACAAGAGTCACAAGAAACAAGGCAGCTAGGAGGTAAAAGAGGTAGAGGCAGAAGAGTGAGGTGAGCCAGCAGCGTGAAGGAAGGGAACCTTATTGAGGGTTACATCACAATAAAAACTTATTTTAGTAAGCTCCAGCCATTATCAACCCTCAGAATTATTCACAGTCACTATACATCTCCTCATCTTTACGCTATGCATGAAAAATAACAAATGCTGTTGTCTTTGGATTTGTGGACCAGTCTTACAGACCACTGGCAGTCTGCAAACTGTCAGTTAAGAACACCTGCTCTAGACCAACATAACCCACTAGCACATGCATTACCTGGTCAGTGACACACAGAAACTAGCCAGGCAAAAAATCTGAATACACATGGAGAGGATTCCGCCTATAAAGATTGTTGCATTCCTTAAGGCAGTTCTCCTGCACCTAAATTGTTCTGCTTTCCGCTCCTGTAAAAAGAGTTGCAAATTCCCTGAGATTCAGGAAGAACAGGAACAACTTCCAACACCCATCTCTGCTGTTTCCAAAGCACACCCACACATGGGCACGATCTTCTGCCTCAGCTAGAGCCTGCACCACACTCCACTCACTCACACTGCTCCACTGTATAAAGTTAATCAGCTTCCAGAAATACCCAAGCCTACTCCCTCTCTGTTTCAAGTAGTGTTACTCCAAATTTTCTAGCAATCACATGTCCCCATGGGATTGCACAGGACCATAACTCTTCTCCTCTCACTTGCAGGAGTAATTTTAGCCTCAATGTATTAAACATAATTGTCATTTACCACTTCCCAGCTGTCACTAGGATGCTCTCATGGAGGAAGCCCAGAAGCACACCCGTATCTCAAATGGGTTTGAATACAACTCCCATCAGAGTTGAGTAGTCTGAGTTTATTGTGCTGAACATCTGGGTAAAGTATTTTAAAGCACATGTGTGGGTGCCTGTGAATGCACAGGTACTTCATCTTCAAATCTAAAAAAATTGCTGCTATCACCATAGAGGTCCCCTACTTCACTCTTATTTCACAGGTCATGTTCTTAATGGAATGATGAATTAATGATGGCCCAGAGACAGGTCTTATTTGGAGTATGCCCAAGACCAGGGAAAAACACTCAAACTTGTCTGCAAAAGCAGTAAAAATTCATGCTCGATATTAACAGTTTTATTACTATTCCTTAGAGGTCTCAGTTTGTGTTTTATCTTGACAGTGCAAGGCACTGAGACACCATTGACTGTGATTTCTACTCTGAAAGCAAACTGTGAAAGGAAAAGCCAGCAGCTACCTGGCATTACAACATTGATGCCACTAGAATTTTCCATCTTGCAAGCGTGAATCTTTTAAACACATTCATCCCCAAGCCTCCCACACTCCATGATTGTCCACTCATTCCAGTCCAGAGTCTAAAACTGTAATGCAGCACTTGCCATCTCAGATATGTGTGTGAAATATATACTTCTCTGGATACATGTACAACCAAAGCCTGCAAAGAAAGTTCAAGAATGTCTAAAGGGAGAAGTGCAGACGAGGGAAGTTATTGGCTAGGTGTCAGCCAAAATAAGAAATTACCACTGAATGTCTTCCTCCAGACATGCTCCTCAGGGTATTTGCATTTTTATGACTTTTAGTTAATCAATAATTGATAAGACTCCTTGAGTGAAACCAAACATAGCACTTACATAGCCTGGTAGTCTGATGTGTCCCTAGAATTGGTACTACCTCAGTAAACGAGGTTGCATGAGGTCCACAGATGCAGGATAAGGGCTTACTCGAGGGCTCTGGCGGCATCATGGGTCCTGGCTGTCCTTCCTCAGACATGCAGCATGCTACGGCCATGGGTGTACTGCATCGATTCGGCTACCTGAGTCCCAGCTGCTTATACAGCAGGACTAGCCCTTGCAAACTTTAAATCAGGAATATACAGCAGAAAGCACCAAGCACCGCATGCTCACATGCAGATATCTCACAAGAGAGGTTCAAACTAATTTCCTTCTTTCAGGACTTAAACTTCAGTCTTTCAGTGAAAGACTTTGTCAAGCAGTATCATAAGGACCTTGCTAAGTACTTTTCTCCCTTCATATGGAGGCAAGCCAGATGCTGATTTGACTGGCATTTACCCTTCAGTATACCCGTTTAGCCATTCATTCTGCTCTGTTGAGGTGATAAACAGCTCCCCAAATTGTACTTGTACTCAGACACCTGCAACATTTACACGTCTTGAGTTGCAAAGATGGGTTCTGCCGTGCCATGAGCTGGGTGGATGTAGAGGGAGAACTTAACCATAGCAAAAGCAAGGTCTGCACAGGAGCTCAGGATTGTTCAACACAGCTCGGATGCATGGAATTATATCAGCAGATGCATCACTGCAGCCACAAGCATCCTAGGACACATCTGTCATTCAGCTCTGCCTTGGGAGGCATGAGGACAGGGAGAGGACAGGGCCAAGCAGGATCCTTGGGGCACCTGGCGCTTAGTGTGGGATGGGACTTGCTGGGCTACAAAGCCTGGTCTGGCCAGCCCAGAGCCCGAATCCATCACCATCTCCCTGCAGACATGGCAAGGACACACGTGTCCAGGAGCAGCCAACTAAGGAGCAGGAATTAAGTGCAGGGCTGTGTAGTAGCTCCTTGTGTTTGCTCTCCTTTCCTCGGAGCGTACTGTTCAATGTATTAAATGCTCTGCTTTTTAGTTTCCTCATTTTGATTTATCTGTCTGGATTTTCCCTTTAAAAATAAATGTTTCTGTGTGGTTTTTTTTCCCCACACAGGTGAAAAAAATGAAAGCCTGTCTCCTCCACTTTCTCCCCAGCTTTTTAAATCTTTATTTTGTGGGTAAAAGAGCTCCATTTTGCTGTAAATATTTACAGAATTTCAAAGCATTTTAGTTTGCTAAAAATTTTGTAAGATTTTTCCCTGTGCATGTTTTTCCAAAGGAGGAAACAGATACTTTCAGCCATAGGGAAAATGTTCTCATTTGGGCCAGACAGCTATTTTCAGTGGAGGATTGATAACCACCTGCAATTATCACTCCTAGACAATCAGATGGAGGTTTCCTTGCATCCCGAAAGGGCAGGTCACTCACAGTATATCTTACTCATTAAAAGTAAAGAATAACACGCCTATATGTCAGCCGTACGTTCAGCCGGGATGGCATGCTGAGCCCTCCCTCCGTGTAGGTGGTGACTTCTGCCAAAAGGGAGCCCTACAGGAGTTATAATTAACAACCACGTCTTAATCCCATAGATAACGGGATTCTGGGATGATGGATGAAGAACCTGGAGGTGCAATACATCTTCACATTAAGCATTACAGCACTTTATGCCTGTGACTCCCTTATTGACTTCATTAAAGAACCAGGGAGCAATCTGAATTCGACCTAATATTTTGGATTATTTAAGCAGGCATTGATTTGCTCTGAACGCTATGCTCATGTTTTCCAAACGCCTACAGGCAGATGGGAGGAGCTCTTGGACAGTTCCTGACTCTCTTGGTGACTTCTGGCTGCCTTGGTGAAAACATCTGATAGCCACATCCTGGAGTTTACCAGTCTGTTTGATAGGGATGGGACATTTTCAGTATTTACACTCTGCATGTGCAAAAAGGACTATGGCATTTTTCCCCTAATTGCCCTTTGGTATAAATGATTTCATGAGCCATGCGCCAAGTTCCTTCCTCAGAAAAGTGCCCCAGTGGAGTCAAAGGGACACTACCAAAGTGACAGATGGGCAGAACAGAAGAAGGACTTACCAGGATGGGTGCCTTGGGAACAGATAGAAGTGCCGCTGTGCTCATAAATACAGAATTGATGGTGTTCAGTCTATAGCTTGCAAGATATGCAATTACCTTAACAGAGGTCCCTGAGAAATGTGTCCCCATTGGATGAATTCAGGGCTGTTGGACCTTTGGAGAGATGGAAATCTGCTTCCTTTCCGTTTCTCAGAGTATGCCATAAACCTCTCCGACTGTATATGCAACTCTCCTGAAATCTGTTCTTCTATACACACTCTTATAAACATATAGAAGTAGTCAGGCGTACACTTACACACACGTACATGCACACATACACCTTATATATATTTATTTATTTATCTTGCTGTTTAGAAAACACTGTCAACCTCCTCGCAATACATTATTATTCCATTAGGATCACTTCAGCTAACAAACATTAAAGGTACAACTGCCCTGAGGTCTCCTGGCATGATGTACATTAAAGTTTAATGCTGTATTGATGTGTGCATTGTGTTCCATATGCGCCAAACTGTGCCATTAACTATGCGCAAAGAGCTATGAAGTTATAACATTTATCTCTGCGGACGCTCCAGATTACTTTCTCCTGTTGCATGCCTCTAAGGCTAAACATCTACTCTTCAATTTACGTAGAGCTGTTAAAATTTTTAAACCTTTGTAAATGATGAACAGTTTATCAATGTAACTGCATTTTTGTCAGTCTTGGCTGAGGAGGATAAAAAAATATTGGTGCCTTTCCAGTGGTCATTTTTTTTTTTTCATTTAAAGCATGAGTTTGATAGAAACAATATTAATTATTAATAGATAAATGTTTTATTAAAGATATAAAGACCACAAAAATTTGTAACTTTAATAATCTACTTTCTTATTTTAAATTCTGTAATATTATTATTTATTGAACAACTGACAATATTCCTTACAGGATCACAGTTAGGCAGAGTCACAGTAAAATGGATAACTGCCCTATCTGGGAGAAAATATTCTGCCTGAATAAAATTTTTTAAAATAAATTTTTCACTGACTGTTTACAATAAGGCCTAAAAGATTTCAAAGGGAATTTTCTTCCTTAGCTTTATTTCTTCTCCTGCACATGCTGGATTGATTGTACAACTCTGCTCACATATTCTGGAAATTATTCTGGTTTCTGTGTTAAACTGATTTTTTTTTTTTGTGTTAGCCCTTGCTGTGCGATAGCAGAATGATCAGTGAATTTTCTCCTCACTGCAGGATGATCTGTTGCTCTCAGTGGGGCTGGATGAATCAGTAGGGGAAAAGGAGCATAATTTTGTACTTTATTTCTTTCTCCTGCCTCAGATTTCACTTCATGGACTTTTTTGGATTTTCCTGCTGTGCTTATTAGGCATCTTAATGGCTGTGTGAATTTCTTACAGTGAGCTCTGACAATTCTGAAAATTCAAAATATAAAAACCAAAACCTTTGGACTAGTCTGAATCAGGATTTTTGTAAATGAATTTAAAGTAATGCTTACTTTGGAGCATTGTAAAACTGTGGAGGTTTTCTTCAAATAAATCAGCTGAGAAAAGAAAAATAATTAACAATAACAGTCTTGCTCATCTGTAGCTGTCAATAATGAATTTTGTTACAAAGTCTCAAAACTTGCAATTTCGATGCCCAGTAGAAATTGAGGGGCTCATCAGAAAACAAAATTTTGTTTTTCTAGTAAACTTTGTTACTTCCTCTAACTCTTTTTCAGTGGGAATTAAATCAAAAGAAAAAGTCATCCTGCAGTAACCAGCGTTCAGCAATGTGGCAAAAAATCGTTCACCTGAAATTTAAAAGATCTAAACCCTTTGTTTGATTCAGCCCAGAAACATTAAATTGCTTTTCCTAAATCCCAGGTTAATACTCTTAAGATCAAATATCAAATACATAGTAATTTATGGTCACTCTGCTCTATCTGTCCATGTCTGATACACTCCTATGTCAGCAAAACAATTTGACTTTGATGCTGTCGATGAAGAATTCAGAACAGCAGCATTCTGGCATAGTATTCTTTGATGTAAGATCTATGCACATAACATACTCACACGTCTGTATATAGTATATAATCTGTTCATAGGCTACATTCAGAAGTTAAATCATGAATGATTTATTGTAAAAGGAAAGGCAAATTTTATTTGTTACTTAATTTGATTGGATCTCTCCTTTGAGGAATTTCCATTAAAATGTTTTCCATTGGCTCAGTGTCAGTTCCCTGAAATCAAAATCATTCAAGGCAAAAGGATATTTTCAATTTGTTTCTCCAACCACACCTGCCACAATGTTGTTCAAAATTGTCAAATATTGAAAAACATATTGAAAGTAATCAATTATAAAGACATGAAATTACGATAAAATATTTTAAAAAACCAGAACAAAGCATTTCAGCAGATCTCAATGGAAAGGTTTTGCTGAAGCTTCAACATGCAGGAAAAGTCAGGATTTTTGAGGACTGTTCATTTTTTTTTTGAAACTGCAAAAAACTCTATGGGAAAATATGTCCCAGATGATAGCTCTGATGGTTACCGGCGAAGAACTCTATTCCCAGTCTTATAAAAAACAGTGAATATTAACATGCTCTCCTTCACTCCAACAAGTGAAATTAGCCACTGTATGGGTGAAGGCCATTACTTTATAATCATATCCCAAATAAAAATGAACATTGCTATCAAGAAGTTATCTGAGAGAGTGGGTTTTATACGTTGTAGCTGGCAAATACCACCAATATATACACCAATATATAAATATGTATGTGATTATATGTATATATATTTGGACACAGCAGCTGTGAACAGATGCTCTGTTGTGTGGATGTATATGTTTTAACATCGCAGATATGCACCAGTGCAAACAATCTCACTGAGCAAGAACCTGGACCCATGCTTTCCTCTTCCTAGGTCCCACTAAAGGACATGCAGAATATGTGCCTGGTGGCATGTGCTGATCATTTATATTAATTTATCACATATCATTTATTGAACGTGAAACTGTGTAGGCTGGGCAAGTTTCAAAGCTTTCCCTGAACACAAAAGCATAGGTCATCCTCAACTTACTTTGCTGATTCATGAGACAAATTACATTTTCAGTTAAATCAGACCTTCAAGGAATATCTTCCCTAACATAACAGTGACTAGTTTCTCTGGCTTGCAGTGAATAATTTTAAAGCAACAGACATCTGACAGTGATTCTTCAATGTGTGGATTGTAGTGTTCTCTTTTCCTTGACAGACTGCAGAACAGCAGAACTTTGGTAGGTACTTGCAGAGAGGGCCTTTTTGGCCCTCATTGTAACACTCCGAATCTCTCCTAGGAAACGTGTCCTCATTGCTGAGGTAGCAGGTGCGAAGGTACGGCTTGGGTGAGAGAAGGGGAAAGGTTTTCAGATTTGAGACGGTTTTTCACAGAGCTAAAGAAATCAGCATAGAGAAGGGCATGGGGAATGAAAGCCCCAGTGAGAGTGGGAGCAGAGTGCCATGTGTAAAGGATTCCTCTTGGGAATACTGCCTGCTCTCCACAGAAGAAAAACAAATCTATCGTGGCCTGCAGAAACATCTTTGTTCAGCTGATCCAAGAGGCACTAAGAACAAAAACACCGGTTTTGGTGGGATTGGAACTCGTGTCTACACTGAAACGCGGGTATCCTGGGAAGGAAGGCAGAGTCTTCAGCCTGGCTCCTTAAGACGCCCTATGTAACCTACCACTGCCAGGGATCAGGCAGTAGAGAGTCATTTGGGTAGTGTTTTAGCTGAGAAACTTTAAGCTTGGGAAGTTTCTACGGCATGGTGAATGTGGTTCAACTATATACCAAATATATATATCACTGTGGTGATATATTTTAATCACTATAAATAATAATAACTATTGTATATAATATAAATGACTAGACTAGACACTAGAATGACTTTCCTAGAAAGACACAAAAATTTTCATGAGTAAGGATTGTTAACCAAGAACTGGTTTTGTTTAGTAATAAATACAAAATCAAGCTGTGATGATAATATAATAATGAGGCGGTAATTGCTGATAGAAATGATGTAAGAGTAAATGAGTGATTTTCACAGCCAGTGAAATTAGAAACCTTAATATGCTTACAAAATAATGAATAATGCTTGAGAAATGAGCATATATAGTAGATAAATATCAAATCTTAGTAGACAATAGGGACTCTTCAGAGCTCTCTCCGACTGCTTTGTGGTTCCACACTGCATTAAAGGCAAATGAATAAACAAGGAAACAGGCTGATGCCTTGATGGAAAAGTGCTGCTTTGAGGCTGGTAATAAAAGGAACGTTTGTTCTACCTCTTGATTCCTGTTCAAGGAACAGCTGCAATTTCCATAATAACTTTTTAAGATGGCAGTCTCAGAAGAAGTAACAAATGCATTGTTGTCTCTCTGTTTACTACCATAGTTAGTTAAGTTTTGCAATTTCCAGCAGATGAACTTGCTCATGTTAGTAAGTGCCAGGTTAAGTGCAAATGTGTGGGCCCAGGAATGAGAGGATCCAATGCAGTCAGTTATTTTACTGGTGTTCCCAAATGCCGCCCCCTCAAGCACCAGGAAAGTTGGTTGGAGGAACCCTGGGTCTTGAAGGTAAAAAGTACCAAAATTTTCACCCAGAAAATGCTACAATCTTGTGCAATGTAGCAGTGCTTTAAACCTGTTTTTCTACCCACAGTGTCTGGTTTTCATAGCCTGGTTATCTAGTCAAAGTGGACATTTCACTACCAAATAGGTCTCTGCAGGTAGAAGAATTTAAGCTTATTTACACTGAAGAAGTCTTTCAAAAGCTCAGGAAAAAAAAAAAAAGGAAAGTTGAAGTAGTGGGGCTAAGACACTAAGCTAACAGACAAATCAAAGCAAATGCAAGGAAGCCAGTAGGAAAGAAAGGTGAGGTCAGACAAGCTTCATCTTCTTAATGGAGAGGGAAAGCTGGGATTGCTGTGAAAAGTCGCAGCATTTAAGCAGTTTGACAGACCCCCCTAACCTGCCAGTGCTGCATGTTGCTGGTATCTTCCTTTTAAATCCACTTTAGAGCTTCGGTTCTTGTCTTCTGCTAGGAATCAAGTGTTATTAAACCCAAATCACTTTTAAGAGATGAGATTTCCTAACCACGGCTCACAGAATGACACCTCCTTGGCATTTCCTTGTCACAGACAGGATGAATGAGTTTGGAATCACATGACCTCTGCTGCTCTCAAGGTTCCCACTCCAAGAGAGCCTCCAGTACAAGAGAATTCATAACTTGGCACATTGTCTGCAAGGGAAGATTTGGAAAACAGAAAAAAAAGGCAGGGGCTGGTGGAGCTCCAGAGGCACCTCTCCTGGGCATCTGCATTCCCTGAGTTGATAGAACTGTCAACTCCAGCTATTCCAAAACCTCTTCTTGTGGGTGTCACACTGCTTTGCTATCCCTTGCTTGCTTACTTCTAATTCTCCTTGCTCATCTCATCAGTGGCAACCCCAAGCTATTCCAACACACTTTCAAGAGCAAATGTGCTCCCTATGCATCACATCCCTGAAATGAAGGGACACCTTCACCTTCCTCCTCTCTCACACATGCAGATGGGAGTGTGCTACAAGCACTAATTAACTCTTCCTGAGGTTACTGCTACTGACACTTGTAACACCAGACCAATTTCCTCTAGGAAGCTAAGACCTGCCAAAAGCTTTGCGCTCCAGGAGATACACTAAGAGTTAACATCCCCTTAGCCTGGCATAACCTGTGGTTCTAATTCACTTTTCTGATGGGATTATTAGGACATAATTCCAGCTAGGCACCAGAGCTAGTAACGTGCTTGGAAAAAAGAGTGCAAACAGTATTGCAAGCCAAAACCTTAGAAGACAAATGATCAATCTTTAAGGCACCCACTTGATTGCCATGGGATCTGTTTCCATTTGTAGCTCTAACCAGAGCTGTTTACAGCAAAGTCTTTCCAATATCTGGATCTATGAACCAACAGTGCCTGGGAAATATTAGCGCTTATGTTAGAACTACGTAACACCAGAGACATGCCTTGTGGCCACAATCAAGGATGGGGAAAGCTAAGCTCCATCACAATAACTCCAACATTATCATCATGCTGTCTATTACCCCCACTGACAGAAGATGTCATCCTGAGCAGATGCTATGAAGTATTTTTATTGCCACTTGTTGGAGAAGTGCAACATAACTTGCTCTTGACGTTGATGGAGTCCTTCTGAGCTCAAGATGTTTATCCTCAGGACTAAATCAGAATGTGTTTTACTGAAGAGCCAGACTATGACCTCAGAGCACAAACCAACTGAATGCTCCCAGGGTTCCTCTCACATCAGTTCAAAACCACCTGAGTCTCCAGGGAAGGGCCACTCCAGGGGCAACCAGGATCACAGTTGGGATGTTGTTCTGGATGGGATCAAGATTTGGCAATAATTATGCAAAATGGAGTGGCTACATCACGCATTTATTCAGGTGAAAACACATGAACAGAGAAGCAATGTACGGATAGTTCCTCACGAGGTAATACTTGCCAGCAGGATACTGAGATCGAACAACCTCTCCAGTTGGCGGATTTGAGGGTTGCTGACAGGCTCTTAACTTGGTGGGTGTCCCCACGGAGACAACGTAGGCCTCGGT
Source organism: Crypturellus soui (assembly GCA_032275445.1). NCBI lineage: Eukaryota > Metazoa > Chordata > Aves > Tinamiformes > Tinamidae > Crypturellus > Crypturellus soui. The sequence goes on along the minus strand of JAUBNY010000451.1, from coordinate 115,172 downwards.
GTGAGGAGTCTCTCCTCCCCTCTCCACACTGCCTTCTTCATGCCTGGTGAATCCTGACACATAGGGCCAGGAGGTTCCAGGAGGCAGGTCGGGGGCAGACAACTCTGCCTTCTGTTGAGTCTTCCCTCCTGGGTGCAGGTACACACGTACCAGTAGAGGGTCCCAGCCCGGTTGGAGGGTCCTGCCTTCCTCATCTTCCTCCGCCTCCTGGTGTGGTTGACCTTCACACTGGTTTAGAGGACATCCGCGGTTAAGCTGGCTACAGGCCCAGCGGAGCAGCCACCTTCAACTGGTTTTGGAGGGGTTTACTTGTGAACCTGGCTGAGCAGCCGCCTCCGTGTTTCTTATTGTTCCACCCAGGCGGGCAAACACCTCTTTCTCAAGGTCTGGATTCTGTTTCGCACAATAGTCTTATGACCTTACAGATCATAAATAATCATAAAAAATTCTACCTCCTATCCAGATGTGCCCATACCTGGGTCCTCAGAAGCAGAACTTCTCTCTAAAAGTGATGGTAGGGAGACACAGGCAGAGCAGATCAAGGACTGGAGCGCTCTATTTGATGCTAGAACATCTCTCTGTTCTTTTCTCCACCATTATTTACAGTTAATAAAAAGCATCCAGGAGTCTTCCTGGGTCAAAACAGGACAGCTACACCTTTGCATCAGAGCCCGGGGGAAGAAGTGGGTCGGTTTCACTAAGCCCATCAGTCCCATCAAGGCAGGCTGGTCCCATCAAGGCAGGCTGGTCCTGCAGAATCTGGTTAGTCCCATTGTGCAGGCTGATCCTATGGATACACTGTAATCACAGCTCTTTGGACACAGCTAGTTTATGAGCAACCACAATTGCTGCGGAAGATGGATTTACTTCAGACAACTATCAGCCAAGTTACCCACTCTATATCTTACCCATATAGGTAAGACCAGGATCAGGCTCAGAGGGACTCCATTCTCCTCCTCCATTCTCTTCCTCACCCCTTTTTGGAGCAAATATCAAACTTGCTGAAAGGCAGCAAGTGGCAAATGCAGAAGTGCAGAACTGCAGCTTGAAAAAATGTCACAGAGTGATTATTGCCATCTGGGAGAGAAGGATCAGCCCAATGTTAGAGTCATATTTTGGGCAATGTATTTGCATACTGGATAGTAGCTGTATCAATTTTCTCAGCTATTCAATTCATGGAAAAATAGTGCTGAGAAAAAAAAAAGGAAGGAAAATAAAGACTCAGGAGATATTAGTTATTAAATTAATGTGCAGCAAGATACCAGCAACAGGAAGAATCTGATTCTCAGGGCATGTTAATAAAAAACACTGAGCTGATGTAAAGGAGCTGATGTTTATTTTCTCCTTTCTAAACTACCTCTACTCAGAGCATTGGGAAAGGCAAGGGATCTAATCCAGTACCTTTTTTAATAGAAGGAGAGAAAAGGTCTGTTAAAGGCTGGATGGTGTGCGGCTCCTCAGCTGAGTGAGTGGTGATGGATGGGCTGGTTGCTCAGCATTAGGCAGGGTGTAGCGGGGCCATGGTTACATCTATTAAAGCAATCCATTTTCCCGGGCTCATCTGGCTTTCACTCTTTGTCACCACACTTGTTACCTTTCCTGATGGTAAATGCTGGGGAACTTCAAGGCATTTGAACAGTCAGAAACGACAAATCCCTACTAAGAAGAAAATGTAAAACAGCAGGAGAAACATGTTGGCTTCATCCTGAGTGAACATTAAATACACTTCACATTTGTCTAAGAAGACAGTTAATGGGAAAATGGGCTCTTTAATTGAACAGGCTGAGAGTTTCACGCAGCTGCATATAACAAATGCTTGGGAAAAAGCCATTTGTCTGCAGAGGGATCCTAGCCTGGGTGAGATGGGAGGGAGCTTTTCTTCAAGAGAATTAACAGCCAATACCAGTGGCTGGTGAGGAGAATTCAGCACAGTTCTTTTCCCAGGGCAGTTCTATTTAAAGGAGTACAAAGGGGCCTTGGCTCAGGCATTCAGCTCAAAACTGGCCTAAGGCAACGTAAAAGAAGTGGGTTATTTCTGGGGTGTTTTACAGCTATCTTGAAGCCTGGGGCATGCCAAGCAGTGCATTCAGCTTGTTTAGTTCATCAAAGTCTTCTGCAGAATGTTGTTTTTTCACACCAAATGACTCACTGATAACCTTCTTCTGAAGGAAACTGCTGTATCACTTGTGACAGTGTTGTATATTCTGCTACACCTTCTGCCAAACCCGACACACTTGGCAAGAATCACTTCATTTGACCTCGCAATCCCACTAATTGTAGGCTTGGCACCACATTGTTTGTATCCTGGTCCCCAGACCAGAGACATGAGCCAGCAGAAAGGATGACATGTGTCAGCAGTGCTGCACGGGCTCCCATGATGCTACCTGCAGCTGGCAATCATGCTCATTAGGAAACTCCAAAGCCAAAGCCATCCTTCAGCAGCAGTCCAGGAGCAGCTGAAATGGCTCTGAAGTCTGAGCAGGGACACCTACAAGGAAGGGATGCCAGGGTGCCCCCAGCCAAACCCTCCAAATCATTTGTTTTCAGAGCAGATTTTGACTGAGCATGAGTGGAGACAAACCAAATGATACCTGTTCATTCCAGCTAATTCTTGGCAGGTTTCAGGAAGCATCATCACGTTACTTAAATGTGTTAAAAATACATTTTGGGGGTTTCCCATTATGAGGCAGTCAGCAAGACCAAAAGATCTTTCACAAAACTCTGACTTGGCAAACCAAGAATACAGATTCATTCAAAGGAGCTCTGCTCTTCATGGTACACGTTATGTTAGACCGGACTAGGTACGTATCAGGCTCCTTTTGTATCAGGGTCTTTTTAGAGCATTCCTAAACTGGATGGTCAGTTCCAGCCACAGGTCCAGAGGACCAGTCTTCCTAGTCTTTCCTATAGGGTATGCTGGAGGGAGAAAGCCACCTAGTTGAGGAGAAATTCATTGCATTAAGCTCATTGGTATGAGAAAAGGGAAGTGGTACTTTAATACTTGCTGTAAACCCACTCTGCCTGGCTGAGTGAGTGCTCTGCAGATTTTCCGAGTGAGGGATGCTGGGGTTTTCACATGCCCATGAAACTCCATCCAGAGCCAGTCTGCAAAGGGCTCTTTTGTCCAGGGCTACATGCCAAAGCCAAGATGACTCACACTGGCCAAGTCTGTGGTGCAAGATGGGTGGTATCTGGCACAAGAACTGGAGAAGACTGGAAGTCCTTCCAAGACAAACACAGAAAGGGTGGCAGACAGGGCCCTGCATGCCACTCAGCCGGGTCCACAGTGGGGCCCTCAGGACACCAGGAGGGGACGGAGCACTGGTAAGCAGTGTTTACCCTTTAGAAAATCGGACCAAGGGACTCAATGCTCCAGGTCTGGTAACAACCAGGGGAGATCTGCACTGCTCCCAAGAGGCTTTGGCTTTCAAAGCAGAGCCCACAGGGAAAGCAAATCTGCTTTAAGTCGGACCCTTAGGGGAAGCAGAGACTCCTCACACCAAGGCCTGCCTGGTCTCCGCGGGGACACCCACCAAGTTAAGAGCCTGTCAGCAACACAGCTCAAGATGATGTTCGGTCTCAGTATCCTGCTGACAAGTGTTACCTCATGAGTGTCTGTATAGTATAACTATCTGTACTTTGCTTCTATGTTCATGTGCTTTCACCTGAATAAATGCTTGATGTAGCTACATTGTTTTGCGTGATTATTGCCAAATCCTGAGCACATCCAGAACACTATGTGGTGATAAATGAGAAATATTGATCAGTATGGAATTCCCTTAATAAATTTCTAAATGTTTTGGTTAATTTTGTGATTTTTTTTTTCACCTGCCACAGCTTAGAGGCTGGTGGAGCCCACTACGAGGACAAATGCAGATGGCAGTATGTGGTGTTTTACATCAGCTGAAGAGATGAAGTTCAGATATTTAAAAATGGAAAAGGACCATGATCTTAAAGGTCTATTCCAACCATAATGATTCTATGAAACACCTGTTTTCCTTGGCCACTCCTTACCAATCAGTTATGGGGAAACTGAGGAGCAGTGCCCACCCTTGCCAATATTGAGGGCATAACAGTAAAATGAAAAATGCCAGAGCATGATTGTGAGATATAAATTGATCCCATGGCTGGACCTGTCCAGGGTGTGTATAATAACAGACCTGACATGCCTGTGGCATGCAGAGCACCATACATAGGGGTCCCAGCTATATCATTCCTGCTCATTGTATCGAGACAGAGAATTCCTACTGGTTGCTCTAGTTGCTTGGTCTACATGGTCTACATCTACATGGTTCATCGGTAGAAACCAATTAAGCTTTTTATGCATTTATCTGCATATTGTTTACTTTGAAAAATAGGACTCTAGGCATAAGAGTGTGTTCTGGTTCTTCTTTAACTTGGGCATATTTTTCCCATTAATAGAGGAAGAACAACTAGCTTTATAGAGTGTTACTGGGTTGAGTGTGCAATATAATAAGGATCTTTATGTCAAATCTCCACAAGACTCCAGCGAAGTGAGAATGGATTTTCTGAAGTATTTGCAATGCTTGGCAATACGAAATATCTGGTGATATTGTATGACAGGGAAAGATATGGGTACAATGTTAAGCAAAGGAAGAAGAGTTATTAAATAGGGTATAAGGTCCATAGCAAATGAGTCACTTATTTACAAATTCATATGTAATGCAGATGGTTCAAAGATTAAAAAAAATATGTTTTTGCAGGGTTTTCTTGAGAATGAGTTGTTCTCCTGAGAAGACGTATCAGTTCTCTCTTACTCATCTTGTTTCTACTAAGTCAGAGGTTGGATATGAGCTGTCAGGAGTTTCCTATTAGAAGCTGTGAAATTAGTAATAAAAAACTTGTTGCTTTTGCTGTTCTATGAATAAAATACTTCCTTAATAACCATTCTTAGACAGCTTGGAAGGATGGACCTCATTAAAGAACTGATATTTAAATATCTATTCTTTATCCCCAAATTATGCTTCAACACTATTAAATCCACAGGAGTCATTAATGATCTAAAGTCATTATTTTCTGATTTCTAGTGGTCTATGCAACACCATGGAAGGTGCTAATTCAGTAACTATAGACAAGTGTCCACACAGTTAGTCTACAGCAGACTTCAGGGGCTGTAACGACATCTACATCCCTGGGAAGAAGTGGATCAAGGAAACTCCAATCTGCTACTCTTGCTGTATATAATTTGCAAACATAGAGATAGTCAGGAATTTTCCAATAGGCACTTTCTCCAGTGAAAAAGGGCAGTTCTTCAACAGAAGTCCAGATTCCCCCATAAGAAACCAGCTCAGCAGCTGAACAGCTCAAAAGCTGTATTCACCAGGGCTTGCAGGATTTAGTCTCCTTGGCAGACCATGCCACAAGATGATTAACGAGAAGGCTGTGTGCCATCGGAAACCAGACTCACCCTTTCTGGGTCTGGGCTCCCACATATCCCAGCTGTTGGAGATGGCACATCCAGGACACTGCCCAGGGGCTGGATCAACCTGCTAAAGATGACTCCCTGGGTTCACCTCCCAAATAGCCTCCTCTGTTCCCCTCACAACATCCTGGGCTTCAGCAAGTCTGGGGAACCACCAGAAAAAAAACTTTAGAAAGGCTAAAAATAAATGTCTTTATATATGGATAGATATATAATTGTAAAACAACCAAACAAAAGATTTCTCTCATTTAAAGACAGAAGCTTCCATCCTCCATGCCCAGAATTGAAGTCAGTCGGAAGGCATTAATTAGTTGTTTTATGTATTCTCTTATCCCTTATTTATCTTAGTGGGAAATTGTATTCAAATAGCATTTTTTACAGCACTGTTATCCCAAATGTGCTGTAGAGCAATTTGGTGTGCCCTGTGCCAGGGGCGCTCTGAGAAACAATTTATGTCTCCACACTACTGACTAGCATAGCGGTTCAGTTCATGCTTTACTAAACTAAAGCTAAAAAAGGAGAAAAATGAAGTGAACTCAGACCTACACACATCCCCAGCTGGTCACATTCACAGATCTGGAGATTCACGAACGAGTGAATGCTCCCAATTTGCCAAGCAGATGAATTTGAATGAGTGTGTAGAAGTTCACCCCATAAACCAGGTAATGGGAGATAGTTATTGTGGTTCATGAGGTAAATGCCCCCAATTTGCTGCCACATGAAAATAGCTCAAACCTTTCACTGTGTTTGTGCTGAAGAATAGAGTTATATGAATACCAGTTACCAGTGACATAAAAATTTTGCCCATATGCAGCTGCCCTGCTGTTTCCTACCAGTACTTCTAATATGTAGCGGTTTTGCTGGTCTTCTCAAATTGCTATAATTTGTGTATGTTATTTAATGAAAGCATCAGGAAGCCCTGCTCCAGTGCCTGCCTCTACTGTGCACTGCCTTTGTTCCCCAGACAGAACCAGCACTGAGATACCAAGCTGCAAAGGCAGCACATGGTGGTGCTCAGCATTTCTGTTTCTTTGCAGGAGGGTCAACATTTTCTCTAATGGGATGTAAAATTAAAAAATTAGGTTCCTCAAGAATCCTTTACCATTATGTAAAGGAACAGTCCAGGCAGTTTTTTATGTAGCTAGTAACCTTTTGAGCTTTCATCTAATCTTAGAAGCATAAAATATTTTTATTTCCTGCCCCAAACCACTATGGAAGACAAAAACATGAAAAGAGCTTTAATCTTCAAGAACGCTGGCTCTTTAGATAAGTCTAGCACACAAACACTTTAGAATCTCTCCAGGAAAGGAGAAGCACTGAAAAAAAAAAACCAGTGATGTTTCTTTTTATGTTTACTTGCAGCTTTCAGTGGTGAGGGACACAGCTGAGATGGAGGGTCGCTTTGTCCTGGCGTGGCCAGGGCCGTGATGATGTGTCTTAGATGTGCTGCCTGCAAAAACGTGGTTGCACCAAACTTTTAATTAGAGGGGGAAAAACAATCTTTGTGATTGCTGTTGAAAATGGTATTCAGTGTTGCAGGAATGACAGGAATTGTTTATGGATGGACAAATCAGCCTCACTATGAGCAGAACTTCAGCTCCCTCATGATTCATGAAGCAGCCCTGTCTCGCTTTTCACCATTAAAAATTAGCTGGATTCAGGCAGTTGTGGTACAGAAGAAATAGAAAACAAGATATGGAAGGTAAAGATAAATCCTTACAAGTGCACTTCAGTCCTGCTCTTAGCTTTATTTGCTCTATCTGCAATAAGTTTCACCAGACAGGCTTGACAAGAGGCCTCTGAGTCAAGTTCATGTTTCACCAAGCATCCATGCTACAAAAAATGGAAGGAAAGTGATAAATATTGGTGAGTGGAAAGCAAAGGCAGAGAAGAGGAGAGGGCATAAGAGCTTGACTTCATGTGGGAAGAAGAAAAAGATTTCTCTGAGACTGGAGGCAGACTTGTGGACCGGAATTTCTTAATTGTAGATTATGTCTACACTGTTTTAGAAAACTTAGCACACTGACTAATGATAGAGTTTAGCTTGCAAGCACTCTGTAGGCTGGACAAGGAGTTCCCAGAAGAAAGCCGTGAGCAAGCAGCGTGTTTGAGAGCTCCTTGGGAGCGAACAAGTTACGGACCCCCTGCTCAGCCGGACGCCTCAGCAGGTGCCTCTGGCCCTGGCAGCACCGTCCAGGGCGGACGAGATCCCAAGGGCTTTGCTTACACCACGTGGTGCCTCAGCTGGCTTCTCACATCACTGCTGCGCCCAAGGAACCAAAATCTTTTTTTTCTAGAGAGTCCTATATACCTTCTCAGTGATTCAAGAAAGTTTTTTTAAAAGAGGAAACTAGCTTATTTTGAATGCCATGTTGCATTTGATATGGTGTGAAACATTTCATTTTGGTCTTTTAAGGATGTGGGATACTGACATTGATGAAGTTTTAAAATGAAAATTATTTTAAATGGAATCTCAAATCTTTGAGTCTGAAAACATGGAAATGGCATGGAAATGTTTCTTTCCTTTGTTTCCCTATTAGTGCACAGAAATGAGACAGCAGATTATTTCAGTATTGCCAAATCTGCATTTCTTGACTGGAAAAGATTTCTAATCAAGGAGGAGATCTTTGGGTGAGACACATCCTGGTCTGTGGCAGTGTTTGCCTGATAAAACAACTCACTTGGTCCTGCTGCTGAATTCTGCCCTCAGTGACTGACAGGCTAAAATCCTCTACCTTCCAAGCTCCTCCGGAGTCCTCAGATGTCATCACCTACAGACAGTGCTGCAGCTCTGCCCATGGGTGTTGTCTGAGGTGAAATCCTGGTTCTGTGCAGGAAGTGGTAACAACTCTGACTAATAGGACTCAGCTCTCACTATTTCTCCTGTCAGGAGGATACAAAAGAATCACTGTTTCCTGTAAAATGAACAAACAAACAAAAAAAAAATGCCAAAACTGAAAGTAGGTTTCTCGGCCAGACAAAATAAAGAAGTTTCTCAGCATGACAAGCCTGATGGCATCCATCATCCATGCTACATTTTTTACCATGGCCTCTCAGAAATTTTACCAAAGTCTGTCCAGCAGAAAGGAGAGGACAGGAGGACAGAAGTAGCCCATTCAGCATGTCCCAAAGGAATAAGGAAAGTGATAAGAAATACAGGAAAAGTCTGAGAAGTCTGAGAAGTGAGGAGAACCGTGATAGATGGGTGATATTGAAACTGGTCTTCTACTTTTGGAAAGCTTGGTGTCTATGCCTTGGCCTGTGCATTAACAACCCATTAATCCCTTAGAAAGGACTCCAATATTTTTCATTAGACTCTGAGCTGAGTTTTCCAAAGAGCCCTGCACATTAGCTGCACTCAGAACACCTTTTGCAAAGATAGCTTCAGCTGGGGATATTGACCATTATAATCTAGCTTCAAAATCTTGATATTTTAAACCTCTACTAACAACAAAAAAACACCCAACTTACCTACATTCACCTCCCCTGTACACTCAAGCCTCATTACAACATTCTTACAAGATTAATTATCCAGGAACCCATGTTAATTGATATAATATAAAGTTATATGAGAGGATCTCTGTCCTGGACTGAATCCTTAGTCAATATATTTTGTCATACTCAAAGTCTCAGTCTTTTCTGGACATTATAAATTGGTATGTTTTTCCTAAATATCAGCCCTACAATAAGATAATTGTCAAAGGAGAATGTGTTTCCTCTCCAAGCAAGCTGCTTCCTTTGTGACAGCAGGGACATTTTCAAGATTATCCATAATTTGCAGCAAACTTATCATTTTCACAAAAACTCAGCAAGAATATAAATGTGCACAGGGCACAAATATGGATGCATCATTATTCAAAATGTTCCTACTTACATTTCTCATATGCCCACCTGGTTCTATTTCCAAATTTACTGTTTGTTTTCTTTCTCGCCTGCTTCTTCAGGCTATTGCAACAGGCAGAACCCAGTACCTGAAAAGCAACTACCAAATGTAACTAATTTTGGAAGAGAAACTCAAGAAAAAAAAGAAAGAAAAAAAAAACTAAAAAGAAAGAAAACTATGGAGACAGCTGATAGTTCAAGCTTTGATGAAAACACAGTTTGTTTTTATTTTATGAAAATAATTTGCAACATCAGTAATTTGCATGAATTTGATATTCAGGGATAGAAGCTTGCTTCAATGGCATTTCAGTGCCTGCTGGCTCTTTGTTGAACTTCTGGAAAAGTGGAAGCACAAGAAAACGTTGCTGCGAAGGTGAGAGCAGAGAGCACAGGCTGCTTTATCCACCTGAAATAAAACCACACTCCTTTCCCCCATGTCCTTCACTGTCTGTTGCTTCACTGCTCTGTTGTCCTCGACTGTCTGTCTGTCCTGCTAATGATTCTTGTTTTTCCAAGTGCTCCTGGCTTGACCATCTCGACATTTCTGTTTAATGGGAAAGGCAACTCTGGCTAGAAGCAAAAACTTGTGCCATCAGTGCTCACCTCCTGCTGCTGTGCCATATCTCATCCATGGCTTTAGGAAGTCATTTCTCTATATGTTTGATCTCTTTGTGAATGTGAGTGGGGAACTCAGTTATTCCTGTCTGTACAGACCCTAGTAACTTCAGAAGGTGATAGGAAGAGTAAGACATTGATAGTTCAAAAACAGATTGACTCCATTTATTTCTCTGTGCTCATTGCAGGGAGGAGTTTGGGCCCATGTTAAGACTTTGGTTCCATGTTAAGACAGTCCCAAGTTAAGACCATGCAATATGTTATTAGCACTTTAACAAATCAGCTCATAGTTGTGTTTTTAAAATCTACTTTACAAGAAAATAAATCCACGTGCCTCTTACATGTCATTTCTGCACACTCACTGCTTATCTCCAGAGTTAGTGCTGGGTATTCCAAAGCAAAGCATGAAGCACTCCAGGCATTACTGCTGCTTCTGCTGGAAGACCCAAGCTGAGAGTAAGCACGAGCCCCTCATTTCCACGGATCTTGAGCCTGCTGTTTCAGTGAGATATTTGTTGGCTTCGTCTCTTGCCTAGAGCTTTCCAGGCACCTAGCACAAGCCAGTGCTTTGACTTACTCAAATCGATCAGTCTAGCCCCAGTCCACTGTTATGGTCGCTCACTTTTAATAAAATCTCAAAGGCAAAGAAAGAGAGATATTTTGCTCAGGGATAGCTTTTTCCATAGCTCTCATCACCATAGTAACTAAGCAATTCACGAACGTTAATGCCTTGCAAAGTGGGGAGGGAAGTGTCACCACCCTCCGACATGGGGCAAGTATAAATGCGTAACAACGGCAACGAGTGTCGCCGGAGCCACGACCCGGCTGCTGCGTCCCACGGCACTCGGAGCTGCAGGCTGCCTTGCTGGGAGCTCCCCAGACCCGGAGCACAGGGCAAAGGGCAGCTCTGGCGTGGCTGCTCTCCTGCTCCTGTTTGCCCCTAAAGGGCACTATCCTCCATCACAGCCATCCATCCTCAAATCCATGTCCTAAAGGGAGTTGGGATCGCACCCTTAGGAATGGTAACCTGAGGAGCAACACTAGCAAACTCAGTCTGTAAAATACACTGAGTTTTCTACAGCCTAACCCACGGTCTCTGCTCTTCTTCTTACCATAGAAATGACAGCGGAGAACGACAGTCTTAGAAGAAAAAGACACAGACAGATGTGTGACATAGACACAGACACAGTCACAGAACAAGCCCATTCCTTTCCTGAGACTTCAGTTTGCTGTTCTGTATTTGAGATGTTTGGAGGGGGTCAAAAGTTTTCTACAAGGGAACCATGGACCCTGATTAGGAGCCAATAACTTTGCACTACTAAAATCAAACTTTAGAAAAGTTCTTCCTTTAAAAGACAGAAAGAGAGAAATGTTTAATTTGAGTGCTTTTAGTTGCAGAGAAAAGGTAGAAATTAAGAATAAAAAAAGAAGAGAAAGTCAGCACTTAAAATAACATGCAAAGTATATCATGGTGCAAAGGTTCCCAAATTCCATGAGAGTTTTCAGGCTTTTTAGCAGCCAGACTCATCACTTTTGAATGAAGGGTTGTCTGTACAACAGCTGCCAGACAAGTTATGGGAGTGATGGGGCCTGAAGACAATGTTTTTTTCTCCCTGACCAGGTGAAAAAACAAAGTCCAGCCACGAAGCCGAATAGGGCAGTTCAATACGCGTCACTCCGGCTAGTCAAGCTGCTTTTGAGTGGAATCTTTCATTCTGAGAGCATTTCTGGTCCAGTTGAACATATGGATATCATACCACTGGCTTGCATTTGATTTTCTAAGTGCATATAATGTATTCTTTAGCTCCATTTCCACATGCAGTGGGTGAAACACTGGGCAGATGGAGCTTTAAGCCACCCAGGAGCTGCCATCCCCACTGCATGTCCTCTGAAAAGGTGCAGCAAGTGCCATCCTGGCGTCCTCCTATGATACAGAAGCAATTCTGGACCAGACTCAACAGAGAGGTGGTGACACAACCTGCAGTCCCGCTTGGTGCTCATCCAGGCTGCAGACACTTGCATTAAAGCATCCCCTGCAGTTCAAATACCAAAGGCTAATAGCTTTAGGGAATTAGCTATGGATTCATTTCAAAGGTGAATGTTATAAAATCAGGAGTGTGTTTGGAGCAGCTTGACTTTCAACTCCACTAGATTTAAGTATCAATTACTTTACAAAGGTACTAAATGCAGAGCTGCTCACTGACTTATAGCGAAGAGGAACGAACTGGCAAGCAAACTGCTACGCAACCTAGTGTCAAACCTCCTCTCAAAGGGGCTGTGTATGAGGACTAAAAAACTGAAGCTTTTTGCTGCAGTTATTTCCTCATCATGCTTCAAACTCTTCCAGCCACAGATACTTCCCAGTGGCAGGGCACTCTCTGGAAAGGCTCTGGAAGAGGCTCATCCCAAATTGTGTGAGCAGACATCCCCGAGCTCCACAGCAGACTCACTCTGACTATACTGGCACAGTGAGTTTGACTAGCCAGACCAGGAAAGAACTTAAGTACTTAATAAGGAGTCCTTTAGGTACCCTCTGTGCAGCAATACTTTACCTATCTTAAGCAATTTGAATTCTAACTCGTAATCAAAGTCCCCCAAAAGTGAAGTAATCAGTTTGAGTGCCATGGAGACAATAACAAACGAACAGCTGTGCTGAATTAGCCTCTGCAGAAACACATTACAGCAAAAACGATGAGAACTTTAGCTTCAACAAGGTAACGTTAGTATAATAGGAATCTCTTCTGTTACATTAACAAATTACAGTGTGTTTACAAATTTACAATTACAAATGGTGTTTGGCATTCCTTTAAATAAAATTCATTTAATATATTTATATATCAATAAATAACAATAAGCATCTTCAAGCATTAGTGGACACATCCCACTTTATTGAAAAGTGGTATTAGCTGCCTCCTGCAGTCCTAATAATATCTCAATATACAGCAGAAAATTCTGCTACAAAAGCAGCTAGTCTTGTGCTTGGTCTGTATCTGAGGTGATGATTTCTTTCTTTGCTTTGGAATAAAGGTTTCTTCCAAATTTTCCACTTTCCTCAATTTTTAATGTTTTCTCTATCAGGCATTTGAAAAAGCTAACTTCAGTTCAGGAAGAGTCTCATTAGGTCTTTTGTCATGATCAGTACAGAGAAGGGGTTAATTTGAAGCAGCAGTATTAACTGGATGTCCTGACTCACCCTCCAAGCAACCCACACCTCTCAGGCTACCAGTATAAAAGATGACCATTAGGACAAGTGTCCCAAATCTTGTGCTGAAGAACACAGTAGTGTCAGCTGTGATGGATCTTCTTTGCTTTCAGAAGAGAGACAGCCTGTAGATGGAAAAAGGAGATGTGGTCCTTTTGAGGACCACTGTGAGGAAGCACTGAAGAGTTGAATCCCCATCACTGAAGGTGAAGTACTGAATCTCGGTCTCTGCTGTAAATCTGTTCTCATCTCACCTTCCCAGTTGTTGGAGAAGATGCACCTGCGAGGAGTGACAGTTTCTGTTCTCCTCGAAGACAAACACGTTTAACTCTGTCATTGGGTTCAGGAGTGACCGGGTGAAGCAGTGACTTTGAAGCAGTCACAGTCCTACACATCACGTTCAATCTCCATGGCTCATCCACTGTTTGACTCTTCTGACAGCGATGACAGGTTTGGTACTGCTTTCAGTGTCACTAAGGCCACTGTGCACCACTACAATACAGAGGGGACCCAGAGCTTCCTGTTGACAGGAGCAGAGTTTCATACCCCATTACAATGTCCTTTGCTCTGGGTTTACAAATGTCATGGTAGGAATATGTTGCTAGCTTGAGAACAGCTGTCCTACAATAATGTCTAGAAGCTGGGCATAATATGAGATGAGAAAACACAGCTTTTCAGTTGAAAAAACAATTTTTCAGCAATGGGCTGCGTTACCTTCACAGAGCAAACAAACCCCAACAATTCTGCTAACTACCCTTTCTGGTCTCTTAAAACAGGCTTCTTAAAACAGTCTCTTAAAACAGGTTTCAACATTCAGGATTTTTTTTCTTTTTTTGAAAGTCTGTAAATTGGTTTGGTCTTTTGCCTTGTGGCACCACCTGGGAGCTTGTTCTGTAAAGTGGGGATTGATTTCATGGGAGCTCTATGGGCAGACACCTTGGATTCTTTTGGTGTACATTAATTTGCTTCCTTCCAGGTAAGAAAAGGCTGTAATAATGTGATAAAATGCGGGAAGCGGTGACATTTAATATCAAAGACAGTGGAGGGAGGCTTGGTATTTCAAGTGTCACTAGCACACTTTCCTGCGACAGCCCAGCCCTGGGAATCAGAACACAGAAATAATCTAATACTTACCTGATAAAAGGCATCACTAGAAATAATTCACTCCTTGTCTTATTGCATACAGACTAATTTGGGAGTTCAGTATTTATTTGTCAAGTATTTAGCATAACAAATCAATTTCTAGTGACACCGAAGATGAGGTAATTTATACTGAAAGTCAAAAGAAGATAAGAAAGGAAGATTAAACTTTGTTGTTTCCTAAGCTTTGTTTTGGTCCCTGTGTGCAATCAGTGCCTGCAGCAAGAGGGGCAGAGGAGGGCTGTGGCTCTCTGTGTTGCCCAGCTGCGTCACCAACTCTGGCCTCTCCTGAGCTTGACCCTAAGGCAGAGGCCGTGAGTCTGGTCTGCGCTCCATGATGTTGGTCAGTGGGACATAGACACAGCAAGGAGTAACATACAGGTGAGCTTCACTTCACGTAGAAGGAACATTCCCCTGACTCTTCCTTAGGAATCCTCTCTTTTCACCTGCTGCCAGAAAATAACTCATCTGAACGAAGAATACATAACCTGCAGAAAGATGATCGTATTCTCAAAAAGGCACCATTTTACACGTCTTTTCCTGTTTCAGGTTCTGTAAATCAGATGGATGGAAACACTATTTTATGTGCATAAAATGTTTTAAAGAAGTTTTAACTGAATTTGCCTCAGTAATAAAGGAGGAAAGTAATTTCTCAAGTACAGACCTCTGCGAGATTTCCATTGCACATAGCCATAGCAAAAGAAGGCAAGAGGATGGGTCAAGAGACTTCCCTGAGGGCAGCAGGAATACATTCAGTGTTGCCTGACTTCTGCTTTGTGCTGCCACCAGCACGAGAGATAACACAAATCTATATTGCATTGGCTTGAAGGAGCCTGATGAAACTGGAGACCCACAGAAGGGGAGGAGAAGGCAGGGAGATGCTCAGACGTTGCCTAGAGCAGAGAAAGGGGCTGAATCCCCAGGAGCTGGCAGAGGGTGGGATACGTCCTGCAAGCCTTGACCCAGCTGGAGATTGTGCATCAGCTTCTGCGTTTCCCTGTCAGCAGCCCCAGCAGCTGCAGGGCTGGAGCAGACGCAGGGACACACGTGTCCCCCGCTGTCCCTGCCGCAAAGCCTGGCCAAGCACACAGCAGAGGGGTTCCACTCCTTAGCCAGAGAACCACATCCACGCTCACTCATTAACCAAAGTGCACCGATTAACCAGCCCCTCCTGCTGAGATATTATAGCTGAGTGAGCAGGGGCCTTTTTTTTTTTTTTTTGCATATCAGTTAGAGTCAGTTTATGGAAAGTCAGAGTTGCAGAAGGACGAGTGCCACTTGAATTTGCAAAAAAATGCAAAAAACCCCAAACCCAAAACTTAACGACAATATTTTCTAGTGGAAATATCTTCTTCTTCTGTTATGATGTTTTGAATTAAAAAGAATATCCAAAATAAGACCAAAATGTTTATTTCTAGATAGTTCAGACCATTTTGGGGGGAGTAGAAGCTTTTTAGATGTCAAAGGCAGGTGTTTGAGTTTCAATCACTGAAAAATCAATGTATTTTTTCTAGCTTTAAGCACATATGGGAATTTGCAACTAATGGGTGCCCTTTGCCCAAAGAGACTTACAGAATAATTTTCTTTCAGAGCAAAGAGCATCTAACTTCAAGAGCCTCCATGGGGTCCAACACAATCTTTGCTCCTTGCATGGCCTCTTCTGCATTGCCAGAGTTAATAACCAAAAATGTATGACCACCAAAAAGTTCTGCATTGGTTTTCCTGAGCTCTTTGTAACTTTGTGGTATCAACATAAAGCTATAGGTACCACTACCTAGTGCATTTTCCTGCTTCATCACTAAATAAATGCAACTTTCTTCAAACGAGTGACAGACTGTCCAAAGAAGATCTAAGCAGCCAGAAATTAACAAAATAAGCAGAAGTGAAGCTATTTTTATGACAACGCATTATTTGGTTCTGGAGGGTCCAACTAAAATAAATAAGACTAAATTAGTCATCAGTCTAATTAAGTGGAAGTCCTATGATTAGGAAACCCTATAATAATTAGAATATGTTTTGTGTTAGTTTTCATGTAAAAAATCACTTCAAAAGCAGAAGGAGCACGGAATTGCATTGGCAACATCTGATATTCACCTCTTAAATGATGTCTGGCAGGTTGACCTGATTTAGAAAAATCCTTTCCTCTCTCAGTAAAATCAAGCAGCATTTTCAATTTTGATGAAACATCCTGAGATATCACAGATGTATCTCATTTTCATGGCTGTATATTATTTCTTGTGAGGTGTTAGAACAATGCAGTCTAGGAAAACCAAACCAGAGAGAGACAAATGGTCTCACCAAAAGCAGAACGCATTTTGCTTCCCCATCTCTAAAACAATCTCTGGACTGAGACCAGATCTCATTGTGAACCAATCTGTATTTGGATTATTTTCATTCCTGGACAGCATGGGTAGGGGGCAAAGAATCTGTGTGTGTGCACACACAACATGGGTGTTCCTGCCTCCTGCATATTTACATCATGTCCTTAATTAACAGCCATAAAAGTTCTGCAAACATTTAAACAAGCTTTAAATAACCATGAAAACACAACTGGAATATGAAGCATGTCCACCTAATGAAGGCAATTAAAGTATCACGCTCAGAGCCTGCACAGAGCTGCGCTGCAGCTCCCTGGGGCTCAGAGCGCCCTTGCACACGCAATGCAGCACCCGCATGTGGAGGGACAGCTCTGCCACAGCAGAAAGCCCTTCCCAGAAGATTGCTGCAGCAGTGGCTCCCTGTTTTGCTGGAGAAACTCAAAAAAACTCAGTCAGGGACAAACTTCCTTGCAGCAGGGCTGTTGCTTGCAAAGGCAGCAGCTAAATGCGGAGCAGGGGACAGGGAGCTCCTGTACTACTCAGTAAAGATTCAGGGCTTTTGTCCCAGGCTTTCAGAATCCCCAGATCAGGGCTGGATTGGCCTGAAATGCAGATGATTTTAAAATACAGATGGTGTATAATTGCCTCCAGTTTCTGAATCTTCGTTATATATCGGAGACAAACTTAAGGTTTTCTCCAGCAGTCAAGCTCCAGCTCAAGAAATATACCACATTTCTTAAAAAAAAAAAAAAAAAAAAAAGCAGCAGGGAGGCAGCAAGGGGAGTGCCAAGATTGTCCCAGTCAGAGGAATGCAGGGACTGCAGCAACATCCCAAACGCTGCGCCCTGGAAGGGAACCACAGCAGCTGGCCCTTGCACTCCCTGTCCTACCAGCAGACTCCTCTATTCAGACCACTTGTTGGTCTGACTTGCCAAGACCATTCCTTGTAAGTTTGCTAAACAGGTTCTAACAAGAAAATCTTGTGCTTGTCTCTAACTTGGCTTATGTTCAGACCCAGGGGACAAATGCGACAGTTCTAACTACCTTAAGTAAAATTGATTTGACCCTAAATCTCATTGTTAGTCAACTGCATCACCCAGCCTTGCAGGTGAATCCATCACACAGAAGCCCACACAGCCTCCACCAGGCAGGTATAAGGTGGCCAGCTATTGCTCCAGTGCTGTTATCCCTTGGAATCACTTTGACATTAAATGAGCCTTTCCAATAATACTTCTGAGAGCCTTATCTCTGTGTGAAGCCCCGCGCTATTTTCTCGCGCACTGCGTTTATTTGCTTAATCCTCCACAATTAGAACAGAGACTACTGTGTCCACCCTCGACCTCAGCCCCTGACCCTGGGGCACTGTCCCAGAGTAACATTCTCTAGAGCAGGAGAGCCAGACATTTTCTAAGGGCTCTTTGCCCATCCTGCATCTGCATTCCCGAAGTTACCCTTCTCTGCATTCAGCATCCAACACCAATGCTTTTCACCCTGCCCCTCCAGGGCAACCTATACATAGTCCAGAGCACCTGGGGCCACCAACATACTGTCGTATTAAAGGTGTGTGCATCCATACTGTGCACCTGAACAGCTTTGATCAGGCAGGCTGTAGGGCAGGCATGCTCTATGGACTCTCTTCTCACAATTACATGGAAGGAGACGGAAATCTGCCCTACATCCAGGGCTAATTGGACAGGGAACAGCACGTGGAGACTGCAGAGCTGTACCAGCTCATGGCAGTGAGACTTCAAGGGCTGTATATAGTGAGCATGCTTGCCCTCAAGGTAGGATATCTACTGTATGTACCACAAAAAGAAAAAGCATTGGTATGGTTTCCAGGGCCTATAAAACAGGGATTACTGAAAAGTGTGGGTGGATAACAGTGGGAGAGACCCCAGAAATCATAGCAGCATGATTGAAGAGATTTATCTCCTCTGTTTAGCACTGGCGAGACCACCCATCTGGAGTACTTTGTTGTGTTTGGATATCTCTAGCACAAGAAGACATGGACATACTGCAGTTAGTCCGTGGAGGCACTGGGATGATTGGAGGATGAGCACAAGCAGAGGAAGGGGAAATGAGTGCTGGATTTGTTCAGCCTGGAGAAGAGAAAGTGAAGGTGTCGGCTACAACTGCCTAGTAGGATGGTGTGCAGAAGATAGACCTTTTCAGAAGAATGACAAGTAGAGTGACATGAAAGAGCAGGCACAGTCTGGAATAAGGAAAACTGCAGTTAGATATAAGGAAATAATTTTTTCACCATGAAGATGATCAGGCAATGTGGGAATCTCCATATCTGGAGATATTCAAAGCTTGAAGATCAAGCAAGATCAACTTGACCTAGGTGACTTGGATTTCGGTGTGTGTTTGGACTAAATACCTCCAGAACCCCTTTCTTATCTAACTTACTCTGTGTTTCTAATAACTAAACAACACTT
Organism: Crypturellus soui; assembly: GCA_032275445.1. Lineage (NCBI taxonomy): Eukaryota > Metazoa > Chordata > Aves > Tinamiformes > Tinamidae > Crypturellus > Crypturellus soui. Next base: position 96,134 of record JAUBNY010000451.1, on the reverse strand, counting down.
CCACCTTAATGGACTTGTTCTCAGGCTTCCAGGGAACGTGTCTTATAACAGCTGCCAGGGCCGCAGTGACGGAAAGAACCAACTGGTACCACTGAGCTCTCGATCTGAGCATCTCCCAGAGGCAGTGCAGGAAGGCTGAGAGCAGGGCTTGGCATAAGGACCCTGCACCAGGGCATCACAGTGTGCAGAGCACATCCCATCAAGCAGCACCTTGTCAAACCTGCTCCAGGTATTTCTCAGTGCTTTGGTGGCCATGCACAACAAAAACCTATACAGAGCAGACAGAGGAGAGCAAGGCTTTAGAATAGAACCGAGAAGGAAAGCTCAGCCATACACTCATTATCCTGTGTGTGATAATTAATCACATCAAATATGAATAATTAAGAATAACTAATTGTATGTCTCCTGGCAGATAAGTATGCACAATCTGTGGGTCTGATTATGCTTCCCCTTCATGATAATGAGCACATTGCCATTAATGATGTTGCTCCAGATACAGTCTGAGAGTCTACCCAAAGCAACAGACAGACAGCTGGTTTTCCACATGTTTGCATTCATTTTGTGGTAAATCACCTACATCTCTCACTGGAATCAAGCTAGTTATTGCGAGTGTGATTGACTACCACCTTTGGAGCACTGGATAATCATCTCTGGCCATGGTGAGGATGCTGCTCCAAATCCTCATGCAAGGAACACATAGCTAAGACCATAACTTTGAGGTTAATGAAGGGAAAAAGCAGCACACAGGGGTTTATTTCATTACCTCCTTGGTTGTTTGTGTGATTAATAATGTAAATGACATCTCATTAGGTTTTGAGCTGGTAGAGGATAGATGCAGAAGCCTAACAATTAATGGGAGATAACAAGGAGCAATGACATTTCAGAAGGCAGCAGTATTTATCATCATCTATTTGAAGCTGAAATATCTGAAGTGCACAATGTTGTTTTTTAAAACTCCAAGTGAGTATCGTGCAATTGTAAAACACATCAGGCTCTTTGGGTTGCTTTTAATCTGTCAGTTCACCTTCAAGAATTTAATGAATTCATCTAGGTTAAAAAATGTTTTATTCAAGACAAAGGCTGATATTATCATTTAAGATGTAAATCCTTAACTAATAGAAACCAAGTTTGATATAAAATAGCAATTAATCCACTTAGAGAGTAACAAAAATTAACAAACTGCTGTTCAAATATTTATAGCAGAAAGGTTCTGTTGCTTGTTCATTAATGCTGTTTTGAGACTGACTTTGAAAGCCCCAAACCTGACTCAGCAAGCAGACGGTTCTCCCGTAAGGAGCTGCCTGGCATTTAGCTACAGCACAGGCAGCCCCCAAGTGACAGCAACACCCTGTTCCAGAGGGGCGAGGGGAGCATTCCTCTCTAATCTCTCCAGTTTTCCTCTTGCTGCTTGCTATCCTGAATATTTAACCTCTTTTCCATTATAAATGGCAAACTGGGGCAGGCGGGGGGAGAGGAATGATTCACTGAGGAGATATAATTCTGCAGCTGGTGGATACCAGGTACACTTGACTGCACTTGCCTGGTCTGATTTAAAAATCGGATGTGCAGTATATCCAGAACAGCTCTCTAACCCCAGTGATACACTCATTTCTCTCTCCTGAGGTTTCAAGACAGCAAATATAAGGCAAATAAGAATACATATTTCTACACAGTGAGAAACTGGCCTGTGGAACCCACTGTCACATCGTATTTTTGAAGGTGAGGCAACAGAACAAAGGTAGGCAGCAAAGGTATAAATGTGTATTAAGGAGTCCACAAGCATTATAAGGACTAGAAAGGATCCTGCTTCTGCCTGTAAGGTAAGCACAGGCAGAGACCAGCACAACCTGCCAGTTATTCCATTACTGACCATTGCATGATCTGCAACAATATTTTTCTTCCAGAAACATTTGAGATTCAAAGGGCTTGACTGGGCACGGCTTCCTTGATGAGCGAGGTGGGTGGTGAAGCCTCAGTGCAACTTCTCTGTGAGGCAGCAACAGCAGCACATCCTTCACCATTAACGGGAAGGAGAGAGGGAGGAGAGTGGGGATGGCCTTATCCCCACAATGTCACCCAATAAATCTGACCACCCTGAAGAGGTGGCCCACAAGCCTGAGCTGCTCTCTGTCCCTCAAATGGATTATAGACAGTTCAGCTCCAATCCCCAAGGCTTTCAGGAGTCAAGTGCTCACTCCCATTCCCTTGCACTAACTCTCTGCTGCAGTCAGACACCCCCAAGAAAAGAAAGAGGAAAATAAAGGAGGTGTGTGCAGACATTGCAGGTGGCTGCTCGCCAATGCATGCAGTTATTTTCAACCTGAGCAGTTCTCCCAAGCCAAAGTAAAAATTCAAGTTGGCATTTCACTCTGCAGGCAGATGTGTTTCATAATGCATGGACAGGATATATTTTATTAATTCTGTTTTTTTGTACAGGTCTGTTTGCATAAGTTTTACCCTTCCATGGAGCTGTTTGACTCAGTGTTTTTCTTCCGTTTTTTTGTTTGTTTGTTTCTTTTTCTTTTGTGGGATTTTGCTACCTGCTGATATGGGGAGTTGAGATGAGCCCACAGTACTCTATAAGTGGGATCAATACCTGAAGGATCCTTGAGACAGAAGCAAATGAGTCCCCAATGTAGGAAACATGGGATGAAGGTTGCTTTTACATTTTCTCACAACCTCTAGTTTGCCTCTATGAGAGGGCCAGTTTACACTGCTCCCAATACTAATCTGAAATCTGTTTCAGAATATTTATTATTTTACTTAAACCTTTTTGAAGCATCATTTACTCATAGGATTTAGCTGCTGAAGGGGAAAAAGTACACATGGAAATTTCAGTGCTGAATGGTTCCTGTCTGTGCTGACTGATGTGTGATAAAAAGCTATTTCCCAGGAGGATACTGTAGTCTCCCTACTCCCCCCTGCAAAACTCATCCATTATATATAGGTGGTTAGTGGCACTTGTTGCATGCATCAAACCTGGAGATGTTCACATGCAGGAAGGGAGCAGGAGAGAAGCCACAGGAGCTAACAGTGCTGACGGGATCAAGGAGAAGCAGCAGGGTACTCTGGGCATCCTGGGTCTCCTCTTGCCTCCTACGCTGCAGTATGGGCTCTCCCACCCACCTATTAACCATACCTGTAATGCCATTTCCTTCACCTGTCCCCAGCTTACCCCACTGTGAGCACCTAGAAGGAGAATCCCATTGTGTTTCCCCAGTAAACCAACATGCAGACACGTTTTCCTAGGCTGTGTGCCATACTCCTTCCCTTGCTGCTGGGGGATCTTACCAGGTAAAAATGTGCAGGTCTCTGTGCCAGGCAGTCACCAAGCCCATAACTTAGCAGCCATCCAGGAGAACACCTAGAACGAGACCATCTACTAACAGCGGGAGCAGCTGGGGAGCTACACAGCTTTTGTGAGCTGAGGCAATGTGGCTGCACAACACAACCAGCTATTTTTGGGGCAATGTTTTCAGGCTGGGTTTTGGGTTTTTTTTCTCTCTCCTTTTCTCTCTGGAAATATTTGGAACCATCTCTTAACAGCTCTCCAAAGCAGGGGCCACGCAGCGCTGCATTCACCCAGCCTTTCACTTGTGGTGCTGCACCACTCCAGAAAGTCCAGGTACTGCAGAGTGAGCACAAAAACCCTCGTGGACTCCCACTAGGGGCATTTCACATCACATAAGAGGAGTTCCCTCCTCTTACGCATACCGCGTAAGATATAGTTCCCTTAAAGAGATGCTAACAGTAAGAACACATAGTGTTTGAGAACAAGAATAGCTCAGAAAATGGCAAATCCCTGCTTGGGGCAGGGATGCAAACTTCATTTCATATTGAGATTATGTTTTCTAGGTTGTTTTTCCAAGTATTTCTGGAGGACACTGGAGGATATTTCTCAGCAAAATGTGTCAAACTCCAAATCACTGGCATCCTATTTCCAGACATCAAACCAAATCTTTCCTTTCCTCCCCCCTCATTTTTTGTTGTTATTGTCTTTGAATAACTCAAATTTGCATCACATCTTAATGATTGGAAAGCACTTTTTTTCTGCAAAGAAAGTTTTTGAGCAAAGAGAAAGAAAAAAATCTTGCATTTTCTTGTTCTGCTGAGGAAGATGGAAAAGTATCCCTGACAGTTTAACACAAATCCATTTTATGATATTGAATGATGTAGAATCAAAACTTATGGACAGAATGATTAAGAAAAACTTATGGACAGAATGATTAAGAAAAAGCAATATGAAAAGGCACAATAAAATAACAAATACCCAAACAGATACCTAGATACCTAAAGAAAACTAGTACAGAAATATTTTTTTTTCTTCTACATAAATATATGCAAAATATAGAAGGAGATTTGAAGATGGAGTTGCTGGAACTAACTCTTTACAAAATACATTGTTTACTACTCTAACTTATCAGGAAAAGTGCTGGCTGACACGCACTGACTATCACAGCAACTGTAATACTGAGGATTAAATAAATATAATATTTCTGTGCTGATCTGTCACAAACACGACTGCAGGCAGTCTGGCATAAGCAGAGCACTAGCAATTTAAAAGCAGTGACAGTAATAAATAAAGCAGATTGACCACAATATTAATTAAAACTTCAGACAACTCCATACTGTGAATTTAAAGACTCCTGAGCAGATACACTTCACCGGTGCAATAAATAGTGACACGACAACAGGTGCAAAAATCCACAGTGCCCTATAGCATCTTGTCATTTCCCTCGAGCTGTTTGTAGTGGCTGAAAAATACAAATATTCCTGTGCACATGGTCACCTACTTCTATGTGTAGGGGTAAAGACTCTTGTTGTCCCAATAGAGTTTAATTCCAGTCTTTATCAGTCAAAAGCAGCTTTGAGGTTTGTTTCACTAGTGTTGAGATTTTCCACTACACCTTGAAATACTATGGTTAAATCTAGGCAGCAAAATCCGGTCTAGGCAAAGTAAAACAGTATCTATCCTTCTGATGAAAGCAGTAGATGTATTCCAAACAATAAGTACATTTTTCAGTATTTCTTTTAAGCAGAAACCTATTGATTATTCTCCTATTTTGCATTTCCTAGTGAATAATGAGGCTCTGAGCAAGTCCAAGATCATATTCTGAGACCCAGTGCTGGCTCTCAGCAATCCCTCAATTAATCAGAAATACATTTAAAAGAATAATAATAAAAAAACTCTGTTAATCAAGTGTTAAGGTCAAGAGACCATTATTTTTCAAGGACTGAAGTTAAAGCAAAAGATCAAATAAACGGACATTTCAAGACAAAATTCTGTTTTAAAAGGGTAAATTAATATTCAGAACTCTGGGCTTCCAGATAACCTTCAATCAACACGAGAATAAACAATTTGTGAGAAAAGCTGAATTGCTATTGCATACCTTCCTACTGAATTGCTATTGCATGGTTTCCTATCAGCTGCCTAGCACAAAATTGTCAGGAAAAAAAAAGTCTGACTTGTTCAGATTTCTTTCCTTTCCTTTCCTTTCCTTTCCTTTCCTTTCCTTTCCTTTCCTTTCCTTTCCTTTCCTTTCCTTTCCTTTCC